>OX336389.2:1523495943-1524095943 GCA_946902985.2 Meconema thalassinum | reverse complement strand
AATCTTTCTCCATTTTTATTAGTTCTATTGTGTGCTGGATATAGTCCTACAATGGTCCTGAATTTCCTTTCTCTACCAATTTGGGCATTAAAATCTCCCAATAGGATTTTTATGTGATGATTTGGAATGATGGCTGAAGTTTCTTCCAGCAGTTCCCAGAAGTCTTCCACCTTTTGTGGATCTTTACGATTGTAGTTGTTGGTGGGTCCATGCGCATTAATAAGCGTATAAGCTTTGTTTCCTGATTTAGCGGATAGTGTTGAAATTCTTTCAGAATGCGAGGAAAAGTTAAGCACTGAGTTTATAATGTTTTTTCTGACAGCGAATCCAGTGCCAAATTGTAGTGGCTTCATATGGAGGGAGATTGCTGGCTTGCCTTTATAAATTCTATAATTTCCTGATTCAAAATGATTTTCATCCATGTATCATCTCCTGTAGTGCTAAAATTTGGATGTTGAAGTTATCCAACATGTCTGTTAATTGTTTTAACTTGCCAGTTTTCCGAAGTGTGTTGATGTTTAAGCTACCAATGAAAGTTTTGCATTTTGGGCAAAGAGATTTGGGAAGCTCCGATACATTCCCGCATGATGTTCTCGGTCCCCCAGAATCCAATGACCGAGAAAAATAACTAGTATGCCTACTAGGGCCTGGAGTAGTTATATTGTAGGTTGTTTCCATCATGCTAACAAGTTGAAAGTAGTGGGGACATCGATCTATGTCGGTGTCATGGTTACAACTGAAGTAGTAAGCTTCAGAGGTTGCTGAAGATGTTGTCAAGCTGTGCCTGTTTTTGGTCCGCGAGAGGTATTTTATTTCCCTCAAACCCTCCGGACAAGTCCGGCGAGTCTCCCTATCCGCCACCTGGGACGCGCCCGATAGGGGAACAGGCTGAAACCCCCACGGGGGAGGATCCTCTTTAAATTAAATTTAATTAAATTCATAATATAGGAGGTCTTACCCAATGTTTTCAGAGGCAGCAGGATTAGTGACATCTCAAAAGCTCAAGTTGACACTGTCAGAACACGAATTAAATAATAATATTTTTCATGTTTGAGAATAATAATAATAATAATAACTCTGCATATTATTCTAACACTGAATTCTTATGAAATGTGACGGACTTTGATTTAGTACTGTAAAATGATGAATGATATTGTTATAAATATTTATTTGAGAGTGAGGGATCAAGTGATCCTTAAGCCGATATTGGACACGCGGTTATTGAAACGTAATTATTCTAATTACGATTGTGCATTCTCTCATGTATAGCTTAAAATAATTAATTGTCATTCGTCGACATAGTCGAAACAAACGGACTTTTATGAAGACAGATTATGCATGTTTTTTTATTATTGATGAGATGCACATATCATATAGATAGATTGTTCTCGCATCTTTCATATTTAGTTGAGATCGTAGGGAAGTGCTTGTTTTTATTTCTTTGTTACTGACATGCTGATATTCATAAATAAATATGCAAATTGATTTTCTTTTTAAATGTGAGTGTTCTCACTAAGTGTATGTATTGTGTACTTATTCCTTGAATCCTTTACTTGGAAAACGAGGGTAGTGTGCTGTAAAATTTAGCGAAAATAAGCCAGGATGCCCTGAGACCTGATATCGCTTTCATGTTGCTTCGAATCTGTTCGCCTATTCATCCCAGGTGGGTAGACGGGCACAGTACATATCAATACTTGACAAAGTATCTAAGTACAAAGTACAAGGTATAATGACAACTAGGTCCATCTCAATACTTGTCAGAGTATGAGGTAGTCAATACAAATAGGTTCATTAAAATACTCGCCAGTGTATGAGGTAGTAACTGTTAGAGTAGATGACAGGAGAATGACGACTGAGCGCGAATGCCGTATAAACATTTAATACTATGACCAAAATCCAGTCATGTGTTTCGGCTACCCCAGCCGTGATCTAGAAGGAAACGAAGGATTGCTGTCTAATCTACACTACGAGCTTAAGAGCGAGCCTCCGAACCCAGGAAAAATATTGTTTAGACTTTTGAGGGGCTGAAACGGGGTTATAGGGGGGGGGGGCATAGCGTGTGAGTGCGGAGGGTAGCAGATAATTAGGGGGAGTACAAAATTTGTTTGAGACCGTGGGTCGAGGATGTGATGTTGGAAGGTGTCGGGGGAAACAAACGAAGCTTCTACGCGAGGGGGGGGGGGGGGGGGGGTTGTGATTCAGGGACTGCGCCCCAGGGGAGAAGGTATTACCGGGCTGGCTAAGTGAGAGCTACGTCGAGCGAGACTAAGGATTTGCTGATGTCGCGTATCGCGGTCGGTGTGCGTGCGTGTTTGGAAGACAAGGCCGACTCTGGTAAACAAACTAATACTACTGGCGTAGCAATCCGGCGATAGTGTGGTGACGGGGCGAGGTGTGAGAAGGGGATCAGGCAGTAAGCAGGGCGATAATGACAATAAATAACAATCGGGCAATGGTAGTGAATTGTACTAATTTACTAGTGGTTTGATAAAAAGTACGTGAGCTTCCCTTAATGTAGGGACAGCTCAATGAATCAGTGTTACAAGTGTTACAAAGTACAGAGTAAATGGGTGTGGCAAATGGGTAGGATGTTAGTTATTTGTGGAACCCTGAGAGGTACACACTCACCTGATGTACGATGATGAGCTCGGGCAGCGAGACGGGATGCAACAGACCCCTTCCTCATGTTTTGGAGGCCTATTTATGTGTTTCAATACTGCTGACTGTTGTAAGCTTGCTACACAGTTGTTGTGAGGAGTAGTTCCTGTATAATTGTTTATAGGTAAAGCAATCGCTTGGCTAAGAGCTGTGGCCTGGCTCTACCGGCTTGATGTAGAGAGAAGTGTGTTGCTGTTGTTCTTGAATACAGCTTTAGGGGTGGCTTCGAGGGTGAGGTACTGTTGGATGTTGGACAGATAGGCTTAATTGGTGTAGATACTAGGGGTGTAATTGTGGATAATTATGGATGGATGGCTGGGCTGTAGATTTAACTGTAGATCTGTGGGCATATGCGAATATACCTCTTAAGGGCGCTATGTGCCCTTAAAGCCATAACAATATAATATATATGTCTGGCATGTTACTCCATTCTTATGATATCTTACTGATAATAATTAATGAGTACACCTTTTATTGCACCTTCGTTACTTATTATTGTCAAACAAAGATAACAGAAGATCTCAATTGACAAACGGTTATTCAATGTAGCAGAAAGCCGAGTATTTCTTATCAATCTAATGTAAAGCTTCTCATTATGACGACAATAAGAGGGAGGATTTCCCCTACCCCACTCCACCCACGTGACGAGGAAGACAGTCTGTGATACGGTATCGTGCCTGACTTGAGTTCATTCGCTTTTAGTCAACAGTACAGTATCAGCCCTAACTGGCCGACATTCAGATTTCAATCACGGAACGTTTGCGGGCGTGAAAATTTACTTCGCGAGTGAAATTGAGTTGAACGTAGTGATTTAAGTTCTATACCAGGTGAAAGAACGTTATAAATCTAGTGCTCGACCTACAGGTGCAAACATGTGAACATGTAGCAGAGCCTGTTGTAAGTAGACTTTACACTATCTGATACCTCACCACAATGGACTTGTTAAACAGATTGCGGACCGCATTAAAAGGGAACATTTTTCTCGGTGACAGCAACTCTTAAGGCTACCTGCACAGAACGGCTCCACATGAAAATATCATGCGCAGTTGCAAGCCAATTATAGAAAGGTATTCACAAAATCGTATACACGATTGTACGTTTCAACTGAACATATTTCTGAGCAGATTACAATTTTATGAACAATACAGTAAACGTAATGCAATACACGAAGACTAGTAATATGTGGAATATTATGCCAGCAGAGGCGGACATTCAGATGACTTTTGGGGGATCAAGATTTTTCAACAAGTAAATTTCACATAATCTGATCAACATGGGAACATTCGAGAACATATACTCATTCTACATTATGAAGGCTTAAACTAAATCAGGGAAACGTTGTGAGCATAGATGGATGCCATGATCAAGAAGACTCAAATACGTCATGCGGTTCCATGACTTAATAAGACGGCGATCTGGGAAAATTAAGGCAACATTAACTACCATGATATCGTCCGACAACACACCACCTTTACGGCCAGTGAGTCCAAACTACACCACAATGAGAGCCATCACCATGAATTCATTATTGATTTTATATAATGCCTGATTTTCAAAAATAAAGAGAATTTTAGGAGTAAAACATTGCTATTTATAATAATTTTACACATATTTTAACGAACTTAATAACTTATAATTTCATTACTTAAATTATACATTTAATTAATTTAATTTAATGCTACCTTAATAATTTTTCTCTATAGTGAATCTCCCAGCACGATTATTTTTATGTGATTGCTGATGGTTTATCGGTTATTCATCAACGGTAGTTAGTTAGTTTAACTAATTGAATCTAATTTGAAACTATGAATTAATTATGAATCATAATTGAATTATTTATGCAGAATTAATGAAATAATATTAATTACTTAATAGTTATCAAAGATCATGATTGCATTAATATGGTAATTTATGACGAAGGCTTTGAATTATATTTGCAAATACAGAGCAGTTAACCGATTACGCATTTATTGGTTACCAATTTTGAATTGATGGAATTAAAAGGATTCAGATGATTCATTTAATAGATTATCGAGTAGTATAAAGCAGTTTGAATAACAATTTTCGAAACAGTACATATAATGATAGCACGTTTTTACAATAATGTTGTAGACACTTTATTTAATGTGGTCTTATAGTGGCAACAGTTGGGTATGAGTCAGGTGGCCAATTGGTGATTATAAGAATTCAAGGACATGTCAGTGTTAACACTGTCCTAATACGATAATTTATGATGTGCGTGCTAATATTAATAATGATATTGTAATCACTTATGATGTAATGTTAAATTCTGTTTTAGGGGCCGATAACCTAGATGTTAGGCCCCATAAAACAACAATTATCATCATCATCATCATCATAAATTCTGTAAGACGAATGCTGTTTATAAGAACTTCTAGAATCATTAAAAATAATTTATTGGAATTAGCTAAATCTGATCATTTCTTTAATGAATGACTAATTAAATTATAGGTGATCTGTTACCAATTAAATTGATATTTAACAATGAAATCTCAATTAATTAATTAATTACGCTGATAATAATAATTATGGAAAAGAATTATGATTATTTATTGATAATATTAATTTATTGAAATTAAATCATGGAATAGATATTTTGGGGGGACCCTACTGAGTTTTCTATGTTTTGTAATTACCATCCAATTTACATGAAATTCTAGGATTGAGGTGTTGATAGTAACATAAAGAATATCCCAAAATAGGAACCGGATTGAGTGGTTAGTTTTGAAAATATGATCATTTAAAGAAAGAAAATTGTTGATTTCAAAATGTTCCAGATGGAACAATTTAACATTTTCCATCTCAAAACTCTTTCATTATAGTTAAGAAGGACTAATTAATAATTTGTAGTATTATTTTTATAGTCTGGTTTGTTCTTCTACGTTATAAAGGTAATTTTTGGTACATTGTAAAAAACTTACAAAAAACTCCAATATTCCATGGCCTGGCACATCATAATTCAAATATTTACCAACCATTTGCAAAGTGAATACTACAAATTATGAATACTATGACACTGTATGTGTATTTAAAATTTCAAGTCATGTTGATCAAAACTGATGCGCGTGGAGCATTTTGAACACTGAAAAAGTACACTTCCGAGAAAAAAACATTTTAGGAAGCAAGCACGTTTCAATTGAACCTACCTGCCTCATAACTTGCCAGCACCATACATATCCCCTTCCTTGGACTTTCTACTTTCTTCTGCCTTGGTTTCTGCCAGTCTCACCTTTTTCCTAGCAGTTTTTTTGTCATGTTTGGTCCTAGCTATGCTCTTCTATTTTCGCACCTCGTCTATGTCTTTGCTTATCTTATGTACACTGTCACTTATTTCTCTGTCTAAAAGGGACATTTTCAGTTTCTGAGTAGCAAGTGCACCCATATTAAATACACTTACAGCATTGCCATGTCTACTCTTGATTTTGTGGTAAAAGAATGTTTAAGTTTTGATTCACTATCAAAAACTTCAGCAATAGATTTGTCACCCCATCGCTTCCTAATATTTACACTAGCCCGTTCACTCTTTTTTGATTTCCTGCTCCTAAGCTTCTTCCAACGACTATGAATGGAGTGCATTTTGCACACTTCACACCACAAAAGAAATAAAATGACCACAAATAAAATAAGTTAGGCTACGGCAAGTTATAAAATCACGAGGCAGCTTCAAAACAATTACAGTTCCTTACAAACCATGTGCTTCCTGTACCCCGTAATCACATCATCACTTAATTTGAACTCAATTCAAAGAAAGCGATCATTTCCAGTTACTGTAGGCTTTTAAATAATAAATATGAATTTACATAACATCTCAAATCAATCATGTTTACAACAGTAAAGAAATGGAGAACTAAAAACAATATTTTCTAATAGTTTCTAATATGAAATGTGCATCTGGTTACCGTATACACCGATAGATGACAGCACTTATATATTCTGTACATTATCTGAGCTTTTGCCAGATATTTAAATCATAAAAATACGAAAAGCTAGGGTATGTCTAACATGTGCACAGGAAATGTGGGTGTGACCTATTAATGCACCATGCACGAACAATTTCAATGGCTCCGCAAGACGTTTTGAGATGTCCGCAGATAAAAAAAAACTAGTATCCACATGTGCTCTGATGTCTGGACTACCAACTTCTGACAAAATCTCAATTTCGTTTTTGGCCGTTTATTTGGCTAAAAACACAGTAGGGTCCCCCCTTAAAAGCTGTTAGACGAATGCTGTTTATATGGAATTCTAGATACATTAAAAATTATTGATTGGAATTAGCTAACTCTGATCATTTCTTTAAATGAATGACTAATTAAATTTTAGGTGATCTGTCACCAATTAAATTGGTATTTAACACTGCAATCTCAATTAATTAAATAATTACGCTGATGATAATAATGATTATGGAAAGGAATTATGATTATTTATTGATAATAATAATAATTTGTTGAAATTAAATCCTGGAATAGACATTTATGATGAACATATTGCTGCATATGAATCAAGGAATAGAGTATTATTGATGAACATTAAAATGGAAATGAGATGAACATGATAACATTCGATATGGTCATATATATTTTGCACATATTTTATTCAATTTATTACATCAAATTATTTATGATCACGATTAATCTGTGATAATTAATCCACGCATTAATTAATTAATACATTAATATGTGTGAAATTTCCATTGTAGGATTAGTACCGACAATCATAAAAACAACGCTTTTCATGATATAAATTCTGCGAATATTCAACATATTGATAGCTCGTTTAAAACTCGAATTGCTATTTACAGACTTCCTGGTGAAGAGAACACTCAAAGTATTGAAATTATTAAAAAAAATGTTAAACCTAGTGTGTTTGGCTGGCTAGATAATGCTCTAGTGGAACATAAATCTTTCAACATATATTTCTAACTATTTGGGCTATATGTAAAAACTGGGAGTGAAGGAGAAATCACGGATATTATTTCCTTTAATACTAAATACATAATTGTTAGTGAGTCGACTAATATCAATTATATGTACTGTACCCGATTTTATTTACTGAAGTTTTATGATGAGATTAGCATTGGAATGTAATGTTCAAATCGAGAGTCTCTAGTCCGCAGAGAAACCACTATTATTTTGCACGTGCATGAGTGTCGGTGAGGGGAGAAAGGCCGTGGCCAATCATAATATTGCATTTATTTTAAGACCAGTCGAGGTAGCATAAACTGGTTCTCAAACGAATAAAGAGCGTGCACCAACACGCAAAAAATGGCTCTCGAGCAGGACACAGCAAACTAGCCCACAACGACTTAAATGCGGGGATCCCACTTGCGCATTTGTGATCAAATGGGGGTAGGGAGCAAGCCCAATAAACCACGTGATCGATGACAACCAATCGAATAAATGGATTTAATGAATTTATGAAGCTGCTGATGAATAATTAGGAAGATAAATAGAAGAAATCTTAATTGGGGAAATTATATAAAATGGTGTTCTAGAATGTCCCAACAGTTTTGTAAAGAGAGGGAAAACTCAGATAACTAGGGAATAGTGATTTACTCTTACCGCCAAAATTGACCGCCAGTTTTCTTTTTTGCGATGCCAATTTTGACCGCGAGGAAGGTGATCGAGTGGGAGACTCAAAGCTTCTTGATTTGTGCCAAGGTGTTCAGACGTGCTGCTCTGCACGGCTCGAGTATGAACGTAATGTTATACGGTTACCGGCAAGTGAGGTGACGATATTGGCTGAGTGTTAGCGAACTACTGCACTAGTTACGAGTGGATTTAAAGTTATCAGAAACATTGCTGAAAAGACTTATGAGAATTTAGTAGCACGTCATCGAAATTAATAGTGAATTTCATAAACATTCTCTACGAGGAGCTCTATAAATATTTACGACTAATACAGAACGACCTTTTAATATTATAAACTGTATCAGAATTGTGTGAAACTGAGTATTTCTACTGAACGTTCTCAAAGCAAAACTAATTGGCGTATTCTTCATAATTAAATATTCCAGAATTAATTTCAATTCTCACCAGTGATTAACACTTTGAAATTGGGAGAGATGATTTTAAACATTATCAGCAAGGAGATGATATCGTAATAAATACCATGGTGGAAACCAAAGAAGCAGGATGATGAAGATATTTGGAGTGAATTAATGCCAACGAATGAAGTCACCATTTTCGACACAACATTGAAAATTATGGCAACCCAAAGATCAAAAATGAAAGCAAATGAATTGACTACGATAGTGTAATTATACGTTTTAACTCCCATCAAGAATGAAGAAGATGCTAGAACTAGGGCCATCCCAGTTCGATTCCAGAACGAGCAGATGCTGTTCGGAAAGGGGAACTTCAGGGACCTGTGAGGGGCTTCTACACGACGATGTCTGGCGTATTGTACTGTAAGAGAGGGTGAAATTCCTTCGTCCTGTACGAGAGAAGCTGATCCAGGATTACCGCTGAACAGAGAAATGAGAGGAGAACTTGGTTATGGAATCCAGTGCAAGACGAACCCCTACGAGACAACTATATTCCATCACAAGATAGAAAAGAATTACATCCCTTAGAATTTGTTTGAAGCAACTATTTCAGCGAATATTTTAGGTATTTTATTATTGTATTTCAGTATTTTAATTATTTTTCTTCGATTTTGGATTTAGGATATATTTAGGATTTTGTCGTTTCTATTTAGATTATTCTAGGATTGAAGTCGTTGACCGATATTTAAATTCTTCTATAATTTAAATCCTCTTGGCAAATTTTACGATATTCGTTTTCAAGTGGGACTGATACGATCGCTGATCTTGCCTAGATCACTTATATTTTAAACAACGTTGGTAGGTTCAATTTTTAATAATTTGGGGAGGGACATTTGGAACTATGGTCCATTTAAATATCAACCGTATTGAAAGTGGTATGACAAATAACCGATTCTGTAGAAAATCTTATGCATTTATTTGGAAAGATTTTTACAATTCATTTTAAATATAACACGATACAAGAGTTTAGTGCTTTTCAGTCGGTCAACACGAATGTACCCAAAAGAGATGGGTTATGCCCTAATCCTGAAATAAATTACATGAGATTAATAAAACACTAGGATGACCAGTTTCGATCGTCAAGCGATCATCATCAGATCCATTACACTTAGGCTATAAAATCTATGTTTGAAATACAGGTGAAAATATTTACAATATATACAATTATTTAGTTGCAGTAATGGTACTGCAACTGTCAGTGTATGCTAAATGCAGTATATATGTTAGGTGAAATGCTAAATGGTGATAGCTATCCGGAGTTTGTACTTTAGAGAGATTATATGGTTGTAAACTATGGTTAAAATATAAAATTTTAGGCTAACTACTTATCTGATTGTCTTCCGTACTACAGCTACTCGCAGTTTTCGTGCTCACTGGAACTCACTGTGCAGTCGACTGCGGTGGTTATCTTAACGACTGGTTTTTTCCCTGCCTCCTCCCCCCTACCCCTACGTGCTGTGGTGAGTGATAGCGATGTGTTTATGTGAGGTGTTGCCAACCTAGATAGGATGTATGTTATTGAATGAAGTGGGTCTACGACTATTAAAGACCGTGGATTAGCCCTCGCCACGCGTGGAGCATTACCCATTCGAACTAAGCGTTGACGGTCTTATGAGGACGTCCCGGCACCTTTAATACTGCCGCGAATATGGGCCTTGGTTTATTTCAGAAGAAAAGTACATCGTACACCTGATCCAGATAACATTTACCTATTAAAAACCCCTAATTTCCCCCCTTTTTTATCTAGCTTGGCTGTGTCGCTAAATTGTGTCTTGTTTCCGACAGGGTGTGTTTTTTAGTAGCGTGAAGAGGGGTGAGCTCTCCATGAACGTGTGTTCATTTAGATTGTTGAGATTGTTTCGTTTGGCTAGGTGTATCTCGATTGCTTCCTTTATGTCAAGAGCTCTGCCTTTCGATTCGTGATGGAATATTTTAAGGTCCGACTCTATGTTGGTAAAGCTGTGCCCGCGTCACACATATGTTCGCACACGGCTGAATGTGTTCCGTATCTTATCGCATTCCTATGTTCATTATAACGGGTATCTACTCGTCTTTCACTCTGCCCGATGTAATTAGCTTGACAACCGGTGTCTTGGCACGTAATAAAATATACCCCTGACCTTGAATACGGGTCACGTTTATTTAGATTAATATTTTGGAGGTGCCTAGCGGTTGTGTTTTTCGTCGTGAAAGCTATCTTTATGCCTTGCTTTTTGAATAGGTTAGTGATTCTATATGTATTCGCATTCACATAGTTGAAACGCGCAATTTTTTTCTCATTACTGTCCCGTTTGGGAATCGTTTTATCTTTATTTTTATGCTTGGCTATAATTTGGTTTATTTTGCTTGGCGGGAAGTTGTTTTCCTTTGCTATTTGCTTAATAGTTCTTATTTCCTTATTATAGTTGTATTTTGACATGGGTATGTTTAAAGCCCTGAGCACCATTGAATTGAAACCCGCTAGTTTGTGCGTACTGGGGTGATTAGACTGATTGTCGATTGCATGCGAGGTTTGTGTTGCTTTCCGAAATATGGAATATGAAAGGTCGTTGTCTTTACGTTCAATAGTTATATCGAGATAATTTATTTTTCGGTCTATTTCGGATTCCTTAGTGAATTTGATAGAGTGGTGTAGGCTATTAATGGATTGGAGAATTGTTTCTTCGCTTGTTAGTTCAGTATCGTAGATGCAAATTACATCATCTACGTATCTTTTCCATATTACTATTCCCTTTGTTGAAGTCTTTTCTAAGAACGCATTTTCTAGTGCATTGATGAAGATGTCAGCGATTAACCCACTTAGTGGCGATCCCATTGCTAGGCCTTCTCTCTGTGTGTATATTTTATTGTCGAATTGAAACACGTTTTGGGTGAGAACGACCCTCAGTAATCTCACAATCTCATCAGTTTCTTTTACCGAATTGTTGGATTTTAAGTTGTTTTCGATAGTGTTGATTGCTTCAATAATCGGAATATTGGTGTACATGTCAGTTACAGCGAAGGATACTAGCCTGAAGCTAGGTTTCCTTTGTAGGGTGTTCAATGCTGTTACCAGTTCTGTTGTGTTCTTTACAGAGTTGTTTTTTGTCGTTGGTAAGACGGCTTTTAAGATTTTTAGTAACTCTTTGCTGATTTTCTAATTAGGGGCATTCCTACAATTGACTATTGGTCTCATTGGGCATTCCTTTTTGTGTATTTTTTGTTGTCCCCTCAATGACGGTATTTTCGGGTTCATGTTTATTAGTTATGATTTTTCGGCTTTGGTCAGTATGCATTCTGTTTCTTTTAGTGCACTTTTTATTTGTTTTTGGAATTTGTTGGTGGGGTCTTTTGTTAATTCCTTGATTTCGTTGTTGTTTAGGAATTCGACTGTTTTCTCAATGTATTCTGTTTTGTTCAAAATTACTCTAGAGGTTCCCTTATCTGCTTTAGTGATGATTAAGTCATGTTCTTTTATTTGTTGTTTCAACGACTTTATTTCTTTGAGTTGTTTGTTGTTTTGAATGTTATTGCATCGCCCTCTCGTTTGAGGATTTTTTTGGCTTCGTTGGTGGCGAGATTTTTGGTTAATTCCCTGTCTTCTGCTGGGAGCTTGTGACTGGCTATCTCAATATCTGTGATTAACTGTTATATATTGTGGTTCGTGTGTGCGTCTGTGAAGTTGTATTTCAAACCTTTGTCCAACACATTCATTTCACCTTGAGAAAAGGTTACGTTCGTTCTGTTGTTTACTCTGCTGTGGAAATTGAATTCATTGTTATTCGTGTGTTGTTCGTTAGATTGATGGTTCTGTGTTTCCCCTAGTTTTCTTAATTTATTTTCTAGCGTTTCATGCTTCCTCGTTGCTCTGATTTTGATGGTGTCAAGTAGGTGCTCGGTGAAGCTGTCCCATTGGGCTGCGTGCCAAAAATTACTTAGTTGCAATTGAATGTCGTATAATTGTTGGTTAATTTGTTGCTTTCTTATGTATGCAAATCTTAATTCGTTTTTTATCCAAAGCGCTTTGGCTTCTTTAGTTGAAAATGATCGAGGCTGGTGTGTTCGGTACGGTTTTAATTGGTACGTATTTAGGGGTGAGTGTTAGTTCTATACATTTTTTGTTGAACCAAATTGACTTGTCTAAATTCATGAGTTTAAGCCTGAGTGATTTGAATTTCTTGGCTTCACGATTTGCCTGAATAGCCGTGAACATTGTGGTGTTTGAAGCCATATTTTCAGTGTTGCCTTAATAAACAAGAGTTTAGTGCTTTTCAGTCGGTCAACACGAATGTACCCAAAAGAGATGGGTTATGCCCTAATCCTGAAATAAATTACATGAGATTAATAAAACACTAGGATGACCAGTTTCGATCGTCAAGCGATCATCATCAGCTCCATTACACTTAGGCTATACAATCTATGTTTGGAATACATGTGAAAATATTTACAATATGTACAATTATTTAGTTGCAGTATTGGTACTGCAACTGTCAGTGTATTCTAAATGCAGTATATATGTTAGGTGAAATGCTAAATGGTGATAGCTATCCGGAGTTTGTACTTTAGAGAGATTATATGGTTGTAAACTGTGGTTAAACTATAAAATTTTAGGCTAACTACTTATCTGATTGTCTTCCGTACTACAGCTACTCGCAGTTTTCGTGCTCACTGGAACTCACTGTGCAGTCGACTGCGGTGGTTATCTTAACGACTGTTTTTTCCCTGCCTCCTCCCCCCTACCCCTACGTGCTGTGGTGAGTGATAGCGATGTGTTTATGTGAGGTGTTGCCAACCTAGATAGGATGTATGTTATTGAATGAGGTGGGTCTACGACTATTAAAGACCGTGGATTAGCCCTCGCCACGCGTGGAGCATTACCCATTCGAACTAAGCGTTGACGGTCTTATGAGGACGTCCAGGCACCTTTAATACTGCCGCGAATATGGGCCTTGGTTTATTTCAGAAGAAAAGTACATCGTACACCTGATCCAGATAACATTTACCTATTAAAAACCCCTAATTTCCCCCCTTTTTTATCTAGCTTGGCTGTGACGCTAAAATGTGTCTTGTTTCCGACAGGGTGTGTTTTTTAGTAGCGTGAAGAGGGGTGAGCTCTCCATGAACGTGTGTTCATTTAGATTGTTGGGATTGTTTCGTTTGACTAGGTGTATCTCGATTGCTTCCTTTATGTCAAGAGCTCTGCCTTTCGATTCGTGATGGATTATTTTAAGGTCCGACTCTATGTTGGTAAAGCTGTGCCCCGCGTCACACATATGTTCGCACACGGCTGAATGTGTTCCGTATCTTATCGCATTCCTATGTTCATTATAACGGGTATCTACTCGTCTTCCACTCTGCCCGATGTAATTAGCTTGACAACCGGTGTCTTGGCACGTTATAAAATATACCCCTGACCTTGAATACGGGTCACGTTTATTTAGATTACTATTTTGGAGGTGCCTAGCGGTTGTGTTTTTCGTCGTGAAAGCTATCTTTATGCCTTGCTTTTTGAATAGGTTAGTGATTTTATATGTATTCGCATTCACATAGTTGAAACGCGCAAATTTTTTCTCATTACTGTCCGGTTTGGGAATCGTTTTATCTTTATTTTTATGCTTGGCTATAATTTGGTTTATTTTGCTTGGCGGGAAGTTGTTTTCCTTTGCTATTTGCTTAATAGTTCTTATTTCCTTATTATAGTTGTCTTTTGACATGGATATGTTTAAAGCCCTGTGCACCATTGAATTGAAAGCCGCTAGTTTGTGCGTACTGGGGTGATTAGACTGATTGTCGATTGCATGCGAGGTTTGTGTTGCATTCCGAAATATGGAATATGAAAGGTCGTTGTCTTTACGTTCAATAGTTATATCGAGATAATTTATTTTTCGGTCTATTTCGGATTCCTTAGTTAATTTGATAGAGTGGTGTAGGCTATTAATGGATTGGAGAATTGTTTCTTCGCTTGTTAGTTCAGTATCGTAGATGCAAATTACATCATCTACGTATCTTTTCCATATTACTATTCCCTTTGTTGAAGTCTTTTCTAAGAACGCATTTTCTAGTGCATCGATGAAGATGTCCGCGATTAACCCACTTAGTGGCGATCCCATTGCTAGGCCTTCTCTCTGTGTGTATATTTTATTGTCGAATTGAAACACGTTTTGGGTGAGAACGACCCTCAGTAATCTCACAATCTCATCAGTTTCTTTTACCGAATTGTTGGATTTTAAGTTGTTTTCGATAGTGTTGATTGCTTCAATAATCGGAATATTGGTGTACATGTCGAAGGATACTAGCCTGAAGCTAGGTTTCATTTGTAGGGTGTTCAATGCTGTTACCAGTTCTGTTGTGTTCTTTACAGAGTTGTTTTTGTTGTTGAAAAGACGGCATTTTAAGATTTTTAGTAACTCTTTGCTGATTTTGTAATTAGGGGCATTCCTACAATTGACTATTGGTCTCATTGGGCATTCTTTTTGTGTATTTTTGGTTGTCCCCTCAATGACGGTATTTTAGTGTTCATGTTTATTAGATTTGATTTTTCGGCTTTGGTCAGTATGTATCGCACAAGCGTAATTTTGGTAAAGTGGGTTCATTTTTTAGTTTTAGGAGGATTTTCGGGTGGGAGATTATGATTCCTTGGGTTTTAGCCTCATTGAGTCGTAGTCCATGTAAGCGAGTCCAGTTACAGATTTAAGTTAAGTCTTCATTCAAGGTGCCGATTGCTTCCGGTAGTTTTTCTGGTCCTGAATGCAGGTAGATTTGTACATCATCAGCATGTAGGTGGTGTTTGCATTTAGTGATTGATGACGTACTGTCGTTTATATATATTGAAAACAGGAGCGGTCCAAGGACTGACCCCTGAGGGACTCCTCTCTCAACTGGACGCCATGAAGACATTTGATTTAAGTTAATTTTAACACATTGTTGACGTCCACGTAGATAAGAGTCCATCCATTGGATACTGTTCATGAAGAGATGAATTTTAAATAGACAAGAGAGTAATATGTCATGGTCAACAGAATCGAAGGCTTTACTGAAATCAAGCAGTGTTAGGATTGTTACTAGCCATCCGTGACCTTGAGTAGTGCAGTACTAGTACTATGATTGGTGTTCATCGAGGATATTGTGCTCTAGCAAATAGGAGGAGAGTTGTTCGTGGAAGATAAATTCCAGTGATTTGGAGAGGGATGATAGTATACTGACTGGGCGATAATCGCTTACATGTTTAGCCTGTGTATTTTTTGGGATTGGGATGGCGAAGGTCGCTTTCCAAACGATGGGTACATACCTGTCATTAAGGAGTGATTGAATATGTGTGTTATTGTGGGTAGTATAATATCAATGATACGTTTGAATAATTCGATTTCTGTATTGTCAATCCCTTTAGATTTCGATTTTATTCGAAGAATAGCACGTCTGGCTTGTGAGGGGGTAACATGCGAGACATGGAATGTTTCCCTGTTAGGGGTGGGGATGTTGTAGTTATTGATCAAAGTTCTGTGTTTCTTGTCAGGGTCAACGGAGTGTCCGATAGTTGTAAAATGATCGTTGAGTGTGTCAAGAGGTAGATTAATGGGGTTGTCAATTTTCTCTCTACCTATTCCCATGTTTCTTAGTTACTTACACGCCGCAGAGGGTTTAATATTACCTCCTAGCAGGTTATGAGCATGTCTGATTCGAGCATTACGTACCGTTTGGGAAGTTTTGTTTCGAAGTTTTTTGTAATCATCATAATTCTGTTGAGTGCGTAATCTCTTAACTTTCTGTGTGCCATATCGCGCTTAGCCATCAGTACTTTAAGTTCCGGGCTGAGCCAAAGTGCAGGAGGTCGCGTTGCTCGAATAGATTTTACTGGAGCATGTCTGTCATAAAGGTCTGTCAAGTATTCGGTCATTGTGTGTACCTTATCATCGATGTTGTGAATAGTCAGTATATCGTGCCATGGTATACATAGAGCATCTTCTGTCAAGGAGTTCATATCAATTTTAGAGAGGTCTCTGCACATGATGGTCCTTGGTTTGGTCTTGGGACATTTTAATGAGTAGGACATATAGATTAAATTGTGGGATGAAATTCCGGGTACAGATGTCTGAACAAACAGAAGCACCTTGTCAGTGTTCTTTACTGATATCAAGTCAATTGTCGTGTGTGAAGTACGCGTGTGATGTGTTGGTAATAGTTCTAATATTTTCATGTCTCGTGACGAAAGCATATTCATCAGTTGCCGAGTTTCAGACTTGGCGTTGTCGCCTATATTAGTATTAAAATCACCCATGACTATTACGTGTTGGTAAAGTGGTAGGATTCTTAGTAACGCATTCTCCACGTCCTCCAAGGGACCCAGTGAAGGTGCTTTGTAAAGTACACAGACAGCGCACTTTTGATGGGCGGCATCACTTTCGAATAGCATAAATTCAGGCCTCCTATTATACTGGCTATCTGAACATGCTAAGATTTTGGATTAAGGTTTGACTTAACAAAAGCTCCTACCCCTCCTCCTCTCTTCCCGACACGGTCATTACGTATTAGAGTGTAGCCGGGAAAGTGGAATGATTTAGGTTGATTTAGCGGTGAAAGCCACGTCTCGCTCGTCAAAAAATATGGATTAAAACAGATATAATGAGTTCAAGTTCATGAAAATATGCCGATAAGGATTGTACATTCACGTGAGCTATATGGAGTCCGGTTGGATTAAGTGACAAATTTTCAAACAGTCGATCTCGAGTTGAGATAAGGCCATTGTTTCCGGGAGCTAATTGTAGCCCGTTATTTGAAGTGAATGGCAACGGTTCGGTAGGGAAGGGGAGGGGTGAGGGAGTGCGGGAGAAATTCCTTTCACTGCAGGGGGTGGCTGCGAGAGTGCTGCTGTCAGAGGTAACATTCTTGTCGATCAGGTTTGCCAACTTAAGAAAATGAAAACTGAACTAACCGAAATGTACTAAGGCTAATATAACTGAACTAACCGAAATGTACTATGGTAAACTAAGAGCAATATAATATAATAGTGAACAGATAATAATACTTAGAACTAAGATGACATATATTGGCCGCAGTCAGCTGGGTGAATTGTTTTTAAACTGCAGATACTGATTATTTAGGTAAGTCACTCATACGGTTAATCCTGATTTTGGTACCATCCGGTTTCTTGAAAAGGATATCGCCCTGAAAACTCCAGCAATTTCTAACTGAGAAACGAGAAATTTCAGGCTTCAGAATCGCCAGTCGGGTGGAGGTGAGATCCTCACGGATGGTCACATTGCTTCCCTTGAGCAATCTTTTTTTAAGGAACACCTCCTGCCTCGTACGGAATCAAGTGAATTTCACAATGATGGGCCTAGTTTTTCCAGGGGATTTGGGTCCAACACGATGGCTACGGTCAATATCAAGGAGGTTAACACTTGCACCAATATCTTTAAATACGTTTAGAGCAAGTTCATCTGTATTTTATTGTGTACTTTCATACACACCGAAAATACTGATATTGGCCCTCCTGCTATACTGTTCTAAGGAGTCGTACTTTTCTTCAAGCTCATTTCTCAGTGCTTGGATTTCAAGGTCACGACATTCAAGGTTTTTACTGAGATCAGATACCAGGTCCATATTGAATGAAGAGACTTCTCCAGTTCTTTAATAACAATTTCAGTCACTCTCACAGAGATAGCGGATATAATAGTTTCAAGAAACTTACCCGAACTGAGAGTCTCGTCGAGTACCTTAGCTACATATTCTTGCTTCTCGTCATCCTGGTTTAATTATGATTTTATTATGTATGTAAGGGTTATCACTCGAAATAACGTAACACAGGTTATGCTCACTTACTATACACACGTGAACCTACTACACAATCACACCTTCTAATTCACCTAAACTGAGGAGCCGAGCTCACGTCTGTCAATCATGGCGCTCATCAAAGGTACAAAATATGTTGCTTCTGTGGGTGCAACTTAAGATGTGAATGTTACATATAATTAATTTATTGTTGTCAGAAACAAATACAAATAAATATTCACGTTGCAAAAATATGAAAAGAAGAAAATTAATATACTCCGAAACAAGAAGGGCAGTTAGTTTCATAAGTGTTTGAGCCAAAGGAGTCAATTTACACGTTTATCTCATGGTACTCAACTAATCAGTTTTTACTCTCGTTGACAAGCGGCTTCGGTGGCGTAGTTTGTAGCATGCTGAGCTTTTATGCCGAAGATCACTGGTTCAAACCCGGCCGAAGCCGTCGGATTTTTATAAGCGCTAAAAATCCCTCAGTATGCCTTCCTTCGGAGAGGAAGTAAAGCCAACGGGCCTATGTCATAGATTGATGGCATATAGAGGAACGTTCCACTAACTACAATTGTGTGAAGCCAAATTTGTAGGTTAGATTTGACATTGTACCAAAGATTTCTCAATTTAAAAAATGTGAGAATTTACGAACAGGTGGTCTAACAATCCCCTTAAAAGTCTCTGCCACCACTTTTTGGACCTACGATCAACATTGTTCAGAGCTCGCGATCGATCCGCAATGTCTAGATCAGGTATTTCCTCAAGAAGAACATTATATATATATATCTCCTAACGTTAAAAACGTATTGTGCCCGTATGGGTATTCCAAGATTCAGACACCAAGATATCAAGGGAAAGGCTACAGCCGCTTTTGAAAGTTGAGATATTTGAATATCGCGCTCCATTACTTCTAGAATGGAATGGAAACTTTGTGCAGCCAAGAGCATGTTAAGTGACGTAGTGAGTAGTAGCAGAGGTCGAGACTATTTGTTGATTAAATAGTTAGCCATGGAGTAGAGACTTGGATCAGATTACTAGCATACACGCCCAAATGAAGGAGAATGCACTTAGTCTCAAGTGAATTGGACCAGAGACACCGGAGATATGAGGATTTCCAGATTTCAGCGTGATCCAGCGTGGACCCGACCGTTTTGAATAAAAGCCGACCGGCCCAAGCATCATCAGCTCACTTCGAACCAAGCTCTTGCATGATAAGGTGCTGCTGCTACGTTGAGCCAAGGCACATGGTTGCCGGATCTACGCAGAGGATATCTTTAAATTGTGATAGTCACAAAAGTGTTGCGATACATGTGGAACATAGTAAGTTTCCGGCGGAGGGAATCACTAAGGTGATTGTTATTTTTCTACGGACACTGGTGAAATACTTTATGTCTATATGGACACATGCTAGACTTTGTCTAGAAAGTACTTTGTCACAGTCCAGTAATAATAATTCAATACTTGGATATTTTAATCCAATTAGTCAGTTTCATAAATTGTAACTTGATAACCACTCCGATCATTCATTATATTGAAGGCCAGTCTATCACGGTGTTGTTCATTAGCCGAAAAAGGGAAACTATAAGTTGCTTCGCGCATGATAGATGGTGATAAACCATGCCCAGGGAACGATCTTCAGAACAGCCGTTGATTGATTTAGACTGTCAGTGTTTTCCTGTACTGAAAAGATTACCGTGAGTTATGTTACAACTGACGTATTTGAGAATAGATCACTTGGATCTGATCCCATTTAAGCGAACTGCTATGGATTTAATTGAAGTCAATATTAAAATGGATCAGCAGTTACTTCAAACTTCGAGAAATATTTCCACTATGTCGTGTTAGACAGATTGTGGGTATATAATGGCGGCCGATACAAGGATTAGACGTGCGTGTCCAAGAGGGCATGTATCTGGATAAATCTGGTACAGACCAGGTTCACTACGCTTCAAGACCAACGAGAAATGTAAGCCACATTTGACTTTTATATTATGCCTAGTTAATTGGAACAAACTCATTTTCTGCAGATGACCAACACATTTATTTTTCTTCGTATTTAAATCTTGCATTGATTTACGCAAGACATATTAGAGTTATTCTGAGTATTTTCAGCACTCAGAACAGTTTAGGAGCGATGACCGAGCATAACGAGCATTTATTTGAATGTTTGATATTTTTTGACAATCACGGTGTTCAGCCGAGGTAACTGTAAAAGTTAATAATTATTTTTGTTGAGAAATGGATATTTTATCCATATTCGAAGAATCGAACATGTGGATTCTCACATAATGAAATAATAATTAAACACATTTACAATAATATAACTAATAATAATAATAATAATAATCCACTAATAATAATAATAATGATTTTCATAACTTTTCTAAATAATTCTTGGATCTTATATTTTCTAATAATCACATTCATTGAGAGAGAGCTTATGAAGTAGTTTAATCATTTCTAGTTTGGAACAGGTGTTTTTCCGAAGGATAGTGGTTAGCGCAAGCCCGCATTCAACCAACATTACAGTTCTGGTGGAACAGTTAATATTTGCAATGAGCAAAGTATATTTTTCAGATAACACGGAGAGGCATGAAACGGGAAGCAAATGATATTAGTATCAATTAGGATATTTTTGTATTTATATAAAATCATGACCTAGATACACATTCGAAAGTGAAATAGAGAGTATCATAAGTGTGGTAACTTCACGATTTGAACTGAATGGTAAAATAAAATAATCTTGTAAGTTTATAAATCTTCCAGTGTTGATAATAAGCAGAGGCTTGATTTATTGTATAAATTTTGGGAAGAAAATTTAGGTGTGTGGAGTAGTTGAAATGCCATTCCCAGGTGCGCATGTTTAAGTCGCAGGAATGAGGAGGTTTTTATTTGAGCATCAATCAAATAGCAGGTTCGATGACTCAGTGTTAAAGAAGGAGTATTGGAACTACACATTGCGTCGTATGAATGACCCAAAGGTTATTTCTTAAAAACCATCAGTTCTTATTTCAATCTCGTTTACGGATTCCATTAAGACTGAGCCATTTTTATGAGAACTATGATTTACTTCTTTGTGCCATTTTTTTCTGATGTGATGAATCTACGCCTTTGTGGTGCGTGAAAGCTTGGTCTGTGAAGCTATTAATACCATATATGGACATATCTGCACCTTGTCCCCTTATTGGCCAGTGATTTATATATTGGAAGGGGTCGTGACCAATCAAATTTTATCACGCAGTTACCTTTGTGTTGCGTCCTCATTTGCTTTGTTTCGAGCATTTCTTTCTTGCAGCCAAGTAGGCTAGACGTATTCCCATATTCTAGGGAAAGTGCCCGCGTTCAAGGTGAAACCATGGCGAGGTGTCTGTATGTCGTAATCAGTAATTGCTTTACTGTAGTTCAGATTCATATTTCGGTAATTTAAAACTCTTTTTCTGTGTTATTTCCTTTTGGTCGCGTGTACTTGCCCCCTCCCGATATTTTCCCTCCGCCCTTTGTGTGCGTGTAATTGCTGGTGAGTTTTGTTTTGTATGGTAGTGTTATTTTCATTTATTTTGATAACGTAGTTTTTGTACTTTAAGGGTTGAAAGTTATGTATGTGGGCTGTCTTCGATTTACTCTGGTGTGCGTGACGGTGGGTTTGCCTACCTTGTAGGGGGCACCTTTGGGTCTGTCATCCAGAGTGTATCTTATCGTAGAACAACATAACGGGATTGGAGATTATTTTTCTTGCTTCCCGTAATGCTTTGTTCTTTATCTTAAAGAGTTCACAAAAGGAGGTCTCGCCATTGCTATTTTGCTGGTGACCTAACCTGTGATATTCTTGTGTCTGTGAATGCCCATATTTTGCGCATCACATATTTTCGTCGTCTTTGTGTGCCCTTATCTCCTACGCATACTTTCAATTTTTAAAGTATATTTTTAGTGTTGCCGATAATTTAATGTAAATTTTCTTTTTGTCTAATTTCCTATTTTTTTTCGTAACTCACTTGATCTTGCATGTGCCTCCGCGTCTTTCTTCCTCACTCCTCCCCTCCCTCTCACCCCTCTCCACCCCGTTCTGAACCATTGTACCCCCTCCTATTTTGTTCATCCCTTTTGACACGCTTTGTCTAAATTTGAGAACGTATCTTGACTTCGTTGAGTGTAGTCGTTTCTGAGTCTTGTCTTTTTTATCTAATTGCGACATACTTACATTTAGTCATCGTTTCATCTTGCCTTGAACACGTTACCTTAACTTATCTTATTTTATTTCATTTTAATATAATTTAATTTAGTATATTTTCGATTTTATTCCTAATTTGTATTTTTCTTGCGGTAATCTAATTTTGTGGTTAATTTGTTGGTCATTTCTCTTCTTGCTTTTATTATCTCTGGGATCGTTGTGCATTTTAGTTGTTATTTTAATACATTTTATCTTTGCCTAAGTATCTCTGCTTTTGCGTCACGCCTTATTTTAATTTTAGTAACCTTCTTCGAGTTTTGTCTGGTTTTTGCTATATTTTGGTTTGTCGGTCTTATTAGCGTACTTGTGACGTTAATACGACCTACACGGCCTCTGATTTAAATTTGCTCATCTTTGGATTTTACTGTAGTTTAGTTTTATTTAGCTTTCCCCCTTCCTTTTGGGATTGCTTTCTGGTTTGCCTTTTAAAATTTGGGCCCAGCGAAAGCCAAACAAGACTGCGATCTCCCCGTTTTTCTTTCTTTTATTTTATTTTATATTTCTTCGGGGATAGGGGAAGAGCTTCAGCTACGTTTCCACTGACGTCTGCTGCGTACATAAGTATATGTTTATTACTATTACTTCATCTAAGTTGCGTACAAGACTTTGATTTTGCTAGAACCCGGATTTGTCATGATAGTATTTTATTCTTCTTCAGAGGAAGACCTTTGCCGTTGTTGTTGGAATATTGTGTTCTTATAAAAATAATAGAATGGGCCACTGCCAATTTAAAAAAAATCTGTAACCACGAATAATTTGAAGGATGTTTTCAATCCTAGTGTCATGAACTAAATGAATTTAATATGAAGCTACAATTCTTATTTCCGCATTCTGTTCAAGAATTGCAAGTTGTGAAAGTTACTAAAATGGCCACAAATATAAATATTTTTCTTAATAATGATTCCAAGTGGAAAATCGAATAGTTGAATGGTCCAACAATTTATTGATCAAGTTGATGATTCAGAAATCATATATTTTGTTAGGAACTTGAAGTTCATAATCGAGTCACTTCTCGAAACGTTTAATGTCAGAAGAACAATTAATTTTGTTGTACTTCGCACAGTTCTTCGATGCTATGCTCAAGGGTCAGATACTTTTCAGATGTTGTTATTAATATGTGTACATAATTTGTGTTGATTCAGAGATAATAATATTTTTTGACAATATTTTTGAAACTGGAAAATTAGTGAGAGTTAAAAATTCTATGAACTATTATTCTACGAGTGTTAATATTATGTAAAAATTCAACCAGTGAACTACAGTATTTCCAGTAAAGACAATTAAATTTGAACTGGATTTAATCATAAATAATGGATATAATTTTGGAACACAGTCTACAGGACTGATAATCAGACTTGTGTCTCCAAAGATAATTGTCCAATGTGTTGGAAAATTTCTGTACATTGTGTAAATAGTAATGTGGGTCGCCACACATGAATGATGCTGCTTTGAGCATTTTATTTTGCAGTCAATTTTATATTCAGAATAAAATCAGATAATTTTACATGATGTGTTATGCCCAGTTGAATCTCCTTCTATCCTTATTGTTGCATTGAGCCAAAAATCAGTAAAGCATTTTTTTCATTTGATGTCGTTTTTGCGATTAGCTTTAACCCATCTGGCACCCCGGGATATTTTGACTCTCGTGCTGACTGATTCTTGGAAAATGCATATGTGGTCGTGCGGACTCCGGTCTAAACGGGCACAGTATGGGCATTTATCTCACACTTTATCATGCAAACATTGCCATAAGTACTAAATATTCACAGTTTGGAATACCTCAATGATGAACTTCCCGCCTACACATTACCTCTACAATTGTTTCCTTGTCAACCTTCCTACAAACCCACTATTCTCAGGCAGTGACAAGCATATCACCTTTGACAAGGTGAATGCAGGAAGAGGAAGAGTCTGGTGCCCGTAAACCGGGCTCCTTTTACTGTAGTTTAAGGGGTAAAAAGTTTGGAGGATAATTAAAATAATAATGAATTAAGTACATTACCTCTGGCTATAGTTTAATGAATAACTGATAGCCAGAGTGTTTGCAGTGCAATGGCTTTTAGTTGTGCAAGGGTAGTAAATAATAAATTTAATTAATTAATTGCGAGAGCAATCAGTTAATTAATTTGGGGCAGTGCAAATTGAGAAAGAGAATAGCGAACTGTTTCAGCTTATGTTCGGGTCAGGATGTGCCTGACGGCCATTGTTGGCCAGTGCACACTCCTGCCGATGCTGTAGTTGTCATTATCGGTTCGCTCGCCATGGTTTAGCTGTGTTTAATTTTGCAGTGTGTATAATGGTTTAATTGGAGCAGCAGCTTCGTGATTTTAATTTGAAATGTAGAAGACCTTTAGTAGGTAGAAGTTAAATAGTGCTTTAGGAGAAATGGAAAATAATGACCTGTAATAGGTTTGGAATAGTTTTATAACAATGAATTGCTTTGTAAAGGCCTCAGCTACCACCTCATATTGTTAATATTTGTGAAAAGAATTTGTGTCTAGTGCTATTGTAGTGCAAAGACTGTCACTGGAGCGGGGAGTTTGAATTTAGAGTTGCTTTTCGCTGATTGGCTGGAGGAGTGATCTGATTGGCTGAAGGCTGGATGGAGTTTAAATGTGTTGGTATGTAATAATTATGCGGTATTATGATTAATTATTGATAATTTAGACTGTAAATGGTGTAATTTGAAGTTTATGGATTTCACGATGCATGGAAGCCAGTGTAGCGTAGGCCAATCGACGGGATTGATCCGCTAGGCTGGGCCTCCTATTGGGTACTTGGTTCGAGTCCTGTAATACGCTCCAGTGCAGTTTGGTGTGGTTGCTGCTCCGAGGACCGTGGTTCGTCACCCTGGACGGGCTGGCAGGGCCTTACCCCCCAGGCAGACTTCGCCACGCTTCCCAGGTGGTTTATCGCTTCTGAAAATAAACAGCGGTGTTTGAAGCAAGTTTTGGGATGATGTACAATAATACACATTAGGTATCTTCATTGCAGAATAACACACAGAAATATGTCTTAGTTTGTGCACCTGAAGTCTGACCAAAAAATGTGTACGTGCATTCTTTCAGTGCTGAGATCTGGAGGCAGTTCTGGGAAACAGTGTATGTAGCATATTTAGGATACTTTGGCAAGGTACTGAGAAGTACCGTCAGGCCATAAGTGGTTCATATTAACAACCACTATTTTTAAATACGACTTCAGATTTTATGGTACTTTAAATTACCGTCAGTGCTCAAAGGGTTAATTGAAGTGGTATCGCATTACATTGTTGTGGAGTTGTATTGAAATGTGTAATTGAGCTATAATTGAGCAGAATAAATAGTGGAAGGTTGTATAAGCATTTTTGAAGTATGGAAAGATGCTATTTTACAGGATATTTTTACGCATTTAGGGGAAAATAGGAACACGCACGAGTTTATTGTGTGATATGGAAACTGATGAGATTGTATTCCAGTTCATTGAGTTAATAGTTGATATTGAGCGTTGAAATTGACAGTGTGTTGTTGAAATTGTTCATTTATGATATAGGAAAGGCTATTCTACGAGGAAATATGAAGATATAGTAATGTTGATATTTATGAGAGAGGAATATGTTGTTTATGAAACAGTTTTGTGCATCAAGAAGTCTGTTTAGGAATTGTTGAGAGGTATTTTGCAATACAGACGCATAAATGATGCAGCCGTGTATACAGCTGATTGGAGCTCAAGTATTTTATTCATGACGGAATGTTTCATTGAATAGAGTAGCAACAGTAATGGCAATGGTGTGCCCGTGGCAGTTTGCAATTGGATATCTCGCCAACCAATTATCGGAGAGGGTCGTGTGACGGCCCGTTTTAAGGGTAATTTATCTTATTTTTAACGTGGACCACTTTGTTTTCGAGATTTCTATCAAAATACGTAACTTTTATATAATTATTTTTTTTCTAATATATCGTGAACCCATAATCGGAGAAAAGCTTGCGGTATGGCAATTTCAACGGTGAATTGTCCTTTCTACTATAGAGCACTCATTTATTTATTTATTTATTTATTTATTTATTTATGCCTTTTGCAGTGGCGAAGTTAGGGCTCGTGGCCCTCTCGTACACTTAACCACACAGTTATAATAAAATACACAAATACTACAGTTGACTAAGATACGTAAACTAGAAATTAAGTTAGAATAATACAGAACATAAAAAATGAAGATAGCAATGCACATCAAACAAAGAAACATATAAAACAGTTACGTGAAACAATAAAAATACTACTACTACAACTACTACTACTAATAATAATAAGTGATAATATTAGATCTTGTGAATAACTGGGTATTTTAATTTTGAATCGACAAAGTTATTTACATACCATAATGGCTCAATAATGCTGTCTATCATCCATCACCAGTCACACGAAACAGTACGCGGTGTTCAAAAGGAAATCTCAGCAAGCAGTCTTAAATTTTGTATAGGTCTTGCATTTCCTTACGTCATCTGGGAGTGTATTCCAAAGTCGCGACCCAGTCACAACGAAGGATTTATTGTACTTGGAAGAGTGGTTAACGGGAATAGCGAGGGAAGAGCCAGATCTAGTATTAATATTATGAAATGAGGACAGGAAATGAAATTTCGAAGAAATATAAAGTGGGAGATTTTCGTCTAGGGTTCGATATACCGACGTCAAAATATGAAAATTTCGACGCCCTTCAGGTTTCAGCCAAGAAAGTGCTTTATAGCTAGGAGTTGAGTGAGCATCGTAATTCAAGTTGAAAGCAAACCGAAGACTAGAGTTCAATGCTCGTTGCAGTTTTTTAGTTTGTTCGCTAGTTGCATCAACACGGACCACGTCGCAGTACTCAAGTATTGGTCGTATCAGAGTCTCAACAAGTTTTATCCTCACGTCTTGTGTCAAAATGTCCTTATGGCGTTTGAGTGGGTGTAGCGTCGCGTACATCTTCCTGCAAGTATTTATTACATGTGCAGACCTGTCAAGAGTTTCAGTCAGAGTCATACCGAGGTTTTTCACTGTTTTACTAAACGGGATTACGGTTGCATTTAAAGTCACGATAGGGATAGTGTAGTTTTTATACATGGAATTCAACAATCCCTGCGAGCCGATTATAATAACTTGGGTCTTTTTGGGGTGGAGAAGGAGAGCGTTATCACTAGCATACACGCTGAGTTGTTGCAGGTCGGTGTTTACATCTCGTATCGCGTTCGCTATATCTTTGATACCAACGTGACAGTAAATTTGGAGATTATCCGCATAAAGATGATATCTATTATATTTTATTACTGAGGAGATGTCATTAATATAAAGGACAAACAAAAGAGGACCAAGAACGGAACCCTGAGGGGTTCCTGCCTTCCTGAGTCGCCACTGTGAAGCAGTATCTTGTGTTATTACACGTTGCATGCGATCTGTAAGATATGCGGTGAAAAATTTTAAAGCCTCATTACCGAAAAAGCATGCAAGTTTCTTCAACAATGTCTGGATATGTATCGTGTCAAAAGCCCTACTGAAGTCAAGGAGAGTGAGTATTATCACTTGTCTTTCGTCCATTGCTTGTCTGATATCCTCAGTCACTTTGAGTAAGGCAGTTGCTGTACTATGGCCCTTCTTGAAGCCAGATTGAAGTGGATCCAGAAGAGAGTAAGCGTGCAGGTATTCCAGTATTTGAGTATGTACCAACCGTTCTAACGCTTTGGAAAGAGCGGGGAGAATAGAAATTTGACGGTAATCGGATAGACGTTTAGAACCTGGGTTCTTAGGAAGTGGGATTATATTAGCGTACTTCCAAATTGTAGGTAATGTGCCGTTTTTGAGACAGTAATTAAAAATATGGGTGAGAATGGGTAGAATAGCGCCAATGATATTATGTATGAACGTTATGGGAATATCGTCGACACCACTAGCTTTCGTTTTAATAGAATACAAGACTTTCTTAACTTCATTAGTGCTGACAGTACGAAAAGCAAAGCATGGGCGATTTTGTGAGACAAATGATGGTTCATTATTTACATGAGGTCTGTTAAGCGGATTAGACTGAACTCTCTCTTCCGTGAAATACGCATTTAAATCGTCAAGTGGAATGTCAGGTACCTAAAGCTGTTCCCGTGTTTTGCCTATGCCCATGGCTCGGAGATGCCTCCAAGTAATAGCCGTATTTAGATTCCTTGTTGATTCACGAACATATTTAAACTTACGATTACGGATGATTTGTTTAGTTCTATTCTTCATTATTCTATAATTTTCATAGTCACTTGGGTCATGGGTACGTTTGTTATGTCGGTAGAGTGTATCACGTTGAGGCGTCATATGTTTAACATCAGAGGTTAACCATGGATTAGGTTTGCGTGATATTCTTATCTGTCTTTTGGGTGCATGTTTGTTGTATAGACTGTGTATTAACGAATTAAATGTATTTATTTTTGCATCAATGTCTTTCAGATTTAAAATGTCATTCCACGGAAGAATGTAGGCATCATACCTTAATTCATACATATCGATATCTTGCATATTCCTGCATGTTATATACCTAGGTTTATATTTTGGAACGCGTAGTGAGTAAGCGAGAAATATAAGATCGTGGGTGGACACGGCCGGTACTGAAATCTGTCCGTGAGTTACCACTTTCTGAGGGTTGTTAGTCACTTTGAGTTTTATTAAGGTGTGGGAAATGTTGTTGGTAGTATGTACATGGTTAGTAGGATTTGAGGAAAGGATAGTCAAGTCAAATGGAGAAAGCATGTCTTCTAGTTTCTTAGTATCGTAATTCTTCGTAAGTAGATTAGTGTTGAAATCCCCTAATATAATGATATGTTCATACGTTGGTAGCAAGTTAAGTAGATACGTTTCAAACTCGGCCATATAAGATACTTTAGGTGGTCGGTAAACCACTCCAATAAGTATTTTCTGTCCACTAGCAACTATTTCAACGAATATGAACTCCGTCCTCGGCAAATCGCCAGTCGATGAGGTGCATATGACACGGCTCTTCAGTTCATCTCTACGGTAGAGAACGATACCTCCTCCCCTCTTATTAGTGCGGTCATGACGATGGAGATTAAAACCGTCAAGTTGAACCATGCTGTTTGGAATTGAAGGCGATAACCAGCTTTCACTCATTCCTATCAAATGGACAAGAGTTTTGCTAAATATAGCCTGAATTTCGACAAAGTGTGCGGGCAAACTTAGGCTGTTTAAGTGACAACACTGGAGGGTGTGAGGATATGGTGAAAGTTCGTATTTCAATAAGCTGCTGGCGTCTATGGAGGGGAGAGGGGTGAGGAGAGTTCTATTCTTGGAGCTAAGGTCGATGTCATTGGAAAACACCGTAGCTACCTGACTAACGGACAAACTGTTACGGCTGTGAGTTTGTGTCATCGCTCGCCGCATGAGTCACAACTGCCCCAGGGCTGGGCTGTGGCCTGCCTCCTGTATTGCGTGCGCCTTATGCAACAGGGCTACTAGGACAAAGGGATAGTCCAGAATATTCGTGACTGGACCAGCGATGGAAACCTCGAGAATCCGTGAACCCTGGATGGATCTAGAAGCATTTATTGAGTCACCGGCCTGCTATATAAGTGCGAACTGTCAAGCAGTGGTTGTTGTTGTGTTTTGCGAGCTGGTGTGGGCGATTGTCCTGAGCGACGGAGGTGTGGTGGCTTGCGGGACCCCTGGTGGAGCGGGGAGGTGGGGGGCATGCAGGGGACTGCCTGTGTTTTGAGTGAGTGTGCTTTCACTGAGTGTCGGAGATATTCTGGTTACGAAATCCAGTGACATTGTTTCTCCCAGCTTGTGAACAGCGTGCAGCAAGTGCTCGTAAGTAACTGTCGTCGGCGTACTTTAGGAAGAAGTTGCATGTAGTACTGGCAAGGCCACTAGGCTCATTAGCGGGAGGATAAACTTCTGTGGTTTGTTGACAAGTGAAAGGGCAAGAGCTCTTCACAAGCAAGAGACTTGAGGAAACTGGAGTAAGGTTCCTATTGCTTGTATTTGCTGAAGAGTAGTGTAATTTTCTGGCCGCAATAAAGTTAATTATTTCTTTAAGCAATAATTGGTGTTGTGCTTCCTTCCCACCGTAATCCAGTTAAAAAAGTGCCACTAGGGGGGTGGCACGTAACAACTGGTGTCAGAAGCCGGATTACGAACTCAAGCACAACACCTGACGGTCCTGGTTTCAAAACCCGAGCAGGTCATTTTCTCTAATTTTCCTGTGAGTGCATGCCCTTTACAAGACAAACAACTAAAATGGAGGAGAAATTGGCAGCATTGCTAGAAGAGTTAAATGGCATGGAAACCAAGATGGAGGACGGCCAGAAGAATTTAACCAAGGACCTAACTGCCAAACTAGAAGACGGCCAGAAGAAGTTAGCCGAGGACCTAACTGCCAAACTAGAAGACGGCCAGAAGAAGTTAGCCGAGGACCTAACTTCCAATTAGAAGACGGACAGAAGAAGATGGAAGACGGTCAAAATAAGCTAGCGGAGGACCTGAAGAGGATAGAGGACGGCCAGAAGAAGATGGAAGACGGTCAGAATAAGTTGCCACAGGACCTGAAGAAATTAGAACTGGGTCTGCGTGAGGAAGTCACGGCAGTTGAAAAGAAGTTCGACGCCTTACAAGTGGAAGTTGCTGAGCTGCGCCAACGCCCGCTGATGGGGGTGGAGGAGAAATTCAACGCCTTGCAAGTGGAAGTTGCCGAGCTGTGCCAACGACCGCTGATGGGGGTGGAGGAGAAATTCAACGCCTTACAAGTGGAAGTTGCCGAGCTGTGCCAACGCCCGCTGATGGTGGTGGAGGAGTAATTCAACCCCTTACAAAAGGAAGTTGCCGAGCTGCGCCAACGCCCACTGACGGGGGTGGAAGAGGAATTCAACGCTCTACGAGAGGAAGTTGCCGAGCTGCGCCAACGCCCGCCCACCGTTACACCGGGAATATCAGGAACGGGACATAGCAGAGTGACGCCCCCAACCTTCGACGGAAAGGTACCGTGGAGCACCTACTTACGTCAGTTAGAGGCAGCCTGTTCCATAAATAACTGGAACAACACAGAAAAGGCTACAGCTCTCATTGTAGCGGTGAGAGGCGACGCCCTTAACGTCCTTCAGGCCATCCCAACTGGATCCCAGGACTACGCTTCACTGATCGCCCATATGGAGTCCCGATATGGAGATAGCCATCTTCAGCAGGCCTACCAGATGCAGCTCCGGACCCGGGTACAGAAGAACGCGGAAACCCTGCAGGAGTTCGAGATGGACATCGCACGCCTCGTAAGGCTCGCCTACCCAACAGCGCCGGCCGATTTTCTGGAGCAGATAGCGACGCAGACTTTCACCGATGGGCTACGGGACCCGGACACCCAACAGGCGCTGCGACTCGCGCGCAATAAGACCCCGGCAGTTGCGCTGAGCCACGCACTTGAGTTCGAGACGGCAAAGCAGGTATCTAGAATGCGCGCGCGGGTGCGTCAGGTGGACGTCGACGGACCAGCCAAAGCCGGCAAGACCAAGCCCCTGGCCGATGAACTGATGGAGGCGCTAGGCCGGTTCTTCAAGAGTCGCAGTGGCACCAACAAAAACGTAGCCGAAGGACATCTGGAGAGGCGGCCCGGAAGAGGACTACCGACCTGCTGGACCTGCCGTAAGAGAGGCCACCTGAGCAAGGACTGCGGTGATCGCCGCCGCCAAGGGTTTCCGTCGGGACAGTCAGTCGTAGGGAAACCCGCGGCCCAGGAAAGCAAGTATCAGCCAGCCTTGAGGGGCAAAGGTTGGCTTGTGACAGTCGTCAAGCCCCGGCAGTCCAAGTGCGTGTGACGAAGTTACGGAGGGACAATAGCAGCCTGATGGTCGACGGAGTCGTCAACGGAGTGAGCTGGCCCATGCTAATCGACACGGGAGCATCGAGGACCATCATCAGCACCACCGTGATCCCGAAGTGGAGAGTGCAACCTACACAAAGGAACCTCCAGCTAATAACCGCGACCAGAGAGACCGCACCGGTACATGGCGAAGCATCACTGGAGTTCGTCATTGGTCGACGGGCGATAAAGCATCCAGTGCTTGTGGCTGACGTATCAAATGAAGTGACCATCGGACTGGACTTCGTGGACCAGAAAAACATCATCTTGGATCTGAGTACCAACACTCTGCACTTCGGAGGTGAGGAACTTGCTTTGCAACCTTCGCACGAGTCCATCACCTCACGACGAGTAAGGCTGAGAGAAGACGTCATCGTTCCCGCCAGGACGGAGGTCAGCGCTGCCGTAATTGTCGACGGAACTGCTGAGGGAGTGGCGGCTGTCATCGAGCCAAAATATGAGGACATCCAGACAAAAGGATTGCTAGTTGCCAAGACTCTCATCAACACGACGACTCGGCCGTACGTCCGCCTGTCCAACCTGAACGACTACGACATTACGGTTCTCCGGGTCACCAACCTAGGAGTCTGCGAGTCCGTTACCTGGATTGCCCGCATCACAGTTACGACAGACGGACACCTGCAGACGGACAACCGAAGAAGACGTACACTGCCAGAAGAACTACAGAAGCTCTACCAAGGATCCCAGGACCATTTAGACGAGGAAAAATCACGCCAACTTCAGGACCTGCTACGCGAATTCCAGGATTTCTTCTCCGTGGGGAGCAAAGACTTCGGCAGGACAAGCTTGGTCCAGCACAGTATCGACGATGGGGACAGCGCACCGATTAGGGCCCCATTCCGACGTGTCCCGCTCGCCAAGCAAGCCGAAGTCGACCGGATGGTAGAAGAGATGAAGAAGCAAGGGGTGATCGAGCCATCACATAGTCCTTGGAGTTCTCCGGTCGTGCTTGTGAAGAAGGACGGTTCCACCAGGTTCTGCGTGAACTACAGGCGGGTGAACGACGTCACGAAGAAGGACAGCTACCCTCTACCCCGGATCGACGACACGCTGGATACCATATCAGGGTCAACGTGGTTCTCCACCTTGGATTTGAAGAGTGGCTACTGGCAGGTGGAGGTCCACCCTAAGGACCGCGAGAAAACGGCGTTCTCTGTGGGCAGCGGGCTCTGGCAGTTCACCGTCATGCCATTCGGTCTGTGCAACGCCCCTGCGACCTTCGAAAGGCTAATGGAGTCCATTCTGAGGGGACTACACTGGAAGAACTGCCTGGTCTACCTAGACGACGTCATCGTTCTGGGGAGAAGCTTCGAGGAGCACTACAGCAACCTGAAGGAGATCTTGTTGAAGCTACGGGCTACCCAGCTGAAGTTGAGCCCCAAGAAGTGTCAGCTCTTCCAGAAGCGGGTCCAGTACCTTGGGCATATCGTCTCCGAGGAAGGGGTGCGCACCGACCCAGAGAAGACCGCAGCTGTGAGGGAGTGGCCAGTTCCGAAGGACAAGTCCCAACTACGAAGCTTCCTGGGACTCTGCACTTATTACCGTCGCTTCGTGAGGGGATTCGCCGACATCGCCAAACCTTTACATCGACTGACTGAGAAGGACCAACTCTTCACGTGGACAGCAGAATGCCACAGTGCCTTCGAACAACTCAAGCAGGCTCTGTGCACCGCGCCTATTCTGGCCTACCCCAGACCAGGAACAAGGTTCATCGTCGATACCGATGCCAGCGACTTTGGCATAGGCGGAATCCTGTCGCAGGTAGTGGACGGCGAGGAGAGAGTAGTGGCCTACTTCAGCAAGGCCTTGTCAAAGCCAGAAAGGAACTACTGCGTCACCAGGAAGGAGCTGCTCGCCATTGTGAAGACCATTGAACACTTCCACAAGTACCTGTACGGGCATGAATTTCTTATCAGGACCGACCACGCATCCCTGCGGTGGCTCCCGAAATTCAAGCAGCCCGAGGGTCAACTCGCGCGGTGGTTAGAGAGGCTTCAACAGTACAACTTTGAGATTCAGCACAGGAAAGGCCAACTGCATTCTAACGCCGACGCCCTGTCACGAAGACCGTGCCCCGAAGACTGCACCTTCTGTGCCCGAAGGGAGGAGAACACCGGGATACTGTGCCGACGGACTACTGTGGAACTTCAAGGGAACTGGAGCCGCGAATCTTTCACGCGGGCACAAGCAGAAGATGATGACCTGGGACTGATAGCCGAATGGATGAGGGCCTGTGTCCCCAGACCCGGGTGGAACATTGTGAGTGACCGCAGCCCGAAGTTTAAGTCCTACTGGGCACAGTGGGACTCGCTGATTGTAAGGGATGGCCTCATCTGCCACGCCTGGGAGAGCACCGACGGGAAGTTATCTCGGGAACAAGTCGTCGTTCCAAAGGCTATGACGGAGGAAGTCCTGAAGGAAGTCCATGAAGGATCATCTGGTGGACACCTAGGGATAAAGAAGACCCTGGAGAAGCAGAGAGAGCGGTTCTACTGGATCGGATGCCGAACCGACGTGGAGAACAACTGCGCGAGGTGCCACGATTGCGCTGCCAGCAAGGGCCCTCGACGAAGACGGCGGGGTCCACTGAAGACCTACAACGTGGGCGGCCCCATGGAGAGAGTGGCCATTGATGTTGCTGGGCCATTCCCGTTAAGCGAGGCAGGGAACCGCTACATATTAGTCGTCAGCGATTACTTTACCAAATGGCCGGAGGCGTATGCTCTCCCCAACCTAGAAGCCGCGACGATTGCAGAGACCCTGGTGAAGGAATTCGTCAGCCGGTACGGAGTACCCCTGGAGCTGCATTCCGACCAAGGGAGGAACTTCGAGTCGCAAGTGTTCCAGAACCTATGCCAGCTGCTGGGAATCCGGAAGACAAGGATAACGCCGCTACACCCTCAGTCCGACGGGATGGTAGAGCGATTCAATCGCACCATCGAGAACCATCTCCGTATAGTCGTCAGCGAGCACCAGAGGGATTGGGACAAACATCTCCCACTATTTCTCCAGGCCTACCGCGCCGCCGTGCATGAAGCCACCGGGTGCACACCAGCCCGGGCCATGTTTGGGAGGGATCTCCGTCTACCTGTCGATCTTGCCTTCGGCCGACCTGGGAATGATCCGATCCCGGTAAGCCAGTATTGTCAAGAACTGGTCGACCAACTGGAGGACGTACACGCGTTCGCGAGGAGGAAACTGCGGATCGAGACCGACCGAATGAAGACCCGATACGACCAGCAGACGGATGCCGGCGGATTCCACGAGGACGACCTGGTCTGGCTCTTCAATCCATTACGGAAGAAAGGCCTGTCACCCAAACTGCAGAAGTCCTGGGAGGGCCCGTACCGAGTCGTGAAACGGATCAACGATGTCGTCTACAGGATCCAGCGGAGCCCGAGGGCGAAGATGAAGATCGTGCACCGAGATCGCCTGGCAGCCTACGGAGGGACATAGACGGACCAATGATTGATCGGGACGATCAGCCTTTTTAGGAAGGGGGTGGTGTTACGGCTGTGAGTTTGTGTCATCGCTCGACGCATGAGTCACAACTGCCCCAGGGCTGGGCTGTGGCCTGCCTCCTGTATTGCGTGCGCCTTATGCAACAGGGCTACTAGGACAAAGAGATAGTCCAGAATACTCGTGACTGGACCAGCGATGGAAACCTCGAGAAGCCGTGAACCCTGGATGGATCTAGAAGCATTTATTGAGTCACCGGCCTGCTATATAAGTGCGACCTGTCAAGCAGTGGTTGTTGTTGTGTTTTGCGAGCTAGTGTGGGCGATTGTCCTGAGCGACGGAGGTGTGGTGGCTTGCGGGACCCCTGGTGGAGCGGGGAGGTGGGGGGCATGCTGGGGACTGCCTGTGTTTTGAGTGAGTGTGCTTTCACTGAGTGTCGGAGATATTCTGGTTACGAAATCCAGTGACATTGTTTCTCCCAGCTTGTGAACAGCGTGCAGCAAGTGCTCGTATGTAACTGTCGTCGGCGTACTTTAGGAAGAAGTTGCATGTAGTACTGGCAAGGCCACTAGGCTCATTAGCGGGAGGATTAACTTCTGTGGTTTGTTGACAAGTGAAAGAGCAAGAGCTCTCCACAAGCAAGAGACTTGAGGAAACTGGAGTAAGGTTCCTATTGCTTGTATTTGCTGAAGAGTAGTGTAATTTTCTGGCCGCAATAAAGTTAATTATTTCTTTAAGCAATAATTGGTGTTGTGCTTCCTACCCACCGTAATCCAGTTAACAAAAGTGCCACTAGGGGGTGGCATGTAACAATACTTTAACTGAGACAAAAATATATCTTACCTTGATTTCCTGGAGAACTGGACTGCTGGCTGGTTAATATACCACTCACACACACAATCACACACGTAAACCTAGTAGTAATGATAATAATAATAATAACAATAATAATACTAATAATAATGTTTAGTAGGCACATCACAATGGTCTTATCGCTCTGATAATCCACCTAACCGCCCCATGTGAAAGTTCAATTCATTAGGTGTGCTAATGTTTAGCTTCTTCCCGTCTTCTAAATGGACGATAATGCGGCCATCCTGGGTTGAAACCCGCGGCATACCCCAGAAGTCTCGTGCTTTACGCAACACTTCCTTCCTTGTCGACGTCAGAGATTCGTTGTGGTGTTTGAAGCCATATTTTCAGTGTTGCCTTAGTAAACAAGAGTTTAGTGCTTTTCAGTCGGTCAACACGAATGTACCCAAAAGAGATGGGTTATGCCCTAATCCTGAAATAAATTACATGAGATTTCCTTCGGATACCACCTCTGCTGTCGTCCTCTTCATCCGGTCCAGTCTATGACATCTATCTATACTGTCCATAGACAATTCGATGTTCAGTCTGGTTTTCAAAGTTCCCAGTGCCACAGCGTAGGTGTCCTCGCCAGGGGTCTCACTTACTCCATGAAGGAGGAGGCAGTTCCTTCTGCTATACTGCTCTGTCTCGTCAATCTGAATGTCCTGCTGGTCGATACGTTCCTGCAGATGGTTTACTTTCTTCTTCATCTCGCCTAATTCACTTGATATAGCTTCACGAAAGTCCTTAAAGTCTGAAGCGAGGCCGGTGAGTGTGTCGCAGGGGTTGGCAGCACTGGTCGCACTAGCAGCCATGGCTTGTTCCAAACTTGCTTGGAATTCAGCCGTTCGCTCTTCGAACTTAGTTATTCGTTCATTTACGGCTTTCAGCGTCATAGCACTTCACTTTTATTCGAGTAAACGATTAAGTAGAACACTAGCACGCCCACGAATATTCAAATGAAATTTATCTTGCTGATATGGCAGGTGAATTGCGGAGCACGTTTACTCGCGTTTTACGAAGAGTCTTCGTCAATATTTACCCAAATATCCCAAAACTGTAAGGTCTTCGACTTTTGTTGTCCCGATAATTCACGAACCCATAATGTTAGAAAGGTGTGTTATAGGTCAATTTAAACGGTGAATTATTCTCTTTACCGCAGATTAGTTATTTTTAGAAATTTGTCGAAGGACACGAGTACCGGATTATTATTAGGTAATGATTGATTGATTGCGATAGGTATTTTGACAGAGGTATTTTTCCTAGGCGGGAAGAATGGTGAGAAGAATATTTGTAATGAGCAGATTTAGGATGAAACACGGCGTTGAATTGTTAAATGAATGTAAGATTTATATATTCCGACCAGTAACCAGCGGCAGAACTGGTCTGTGTAAAGCAGCCTCTCCGACTAACTTTGCTCACCAGTCTCCCACCACAACCTAATAACTGTTATCAAAGGAGTTCGCTGATAAGCGTGAGACCACACGTGAAATCATCGCCGAGCCTAGTGAAACACGAAACCATGACCATTTGACTATTTTCTGGGCTTATTGGTTAATAAATAACAAACGGTATACACTAAGTCCGATTTATTCATCCAAGAATTTAAGGCCGGGCTAAACCCTAGCCATTTGACATACAATTTGTTTCAATTTGTTTTTAACACATTTTCCACTAGGTTATGTTTTGGAAACTGTCTCATTTGAAGTTCTTGGAGATAAAACCGTCCTTTTATGGGTTGATTGTTGAGGTCATGCAGTAAATAAGTTGCTGTGCTGTCGAGCTTGACTTGTCGAATACTACAATTTCCTTGCCCTAATATGGCTTGTATCCTCTGTAGAAAACAGACTTGGACTATCTGATACGGACGAGATCGCTATTTTAAGGCAGTGGCGTTTAAGATCGGCAGATTTAATGGGATTAAAGAGTTATCCAGCCTTGGAATAATTTTGTCTCAAGTCGTGGATTTGTCCAGTTCTCTGTTCAGTGTCATTGTAACGTGAGACTATCTCATGTATTAAGTCTATCCACCGATAGGATCCCCGAGCCGTGAACTCTTGCCTCATTATTGTTTTAAGCGTGCGATTAAAAAGCTCCACCATACTAGCGTCTATATTGCTGTACGTGGTGTAATGGTGACTATCCAAAGATTGGAGGAAGCTAGAGAAATCTTTGTTGAAAAATTATTTGCCCTGGTCTGTTTGTAAAGGTTGGGTTGACGTTTGGATTGTTGAATAATACCCTTCAATGCACTAGTCACGAGAGGACCAGACTTGCGACTTGAACAAAGCCCATTTAGGAATGAACGTCACTGACGGTGAGCATATAGCAAACACCATAGTTAACGCAGGCATAGGGAAACATTTCCACCAAAACAGCTTGCCAAAGCTCATCCACACCACGTGAAATAACTTTGAGTCGCCGATAGTTAGGCCTAGCATGGGTGTTAAATTCGCGAGCTATTTCTACTTTGATTGGTGATGGTTTAAACAATCATTATGGCATTTGTAAATTGTTGTTCAATTTTTGGGATTTCACAATCATGTTCTGTATGACTGGCCTGTCGTGAAGCATGCAAGAGCTATAGCCGCTGGACTAGATTACTTGGATTGTGCCTGTAGGTGACATCAACGAGGGGATTTAATGGGTTATATGTAACTCCCGAAGCTGAAGATCCACGACGAATATTGTCTATTGTTGGAAAAAAGATTTGAAATTATGGTTCTATACTTGATACTAGTATTGGCATTGACAGGTTCAGATCGTTATTATTCATATATATAAGCATTATGTTGTCATAAAGATGGACTTATAGGTCTGGAGATCATTCTGGGTATAATCTTTTGGAAGCGGAGTACGCGAAAGTAACAGCTCTAAAAGACCAGCTGTTAATTTATAGTTGACATTTTTAATGATAAACACATGCTGACCGAACTTGTTATCAGAATTACCAATCCGGAAACAATCATCTTTATAGTAAACACCATAGGTGGTACCTGGTTTTCTTTAGTAAATAGATTTTTGAGGTAGGGTGACACTAAAGCACCATATTTCTTTACAAGAATGCGTTTTATCTGGGCTTTGTACTCGGGTGTAGACAAGATTTCAGACAAAGTTGGCTGTATGGAAGTTGACGGTGTATCGGCAATCACTTATGTTTTCAGAAACTGAGGGAGTGGCGATGGTTTTGCTGCTGTAAAAACATTATACTCAGTTTTTTTCTTGTGTAAAAACCTCTTCCTCATCATCTCTAGAACTATCCTGTTCCTTTTGTTCGTTTTCCACATGGTCGTTTTCCACAGGGACCTCTTGCATAGTCTGCGTTGATTTTGAAACTGTTGTAGGCTATTCAGATGGCGTGGTTGATTTAAACATGGCTTTTAGAGGAGGAGCTAAATGTTGTTGAATAAACAAAACATTATCCGCACGTAAACGTTCAATTGAGGAACATTTTTGTAAATATTAATTTTTGCAATAATAATATGCAATTTTAACTGTCTGCCTGCTGTTGTCATGGTGTCTGTAGAAGTGGCATAAGAGGAAATGAGGCAGACACTTATATATAAATAAAATGATCAAACCCTAAGCGATAGCGCCCATGGTTAACATTATTCTGTTTGTCAATAAAAAGACAGGCATGCTGTTGAGTGTTCCAACACTTGGCACACAATTGAGTAAAGGTTTGAAAGATCGAATCAGGATTTACATGTTTATTATAAATGTGTCGTATATTCCGCTCATCTTGATGGAATAATCATATTGGCATTATCACGAATGAGTTTTTGAACATTCTAGAATACGTTTGTCCAAGACAAAAGCAGTCAATACGTTTGTGGCGCCCCATGCTGAAATAGGCTTGGATGATAGCCTGTCGTTTGGTAGATACATCTTCGAAAATAATAAGCGAACCAGGTCTTGCTGCATCTGGTTCAATAATATTTGCTTGCTTTTAAAACGTGAAATAGCCCATATTTTCGGTCCGTAGTTCAGACATGACCTGTTCCAGGAACGCTTAGAATGGTTGGCTGAGGGATTTTGCAAAACTACAGATATTTCGAAAACGCAGACCATTTGGAGCCGTCATGAGTGTGAGCAAAAGATTGGACTTTCCACATCCTGTGGATCCCACACTGAGGCAGGGAATGGAAGACGGAAACAGTGAACCGTGGCGTCGTTAGGGAGTTGAAGGAAAGAGATGTGAAACCATGTCCCCCACGGGGAGTGACTCTTACTGCTTAATTATCTGCATAGTAATTAATTGTAAAAGTTGCTAGTAGGCTGTATATATATACACGGAACCAAGCCCTGTGACAGGAACAGTAATACCATGGTTGTCATTGGAGGTGTATTAATGGCCAAGGCAAAGACCGCCCCATTAAATAATCCCATACAGGAGACAGACCCTGCTAACTTAACACTTTGTGACTCTGTCGGTGGTGCCATGCACTAAACAGTGAGATTGTCAGTTTAATGGAAAGCTACGACAAGAAAGGGGATAACAAGATCAAAGCATGGTCCCAGGCCTAACTGTAAAAGGCTATACGGTACTGCTAATAATGACCACATTATTCACGTGCCTGACCCTGTGGACCCGCAACATGTCTGTACTAGACATATTTTTTCCTCCGAAATGGACAACGTGTGTGAAATTAAACAGAATAGTTTACACATTGAGCGAAGACGACTAGCTGACGTTTTAAACCCCATAGAGTCTCATGAGGTCTCAACCAAACAATTTGTGGAAGACTGTGCATCCTCGATGATTAAACTGCCAACTCACGTATTTTTCATTTACATCACCAAACGATGGCCGGTGAAAGACAGTCAAGACCCTACCTTCAGGCTCAACGAGTTAGAGCTTACTATACACCCGATAAAAGACATTTATCAATACGATTAAACAACAGTTTGATGCTTTTCAGTCGGTCTAAACGATTGTACACAAATGAGATGCGTTATTCCCTAATCTTGAAAAAAATTACATGATATTAATAAATACACTTGGATGACCAGTTTCGATCGTCAAGCGATCATCATCAGATCATCACACTTAGGCTATTCAATCTATGTCTGAAAAAATGGATGAAAATATTTACAATATATACACTTATTTAGTTGCAGCATAAGTTAACATAATGCAACTCGTCAATATTTGTTGGTTGTGGTCTATGTGATGTTTCGCTGAGATACTGAAAGTGTTGATTGACCTCCGTGATTTGCTTATTTGGAGTGAATATGTGGTTGTTGTAAATGAACAATTCATATTGTATTTTACAGGCTACTTTTCTGGTTGAGTCTTGCGCGGTCCTGTTGAGAGCAGTCAACTTGGTCACTGTATGCACTCGACTGAGGGGAAATTCCTGTGTGTGAGGGTCCCTTATCTTCTTGGGCTATTCCCCATCTGGCATTCCTAAGTGCTATGTGTTCCTCGTACAGATGTACCTGTAAATTACCAAGTCTAGTCTCTCTAATGCGGTGTATGTTACTGTATTCAAGATAATCTTCAACTATTAAAGACCTAGTGTCAAACTCAACCCGCATAAGGTAAAACGCATTCCTTAAGCGCAACAGGACTAATGAGAATGTGCCGGCACCTTTAATATTGCCGCTAATACCGGCCTAGGGTTATTGAATAAAAACATTCATGTACATCCTGATCCAATAGCATTTTCCCTTATAATCCGTTATCTAGCTTGACTGCATCGTTATTTTGTGTCTTGATTCCGACGGGGTGTGTTTTCTAGTAGAGTGAAGAGGGGTGAACTCTCCATGAAAGTATTTTCGTTTTAATTATTGGGGTTGTTTCTTTTAGCTAAGTGTATCCCGATTGCTTCCTTTATGTCAAGAGCTCTGACTTTCGGTACGTGATTAATTATTTTTAAGTAGGTTTAAATTTTCGTGAAACAGTGTCTCGCTTCGCACATGTGTTCGCATATTGCCGAGTGTGTCCCGTATTTATCTCATTCCTATGTTCATTGCATCGTGTATCCAATCTTTTCCCACTCTGCTCGATGTAATTTGCTTGACACTCTGTGTCTTGGCACGTAATAGAATATACCCCTGACTTTGAATAAGGGTCTTGTTTATTTAGATTACTATTGTGCGGATGCTTTCCGGTTGTGTTACTCGATGTAAATGCTACTTTTATGCCTTCTTTTTGGAACTGATTAGTGATTTTATATTTATTCGCGTTCACATAATTGAAACGTGCGAATTTTTTCTCATATTGTCCGGCTTTTGAATCGTTTTATTTTTATGTCTGGCTACAATTTGATCTATTTTGCTGGACAGAAAATTGGTTTCTTTTGCTATTTGATTGATTATTCTGATTTCGTTATTGTAATTGTCTTTTGACATAGGTATGTTTAAAACCCAGTGCAGCATTGAATTGAACCCCGTTAATTTATGCATACTGGGGTGATTGGACAGATTGTCAATTGCGTGCAAAATTTGTGTGGCTTTTCGGAATATGGAATATGAAAGCTCATTATCTTTACGTTCGATGGGTATGTCGAGATAATTTATTTTCCGATCAGTTTCGGATTCCTGTTGAATTTCATTCAGTGGTGTAGGCTATTAATGGTTTGGAGAATTGTTTCTTCGCTTGTTAATTCAGTGTCGAAGATGCAAATTACAACATCCACGTATCTTTTACACGTTACTATTAACCTAGTTGAGATCTTATCTAGGATCGCATTCTCCAGTGCGTTAATGAAGATGCCGGTGATTAGCCCGCTTAGTGGTGACACCATGGCTAGGCCCTCTGTTTGTGTGTATATTTTATTATCAAATTGAAACACGTTTTGGCTGAGTACGATCCTCAGTAATCTCACGACCTCTTCAGTTTCTTTTGCCGAGTTTTTGGATTTTAAGTTCTTTTCGACAATGTTGATTGCTTCATTAATTGGATTGTTGGTGTACATTGTTAGTTATTTCGAAAGATACTAGCCGCAAGCTTGGCTTCAATTGTAGCATGTTTAATGCAGTCACTAATTCCGTTGTGTTCTTCACAGAATTGTTTTTGTCATTGTAGAGGCGGTATTTTAAGGTGTTTAGTAGTTGTTTATTGATTTTGTAATTTGGCGCATTCCTACAGTTGACTATTGGTCTCATAGGACACTCAATTTTGAGTATTTTTCGTGGTCCCCTCAATGACGGTACTTTCGCTTTCATATTTATTAATTTTGATTTTTCGGCTTTGGTCAATATGTATTCGGTTTCTTTTAACGCACTTTTTATTTGTTTTTGGAATTTGTTGGTGGGGTCTTTTCCTAGTTCTTTGATTTCATTGTTGTTCAGAAATTTGACTGTTTTATAGATGTATTCTCTTTTGTTCAGAATTACTGTTCTGTTCCCCTTATCTGCTTTCGTGGCGAATAAATCAAGTTCATTTATTTCTTGTTCCAATGACTATATCTCTTTGAGTTGCTTGTTGCGGTGAGTGTTGTTGCTTTCGCTCTCTCGTTTGAGGTTTTATTCGGCTTCGTTGGAGGCCAGATATTTGGTTATTTCCCTATCTTGTGCAGGAAGCTTGTCTGAATGTCTGTGGTTCTCGTGTAAGTCCGTGCAATTTTATTTCAATCCTTTGTCTAACATATTCATTTTTCTTTGGAAAAAGTTACGTTCGTTCTGTTGTTTAATCTGCTGCGGAAGTTGAATTCCTTGTTATTCGTGTGTTGTTAATTTGGATGATTGTTTGTGCTTCTCGTAGATTTTTTAGTTTAATTTCTAGCGATTCGTGCTTCCTCGTTGCTCTTATTTTGACAGTGTCATGTATATGCTATGTGAAGCTGCTGCATTGGGATGCATGCCAAAATTACTTAATTGCAGTTGAAAGTCGTACAATTGTTGGTTGATTTTTTGTTTTTTAATGTGCGTGGACCTTATCTCATTTTTTATCCATAGCGGTTTGGCTATTTTGTTGAAATGATCGACGCTGGTGTCTTCGGCACGGCTTTAATTGGTTCGTATTTCGGAGTAAATTTCAGTTCTATACCGGTACATTTTTTGTTGAACCAAATTGACTTGTTTGAGTTTGAGCCTGAGTGATTTGAATCTCTTGGCTTCACGATTTGCCTGACAAGCCGTGAACATTATGGTCTTTGAAACCTTATTTCAGTGTTGCCTAAGTAAACAATAGTTTGATGCTTTTCAGTCGGTCAACACGGTTGTGCCAAAAAGAGAAGGGTTATTCCCTAATCCTGAAAAATTACATGAGATTAATAAATACACTTGGATGAACAGTTTCGATTGTCAAGCGATCATCAGATCCATTACTCTGAGGTTATAAAATCCATGTTTGAAAATATGGGTGAAAATATTTACAATATATACACATATTTGGATGCAGTAATAGTTGGGATAATGCAACACGTCAATATTTGTTAGTTGTGGTCTATGTGATGTCTTGTTGAGATACGGGAAGTGGTGATTGAGCTCCGGAATTTGGTTGTCTGGAGTGAATATGTGGATGTTGTAAATGGTCAATTTAGATTGAATTGTACAGGCGACTTGAGTGTTGCGCGGTCCTGTTGAGAGCAGTCAACTTGGTCAATGTATGCATGTATGCACTCGACTGAGGGGAAATTCCTGTGTGTGAGAGTCCCTTATCTCGTTGGGCTATTCCCCCTCTCACATTCCTAAGTGCTATGTGTTCCTCATGTACCTGTAAATTGCAAGTCAGGTGTCCCTAATGTAGTGTATGTTACTGTATTCAGGATAATCTTCAACTATTAAAGACCTGGTTTTACACTCTCCACGCATAAGCTAAAGAGCCCTCATTAAGTGCAAATGGACTTATGAGAATGTCTCTGTGCATACTTCACTTACTGACAGGTAGTTACTTCAACTAGGTTCTTGTGCACACTTGACTTACTGACATGTAGTTACTACATCTCGGTTCTTGTGCATACGTGACTTACGGACCGGTATTTACTACAACTAGGTTCTTGTACATACTTCACTTACGGACATGTAGTTACTACAACTAGGTTCTTGTGCATACTTGACTTACTGAAATGTAGTTACTACAACTAGGTTCTTGTGCATACTTCACTTACTGACATTTAGTTACTACAACTAGGTTCTTGTACATACTTCACTTACTGACATGTAGTTACTACAACTAGGTTCTTGTGCATACTTGACTTACTGACATGTAGTTACTACAACTAGGTTCTTGTGCATACTTGACTTACTGACATGTAGTTACTACAACTAGGTTCTTGTGCATACTTGACTTACTGACATGTAGTTACTACAACTAGGTTCTTGTGCATACTTGACTTACTGACATGTAGTTACTACAACTAGGTTCTTGTGCATACTTGACTTACTGACATGTAGTTACTACAACTAGGTTCTTGTGCATACTTGACTTACTGACATGTAGTTACTACAACTAGGTTTTTGTGCATACTTGACTTACTGACATATAGTTACTACAACTAGGTTCTTGTGCATACTTGACTTACTAATATGTAGTTACTACAACTAGGTTCTTGTGCATACTTGACTTACTGACATGTAGTTACTACAACTAGGTTCTTGTGCTTACTTGACTTACTGACATGTAGTTACTACAACTAGGTTCTTGTGCATACTTCACTTACTGACATTTAGGTACTACAACTAGATTCTTGTGCATACTTGACTTACTGACATGTAGTTACTACAACTAGGTTCTTGTGCTTACTTGACTTACTGACATGTAGTTACTACAACTAGGTTCTTGTGCATACTTCACTTACTGACATTTAGGTACTACAACTAGATTCTTGTGCATACTTGACTTACTGACATGTAGTTACTACAACTAGGTTCTTGTGCATACTTGACTTACTGACATGTAGTTACTACAACTAGATTCTTGTGCATACTTGACTTACTAACATGTAGTTACTACAACTAGGTTCTTGTGCGTACTTGACTTACTGACATGTAGTTACTACAACTAGGTTCTTGTGCTTACTTGACTTACTGACATGTAGTTACTACAACTAGGTTCTTGTGCATTCTTCACTTACTGACATTTAGTTACTACAACTAGATTCTTGTGCATACTTGACTTACTGACATGTAGTTACTACAACTAGGTTCTTGTGCATACTTGAGTTACTGACATGTAGTTACTACAACTAGATTCTTGTGCATACTTGACTTACTGACATGTAGTTACTACAACTAGGTTCTTGTGCTTACTTGACTTACTGACATGTAGTTACTACAACTAGGTTCTTGTGCATTCTTCACTTACTGACATTTAGTTACTACAACTAGATTCTTGTGCATACTTGACTTACTGACATGTAGTTACTACAACTAGGTTCTTGTGCATACTTGAGTTACTGACATGTAGTTACTACAACTAGTTTCTTGTACATACTTCACTACTGTATGTCGAGGTAACTGCATCTACGTTGATGTCCATACTTTGCCACAGATGCCTTTGTTTGCAGTAATTAATTATCAAACATTAGCTTTAAGAAGTAAATCTTTTATGAGAATGGGGCGTCTTCTAGAGTTATCATATTGGTTGTGATTTCTCTCCTGTACACAGGCAGTTCTCGTCCAAACACCGGAGTCAATTCGAATTCGGTACTTCCTGGACCTACTGATGGAGCATGGCCACCCCGTCATGTTAGTTGGTAATGCTGGAGTAGGAAAGACCGTGCTTCTGAATGATAAACTATCCAGTATGTCAGAGAATTATGCAGTTGCAAATATCAGCTTCAACTTCTATACAACATCAGGTAAGTTATGCGATGACAGTGATAATAATAATAACAATTAAAATAATATTGCATACGTATTGCTGTTCCTTTCAGAGTCCAACGTAGTCTGCAAGCCTATGTTTGCAAGATAGTCGCCACCTTGATCCCTCGTTAGCATTTAGCACTGCTGCCTCCTCTGATTTTACACCCCTCATTTTAAAATCGTTCAACATCGAATCAAACCAGCGCCGCCTCGACTGCCTATGCGTTTCTTGCTTATTACAGCCAGACTCATTAACCTCTTAGGTAATCTCTTCTCCCACATAATAATAATACTATTATTAACGGAAATTATAAGAAGAAGAAATGTTCAAGGACAATAGAGATATAATTGAGAATGATCAACACTCAGAATGAGTGTGTGTTTCACACGCAGATACTTTGGACACATGCCTATGCTCACTGACATCTCTTCTATACAACCGCATATAATCGGTCTTTCAGCCTGCAATATAGAAAATATTTCACAATACTTTATGTAAACACGTTATGTTTGAACCTATTTAAATATCTCACAGTTAGTTTCCTGTCCTGTCATAAGTGTAATGATTCTGATATTGATCGCTTGACGATGAACACTGGTCATCCAAGAGTATTCATAAGCTCATGTAAATGTCTTTCAGGAGAATAATTCGTCACAATTGGGTACTGTACCCTTATATCTGGATGATCCACCAAAATCCCAAGCTGGAAAAAATCACGGATTGTAGCATCTTGATGTCCCGGCTAAAACAACATGGTGGTACTTTGCGAAAACACTCAGAATAAGGAACAGGATTTTTTCAACGGAATGTGCTATAGTAACTAACTACAGAACATTAGGGTTCTCTATCTACTCATGAAAAATGAGAATCTATGAAGATCTCGGGCGTAAGGATGCGGATCTGCTCCCTCGGGAACTTCCACCCTACAGCACATTCCACTACCATTTAACTACAAAGATAATGTCAATTTTCTCTAAAAGATCAGGGAATCGTAACAACGTGCCTGTCGTATTTATTCACTTAACAATTTCACGTTTCCTAACACTAGCATTGATTATATGCATTAATAACTTGAAATAAGATCAAATGACCAAATGTCATTGCTTCAAATACAAGAAATACATGTTCGTTTTTGTTTAGAAACCATAAAAAAATTATTTCAAACTTTCATAAGCTTAAATAAAATCATGACTTAAATAGCAGCAAAGAACTGCTGTGCCCATGGTAACGGGAATTTTATAACAAGAAAAATGTTATAAAGTTTAAAAAAATATTATCCCCAAAAATAAATGAAGTTACCCTTGACGTAGATCTCCGTCATTAGAAAAACTATTCATTACCCTATTCAATTTATCTCCCGCCTCCCATCACTTAAATTCTTCTCATGAAAGCGATAAAAATCTGTATTTACATTGAAATTACAAGTTAAAAATTATAATGCGCGTAAATGTAACAATAAACTTTTCTTTAAATTCTTAATATAATTTATGTACAACACAAATATTAACGTTGTAGTTCAGAAACTACTCAATATAAAATTAAATATGTACAACGGTCCAACCGCTTTCTTTACTGACAATATAGACTGAAATTGTCTTCCTATTTCTTTACAGCTTCTCAACGGACTTAAGAAAATAATCCTTCACCATACTATGTCTTATTCATGAAAGTGTGACAATTCGGGATTCTATAATCCATACAATTAAGTAGAGACATCGTTCATAGATCTAGTACAACTGGTCTGTCGTCATAATAAAAATACTTAATAAAAATAAAAACTTCCACTGCGTTGAATAGTTACCGTAAATTCAATATCAGATTAAGAACCATTTAAATAGATTTCAGTTTACTCTCAGTTCCATCAATGACCCATTATCCTATCATTTCTTTCAGATTTAACTTCATCTAAGATCCGCTGTCCTGTGAATTTCAAGGAGTTTCAACTCTGTGAGACTATTGCAATAACTTCCAATACTAATAAACATAAATAATACTGCGTCTTCATAAAACATCCTATTTCAACCTCAAGATATGCGCAAGTCTGTCACTACAGACATTTCTTCAACAATTGACCAATGGCTTCACAATTACCCATTGTCTTTCAACAAATACCTCTGTCTGCTATGGGAATAATAAATCTCTCTCTCAGAAATGCTTTGCAGTTTCTTCCAGAAACATATACTTCTTAACTCACTTCTCATTGTTACAACATTCTCAATAAAAATATTTAACAAAAATACAGGTTCTATCAATGAATTAATTTAACAGGTAATACGATAAAATACTAGTCTTCAAATAATAATCTTATTTCTTTGTATCACTCACATTTCTATAAAAGATTTCAATTAGCTGTAATATTTCTTTAAATCTTTCTTCACATCCTTATTACTTGAAAAATACGCTGTAATTTTTATTCGTTAACTTGACATTGTTGTTGTTGTTTGAGTCTTCAGTCTTTTGACTGGTTTGATACAGCTCTCCATGCCTCCCTGTCCTGAGCTAATCGTTTCATCTCTACATAGCTACCACACCCTACATCCGAGGCAATCTGTTTAACATATTCTAACCTTGGTCTACCCCTACAGTTCTTGTCCTCGACCCTTCCTTCCATAACTAAGCTTGCTATTCCGGGGTGTCTTAGTATGTGTCCTACCAACCTATCTGTTCTCTTCATTAGCAGTCGCCAGAAACATCTCTCCTCTCCCACTCGTCTTAATACCTCTTTGTTTGTAACCCTATCTACCCATCTGATCTTCATCATTCTCCTGTAACACCACATTTCAAATGCTTCAATTCTCCTCTTTTCTGCTACACCAATATTCCAGGTTTCACTTCCATAGAGCGCCACGCTCCAGACAAAGGCTTTCAAAAATGACTTCCTAATACCTAAATCTATATTCGATGTCAGCAGATTCCTTTTTTGTAGAAATGCTTTCTTTGCCAGAGACAACCTACTTTTTATATCCTCTTTGCTTCGTCCATTGACATTGACATTGTATTCTTTACATATTCTTCCTTTAATATATTTCTCACAAATTTCAAATCTTTATAATTGTTAGTCACCAATTATGTATAACCAAATCTGTCTAATAAGTTATCAGATCGTGACTTTACATAGATCTCCACATAAGACCTTTAAGAATCGCATTCTTGAAAATATATCTGTACAACACTATTGGAACAAATTTCCCTTATTATTATCGTTGACGAAAAGACGATATCATACAATTCAAAAATTGACAATATGTGATCTGAACAAATTTAAACTTTACCATAAAAATATTCTGAATTAACTGTAAGATCTCCTCATTCAAATTTCGAAAGTCGCAAAATTCCAAAAATTCCAAATAAAATTTTTAATATTAAAAATCGTCGAAAAACGTGAATAGACATTTGCATGACGTAGTTGTGAAAATATAACTTCGAAAATTACAATTATATTATTAAAACGTAGAAAGATGGCATCAATTAATTATTGTCGGATATTCTCAAATGTTCTACAATACTCTACAAATTGGGATATATCGTTGGTCCGTAGACTACCTTGTGTGGCGTTATAGATGACTAGAAGTGGGCTTTCTTCGCTATACTATAGAAACGGATTGTTTCCATTAGCGCGAGACTGGATGATATCGTGCGGTCTTCTACGATCTCTTACAGAAGTTCCCATGCGGTCAGGTCCGGGATTCGAACTCTATCATCATCGTGTTGCCGTTATTTCTGCTGGTGAATCTTCTTGTATGAGATGGGACATCCCTTTCTCTCTTGATTGGCGCTGGGTCCACCCTAGCCGCCCTCGTTCTGGAATTCTTCTGTCATCTTTCGCCAAAGTTCTGATATATAATTTAAGGGCCCATGGGGACCCTACTCACCCCCCGAGAGGGAGATAGCCCCACGCCCCTCGATCTACACTCACCTACAAGATTCTACAACCAAGCATACATCTACAATCTACAACTACTCCTAACACTTCTACAAATCTACCCCACATTCGACCCCCTCTTCTACCCCAAAAGTACCCCAGGCCGGAGTCAACAGCAACAACCGGCATACAGTTCTATTACTCGCAGCCAGCAGGGTGGAAACCTCAGCTCTTGCTCAAGGCTTGCATCACTCACATACACATACACTGGAACTTACTGAACAACAACAAATGAAGAAACACCGACTCAGCAGTTCCCAAACGCTTAATAAGGAGACCCCCACCGGACTAATGGTCTGTCTTTGCCGGAGGCCCTAATCGACTGTGCAGCGACATCTCACCTGTAGTTAAGTGTGTTCTCAGAATCCTAAAATATCTATAGTTGTACTTCTTCCACTATTCCACCCAATTGTCTAATTGCAACATTACATTTTGCTAGACTGTCCCAAAGAAGAGGGACTCAATTCATTACATTTCTGGTCTAATAAATCATTGAGCAGCACCACTACACATTTATTGTTACAGTCATTATTACAATTTTCTTTACCTTCCGACTCCCTACCCGAAACTTGAGCTGTCAGTGTCATCATTTATAAAACCGCTGTGCTAGCAGTAACTAGTTTTCTTTACCACAGCTTTGAGTGCTGGTTCGCGCGGTTGCCGAGTCTAATGTTGCACGGCCAGCAGGTAGTTAAATTGCTCACTTACGGTACTTGTTCTGAAGGTTAATGGCTCCACTTCGATAACGCATCCCCTAGATCTACGACACCGATTTCCCAAAGCTTCTCCCGATAGCCCTAACCCCCTCACGCACACCTATCCGGAGTTCCAGCACATTTGTTGAAACTCTCCCCAATCAGACACCCCCTTCTAAATTCACCCTTACACTCCTTTGTTCGACCAACCCCAGTTCTCGGTCAGAACAAAAGTGGTAGAGGCGCAGGTAGTCTCCGTACAGACAGGGACTTAATCAACAAGTCCCGGGATTATCGATTCCAGTACCTGAAGCAGCCAAGCAATAGGGATTTTTTTTTTCTTAGAGCTACGTCACCGATAGCCTGCTCACCCCCATTACACAGATATTAGACTCAAATATCATCAGACACAAACACATCGGAGGCGTTCCTAGACATACACACTATAGTAGAAACAATCAAGCAGGACACAGACACGACGGTATCAGTAGTCAAATCTATACAGTACGATAGCACACCTCCAATTAGCGAAGACATATCAGGGGACGAGCACCCTGCCAATATAACACACATATCCTACGCCGGGAGTGAGGACAATCCTCTCCGGAATAACACAAGCTCTGACACCTCATCACACGATAGTGCGCAAGGTAGCGTAGACGATCACGGATCCTTAGCTAGCCAGGGAGACACAAACGAACACGAGATGGCCATGCAGGCAAAATAACCCATGATCCAGCCTGCGAAGTATTCAGGGGACGGACAAGACCCTGAAGAATACCTAAAGGCATTCAACCTGACAGCTAGAATAAACAGTTTGGGGACCGAGGCCAAGAGACGCCTCTTACCCCCATACCTCACGGGAGCGGCGCTTATCTGGTATGAGCTTCATGAGGCCAATCTAGAGAATGCAACATGGGAAGAAATAGCCCTACTACTAACACACGAGTTCAGGCTCATACCGGACCAAGACGATCTGTGCGACTGAATCCGAGAAAGAATTCAGGGGCCCACAGAGAGTGCGCAGGCATACGTTAACGCGAAATTGCTAATGTGCGACAAAAATAACCTCGCGATGCCTGACAAGCAGAAAATTGGGCTACTGATGCAGGGGCTTCGGCCATCATTAGTAGACAAACTCTGCATTATGAACAACCCGACACTACAACACCTGCAGAACAACATCAAAATAATAGAAGCAGGGAGAAAAATAACGGAGAAGGCGACGACGAAGGCGATTGATCCCCATGTTGATTCAGACAAGGGTGATATGAACAATGAATGGATGATATGGTACATCGAATGGAGCAGCTGACAATCGCTGCAATTCAAGCACGGGGAGGTACACTAAGGGATGACAGGGAGGATACAATGCGGCCACAGTATGACGATAGGGAAGACATAATGCGGCCACAGTATGACGTTAGGGAAGACATAATGGGGCCACGGTATCAGAACATGAATAACACAATACAATAATAGGGGCGATAGGTACACGGGGGGCCAAATTACCCGCAGGGGAGACCAACCTAACCCACACGAGGACCACCATCCCTATACGCGCAAGTGTACTACCCTCCAAAAAACAGATACAACATTCTCCGCCGAGGCAGCCCACCTCCAGTCCAGCAGGTGTACGATTGCCCAGGTTACGGGAAATACAAGCAGTACCGGGGCAACGCACCCCAACAGAGACAAACGTACACGCCTCCACAACGCAGACAAAATAAATCGCCACAGTACGGGAGGAACAACACTGCCTATGACAGACCAACCCCTCCGCGTACACATAACGGCCATAGACAATACAGGAAAGGTCCGGAGCAGTATCCACTGCCTGATGACTATCCACAAGAGGTCAGACAGTGTGCACCCCAGCAGTCGAGAAAGGTACTGCTCCCCACGCCAAATTGCCAACCGCAGACAGAAAATTGGCGAGGCTATGCACCCTCAGACCAGGCCAGATGGACGGGTAGGAGAGGAAACACGTTTCAAAAAACTTCTAGATAGGAGGGGACAACCGGCAGTAAAACCGGCTGAGGACCCTTCCCCACAGACACCCGAACACAGAAAACCACCCCAGAGAGGCCGTCCCACTACACAAACACGGGAGGATAAGGAAAAGGAGCAGCCAAAGGACAAAACGGCTGGGGGTCCTCCCCCGACTCAGTTCCGAACACACCCCGTTCAAGGAGACGGCAATTGCCTGTTTAGAGCCATCAGCTTTCTACTCCATAAGAATGAGAATAAACAAAGGGGGTACAGGCTGCAAACAGTGAAACACATTGTACACAATTGGGAAGAATATAAGGATTTCGCGGCAGACGACAAGGAAAGGCCGTTCGGAATCAAAGAGGACTACCGGGTGTATATGACCAGGAACGGTATGTACGCCGGAGCAATCGAAGTAACCGCTCTGGGAAAGTAACCAAACGTAATATACACGTATACACTGATCCTACCGCACAGCCATTATTTTCCTCTACAGGATTCAGTACAGACCTACACATACTATTCAGAGGAAACCCTAGGGCGGGACACTACCCTCCTCTCACACCCACACGAAAACAAGACACGGGAAGCGAACCCACACTGTAACGGAATAAGAACGCAGCCCCTACACAGAAACACAACACGGGAATCCAACCCGTACCACCGGCAGACATCAAGGTCCTCCCTACACTAGAAAACAAAAACAGCGGGGAGCTCACACCATCTCCGGATACAAATACATTTCACGCACCAGAAAAGGAAAAGAAAATCAACCCCAAGCAATCTCCGGGCATAGGTACACTCCGCACACCTAGACGGGGATCGGGAATTAGCCCAACACCAGCCAGGGATAGAAACGTATCTCCCACGCCGAAACGACAGGCAGGAATCAAAACCGTACCCACCGGCCAAGAGGTAAGGATCCATGCAACGAGGCAAAGAGCAGGATTTGAACCAACGCCTCGCAGGCACGTGGAATGTACTAACAGAGTTATACAGAAACCGGGAATCAAACCCACACCTACTACTCACAGCAAAACAGATATTTCATCGGGGCAGAAGATGAAAAGAACACACAGTGAATGTCAGGTGTACATTTTGCAAGGTAAGGCAAAAGCACGAGCAGGCGGAATGTATAACATGGCCAAGCGCGCTAGATGCGATAAGCATCAAGACGCTCCGCAGCGACTCATCAGAAATGCGAGGCAGGAAGCGTGCACGGCCACACATCCAAGTGTAAACACAGCCATGCACACTCTAAAGGACACAGAAGCGATAGCCACAGCAATCACATACACACTCAATAACATACTGATACAATGGGAAGGAAACACTCTATCGCCACCCACAATACACTCTGATGTAAATGGGCAAAGGGTTCAAATGATCATTGATACGGGGTCGGCGGTCAGTTGTATAAGTAATAGATACGTCACTGCTGGGAGGGCACACAAGGTCGATGGGGGCATTCGGCTCGTAGCGGCCAATTCAGAGACACTTGACAACTTAGGGGTAGCGTATACACAAATTAAGATGGGCGACTTCACAGCGACACACCCCATGTTCGTGATAGAACTCCTATCAGCCCCGGCGATAATTGGGACCGACTTCCTCGCGGAATACGAAGCGAATATAAGCTTCGCCAGTGGTAAGATTCACTTAATGAACGATCAGCAGATCACTACACATTCCCTTACATATGCCAGAAACACAGACAATACTAGAGCGAAGCGAGGAACCCGCGAGCACCAGGCCTCCCCATTGGCCACAATACACGCACAAACCCACACAAACGTCAGTGCTATAACAAATGAACATACACCTACACAAGAATTGGCACCAGAACAACATAGGAAGCTCACAAAACTCCTAGAAAACAATAAAGATATTTTCGCCAACTCGCTAGCAGATCTCACAGTAACGGACCTTATTGAACATCATGTGACACTCACCAGCGACCGGCCAGTCCACCAGTCCCCTTTTAGAGTGAGCCAAAAGGAGAGGCAGGCTACTGACAGCCAAATCCAACAGATGTTAGAACCAACTGTTTCTAACTATGCCCCGGTCTTGCTGACCAGATAAAAGATGGCTCTCATCGTTTTTGCACTGATTATCGTAGGCTTAATAAATTAATTGAAAATGACAGCTACCCACTACCACGTACAGACACGTACTTGGATGCTCTCAGTGGGGCCAAATGGTATAGTTCAATGGATTGTTTCTCAGGATTCTATTCAATCCCTATATATGAGCCGGAAAGGCACAAACTGGCATTCGTTACAGAAAATGGCCTCTTTACCTATCGGGTGCTTCCCATGGGGCTCCGCAACCCCAGCCAGACATTCCAGAAATCGGTGGATAAGGCATTTTCAGGCCTAAAATGGCGGTCCATCCTAGTCTACTTTGATGATATTACAGTTTTCTCCCAAACGTTCGAGGAGCACCTCGCACACCTGGAGGAGGCATTCACACGAATTAGGGAAGCCAAATTGAGGCTTAAACCAGCGAAGTGTCAATTTGCCCGACAGCAGATCAATATCCTGGGGCACATCGTAAGTAGAGAAAGGATTATCCCCGACCCAGCGAAGGCAGACGCAATAACGGGAATTCAGATGCCTTTAAATTTGAAACAATTGCGCAGCTCCCTGGGCCGGGCAAGCTATTATAGAAAATATATCTATAGGTGTGCACACATCGCCCATCCCTTAATGGAATTAACACATGAGAAGACGCCCTCCCACATTACACAGGAACACGTAGATGCCTTCAAAACACATAAACAATTATTGACCACCCCCCTACTATTACAACACTTTCAGAGCGACAGGCCTACATTTCTACACGTTGACGCACGTCAATACGGGGTAGGAGCCGTCCTATTACAAGAGGACAAGGGAGGGCACAAATGGCCAGTGGCTTACGCCAGCAGGAAATTAACAGCTGTCGAAACAAGGTACTCCGCCACAGAACGCGAGATATTAGTATTATCATAGGGAGTAAACTATTTTAGGGTTTACTTATATGGCATCCCCTTTAGAGTCATCACAGACCACGCCAGCTTACTCCATTGGGATACATTTAAAAACCCGAACTCGAGACTGAACAGATTCATTTTCAGGCTCTATGAATACGACTTTGAAGTAAAACATAAGAAGGGCGCTACACATCTTGATGCTGATTGGCTATCCAGACTACCAGTGGCAGATTCCCCCGGATGATAGTAAGGATCACGAGTGGGTTAGCATGCCCACCAATGCCATTACACTAGTAGGCTTGAAACAGGAACAGAAACATGATTCACACTTAAAACAGATACTCGCGGCACTCGAAAATTTCGACAAGACGGGATCCTGAAATTTAAACCCACTGCCCTGCATGATACTGCGCCCATAGCAGTCCCGGACTCATTGAAAGTAAATATCATGACCGGACTTCATAACTCCCCACTGGCAGGAGCACACTTGGGCACACACAAAACTTACCACAGAATACGAACAAAGTATTATTGGGCGAACATGAAGGCCGACATAGAAAACTTCATAAAATCATGTCACACCTGCCAGCAGTTCAAAAGTAGACCGGGCAAGCCCCACGGGCTCCTCAACCCTCTGCCAGTAGGGGAACTGTTTCACAGGGTGGGGTTCGATATCAAAGGCCCTATCATCACATCAGACAAGGGAAACAAATACGTACTCGTCGCTACAGAATACCTTACATGGTATATGATTACCAAAGCCGTCCCCAAAGCAGACAAAAATAGTATCGCAGAGTTTCTATTCGACATTATTACTCACTATTGTCCGACAGAGGGACAGTGTTCACTTCGAAGGTACTCCAAAAATTGCTGGAGATACTCAGGATAAGGGCATACAGGACAACGAGCTTTTCGCCCCAAACGAATGGGTTAACTGAGGCTATGAATAAAATAATAGGGAAGGCCCTAGCGAAGCTTACTAATGACACCGGAACAGACTGGGATAGTTACCTACAGCCAATCATATTCAGTTACAATACATCGGTATCCACGGCCACAAAATACACTCCACACTACTTGTTATATGGATATCACCCTAGGAGCCCTATAGACAAAGTATACAGCCCCCAAGATACCCTTGCAGACAATGCCGCACGACTAGAACACCTACAGATAGCGCGAAAGGAGGCAAGAAAGAACATAGTAGAAGCACAGAGAAAACGAAAACAAAGGTATGACAAGGGGCACAAAATGAGGAATATACACCTGGGCAACATGTAATGATTTGGACTCCAGTGCGCAAAAAGAACGTGTCCGAATTTCTAATACCGAGATGGATGGGTCCGTTCAAAGTCCATAGAAAGGTATCCGACTTGAACTACGTAATTAACGTGAGACACCGGCACAAACTCATTAAAGACACCATCCATGTGCGGCGAATAAAGGCGTACCATACGCGGAAGATAGCACCAGGTAATAAAGCTGCAACTCCCACCAAGAGAAAAACGCAGAACGGTATACACGCGAAGCGAAAGAAGGCTAAATGTTAGGAACATCACCTTCACTTACAACTCCACACTAGACGTACAGGATTTATTTTTGCCCCTACACATCCCAACACGAGAGGCAGCGATTATGTTGCAACACTACATATACTGTCAGCGCTTACATATGATATATACGCTTCCATACTCAATGTCACTCAAAACACAAATGTTTGGAGCAGAAGGTTCTTTTACATAAAAATTCAAACAAATCGATAGGGTAGCAGACGTCATTAAACATTGGATAAACCATAAACATATCCGCAATATTCTTACTAATGTATACACCTGAACATTGAGATCATATCTTACAACTGTACAGTGTGCATGCATATTATTTGTTCTATATATGTCACATTCCCACCACTAAGCTATAAAACAGACATTTCTTTTCATATCAGAGTTAAACAAGCGGGGACGTTATACGATAATTTTACAATTCAAGGGGAAGACGACATTTCTTATTGCACATATCAAACACAATTTCTATCGATAACTCAGTACAGTTGCTACAGTACCACAAGGAAACGGGCTTAAAAAACGCCTACGCGGGGACACAAAGAGCTAATTCAAGAAAAAAGGAAGCTTGTAGTTTAACGTGACCGTCAATCTGTAGATCATAAGCCACGGGACCTCCTTTTTACGTGGAATCCGAACCACAGGACATGGCATTTCACTTCGAAAATCTCACATGCATTAATTCAGAAAAGAGCTTTGCCATCTATCGATAGCTAAAAACTCACTATGTACAGGAGGCAGACAGAAGGGCATATACACGATCCCCGCAATTACCCACTTATACACCAGAGGGGATTCGAACACACAACCCCAGAATATTCTGAGAGGGAACCACGGAGGCGATTTCGAACCCGTGACCTTCTGCATAAAAGAAACACAGGCTCAAATACCCATTAGAATAAGGCACACCATTTATTTACGTAAGATTTTTATCAGGCTATATACATGCATACACAATTAGATAGGCCATATCACAAAGGTGATTGTTCTACACGGTAAGATTATAAACATGCAAGCGACCACGCTGACAAGATTTGCTTAGCACAGATAGCTGGCAACAGTCAGCATGAAACAGCGCATGGACACAAGTGTAGAACGGATCTCCAGCAAGGCCTAGTAGCACTGGTACTGGCAATACAATACACTACAGTCAGTTAAATCATTTCGCACACATAAAAAAGTCCCGAAATTACGGCACTAGGAGCAAATAGCGTTCCACAATTCACTTAGAGCAGGGTACACTTTACCATAGTACATTTTAGCCCTACGCTACGCGCGCGGTACCGAAATTAAGGACATAGGACATATTCAGACTCTACAAAGTCTATACAACATTTTTAGGGTCGCATAAAACCCATATAGAGGGAAAACAAAGAATCACAGACAGGGTACAGGGAATAGCAAGGATTAAGTTACCCAACGACACTTTGCTATAAGTCTACACTAGGAAGGTCCGACATAGACACACAATTACACCAGTTAACACGGGCAGAAATAAGGAGCGCGGAATACATATGATCAGATTTCCGGAGTTCTAAGTTAACACGGACGCCCCGGGAGTCGAGCAAACGACCTCTGGGGGTACTGAGAACATCAGCTTACATACACGAGGGGCCAAGTGTCGACCGACTAAAAACGAGCGATACTGACACCTCTCAGACACAAACGGGCACAATAAAATAGGGCTCTGAAACTGCATACAATTACTAGATGACAATAGACAAACAGGGGGTTTCAAAAGATTGTAATCGAAATCAGTAACCAACTGAAAACCAATCGGCCCTAAATACACAGGTCATCAGACCCGGGAAGTCTCTAAACTCGCACAGACAAATAAAAGTACAAAACAAATAAGACAGCTATAAAACACTACAGGGAAAACATAAACGACAACTATCGCGCACAACCGGCAAAAATTACGGACTCCATAAAATCACGGAGTTACAGACAATCTAATCACACAGGCTGACAAATCCGGAAATTAGGAGAATACAGAATAATACAGCATAGCATATAATAGAAAAAACAATAGGACAGCGGAGGAAATTTCTTTGCCAATATGATAACATAATGCAGAACTGCATATGGAGCAAAATCTGCTCAAACCGATGAAAGCACAGTTGCTTCACTGTATAAACAATCTGCACACACGAGCCAGCCATAATATTGCAACAAAAACATTGCAAACCGCGGATACATAACACAGGAAGAAATTCTTAGCCGCAAAGCATGCACGTATCGGAACCGACTCTAGACATTACATTTCAAAACTGCTGACAGTCTCCAAACAAACAGACACACTGGAAATACACAATTGCAACAGCGCATACTTACATCATCGCAGAGCTTCTGACTGTTATAATTATTATATCCACAGTAGGACAGCTACAACAATTAACAAATTTAACATGATGCCGACACTCTGAACGGCCACAGCGACAACCATACCCACGCAGTTGGCTGGTAACGCCACATGCTACTGGACACTCCTGCGCCGGAGCGAGGCAAGTTCATTCAGATAGCACGAAGCACTTAGACGGAACGGAGCAGTGCAACAAGCAAGGTCGCGTGAAGCGACGACACGTACTGAAGGCCACGGCTGTCTCCAGCCGGCGAGCACCATTTCCATCACACAGTACGCTCCTTATACCGACGGATAGACGCACATAGGCAGTTACATACAAGGGTAGGTAGTAATAACGCTCCTTGATAAATAATACACCCCCTAGTACAGAGATGTCCACAATTACAGAATACAGGGTGGTTCATCCCCAACACAGCGCCGATAAAAGGCTCTAACAAATGGTAAAGATAATTGGCGCACATAATAGCGCGGAAGCATAGTCATACGTATATATATATACACACACCGAGGCCGAGATAGGCAGTAAACAGAGCGCCAAGCGCGTAGATCTTACATAATTATTATAACAGACATGTTTTGAAGGGCGCAAAGCGTATCACCAGTATATCCATAATAAAATAGGAGCGACTATGAACGGTAAACCCGTTACATTATAGTGGGAATGGTGGAAAAGTGCGATGACGCTAACCAATGTTATAGTTATATTCTAATAATAATAAGGGTGAGCAATGATTCTCAGTAGCCATTATTCGCCATGAGGCACCTATATTAAATACAGACATCCAGTGAGCACGCATTTGAATAACGCCAACGAACGACAGAAAATGAAATATGACCAAGTGAGGACGGTCACTAGGAAAAGGCACTAAAGAAAGGCACAAAGGAATATAATACCCACAGTTTCCCATAGACACCATACAGGCAGAGATCCATACCACATTTCCCACCATTTCACACCAATTCCTACACTAAACTACACTACCCTCACACAAAGGTTGTAGAGTAATAATGCTTCTAAAGAGTGGGTCCACTGCACTCCGCATTGCACAGCTCTCACCAGAGAGGAAGAGGTGATCGGTCAACAATTAAGGTACGCCTGATAGATCTATATGTTTATATAGATGACGGCCATGAAATCACTAACAAAAAATTTAAGTAATACTTCCTGCATGGTAAACTTATAAAATTATGTAATCTATACAAACCCATTCCCTTACGTGGGCGACAACTATACACGCTCACATCCATCGATACGCATGCACATCCCACCCCCACAAACCCAGGGTTTAATTAATATTATACCCGCATGCGATATTTAAATTTTAACCACCTGGGGAAATCTAACCCAACCTACACGGAATCCAGTAATATAAATGCATCCTTGCAGCATTAGGGGCTCGAGGCCGAGCAAAATAACGAAGCGACAATGCTGCACACTCTCGGACCTACGCGATGATACCTCTTTTTTTTAAACAAATAACGTCCCATCGAACCTCAATAATTATACCATGTACAAACACAAAAATCCTACTAACATGCCTATGTATACATACAAAATATCGGCGTGGATGAGACGATTGAGCTAATAGCGTGCGAAAACAGGCACTGCGTTTAGTAATGCCCTACAACCCTCCACACGTAAACAACATTTTACATTAAAACATTACACATTACATTATACACTAAATTACACATCCCCCAGAGAATTATCCACATATGGGTAATAAAGGATCTGACTACACACGAGGTGATAACATATATATATAAATGACGACAAAGGTTGCACAGGAGTACAAAGCCGGAGAAGGCAATTACAGATCGTGGCAAAATGAACAGAACGACGAAGGGTCAGACGACGGTGACGTAACGCGGGCAAACATTGAGACCTCGTTAAAAATAGCTTGCTTACCGTATCGGATATAGTAACACACAATATGCGTTACAGTCAACGAAGCCAGACCTGTAGGGGAGAATTTGACCGTCAGATAGGAGACATAGCCACCTCAATATCAGACATAAAAGACTCACCTAGGGACGACCAACTTGACTAGGACTTCATAGTTAGTCTGTATGTTAAGTAGACCCCTTGAGGCGTGAGGGGTAGTCCCACGCTCGAAGTGGGTGAAGCCTTAAAGTCCTGACCAAGCGGAAACTCAGGTAAAACAAAATTCCACGGCCGGATCCGAGGTGAAGAGGTTGAACACATAAATGAATAAATGAATTTTACTGAATAACACATACATGATTATATTCCGCACAGCCCACACATGTTGAGCAGCGGCTTTTGAGCATAAATGTCGGTTAAAACGTACCGCGAGATGTAACTGTTAGGTAGCGACCACCACAGGGGAATGGGCTCTCGAAAATTGGCCATAAATCACTAGCCGGGGACGCCCGTGAAACGATTTTAAAAAGTGGCAGTAAGCCACGGATATCCAAAGCGAAAAATATGCTATTCTTAAGAAACACACATGCGCAAGGGCCTATACACACACACACACACACACACACAATTAGTTATTAAGGGGGGGGGGAGTCGACAGTTAGATTTAGGAGGGGACGACGGGCTCCTATTGGATTCCGGTTCCAGTAGGATGTCACAACGGCCCCTAGGGAGGTACGCCGACCGGGGGATCCTCACGTCAAAAGTTTACTGTATAAGGCAACAGCTACCTATTTCAGGGGTAGTTTACATATAAGCAAATTAAGTGAGCTACTGTTGCGAAACGGTAAATCACAAGGGGTATTTCGGCAATAGATTAAGTATTTTTTTCGGATATTTTTTCTCTAGATATAGATTAGGAAGTAATTAGATATAGATTACACTTCTACGGCACAGAAGGGCGAAGGCCACGTCCCGCAGAGGACAGTGCCATATAAGTGCCACATTATGTGTTAGCGATCTACAAGCAGAGGCGGTAGATGGAAATTCGTCATCATAAGACCCACGCAAGGGCGTTGCAAGCCCTAAGTAATACAAATTCAACGCGATAGGAACGCGACATAGCGCGTTCGGCACCATAAGACCATTAAAGATAGCGGGGTAAGCCCGGTAAATCGATGAACATTAGTTAACAAAGCGACGTAAATGCGATATTAGGCAAGACGTACAAATATATATCTGAAGGGCGGTAGCACTGTAGTTATCTGATCCAGAAACAGCACTGCGCGATCGATATAGCAAATAAGATATTTGGCCAAAGGGTATTTATATTGACAAACCCCATGTAATTCTATATTGCAGCGTCGAGCTCCAACGCGACGGGAAACACCAATGATCATGATAAAAGGTAAAAGGTAAAGTGGACCATTAACGTCATAAAAACACACATTTTACACACTTTGTACACAGTGATGATGAATACACCTACACATATACACAGAGGTCAGAACAAGAAGTGGACAGAAGATTAGAATAAGTAGGCTAAGCTAAGTTTCTAGCCGGTAGAGACTAGAATAATATAAGGCCCCAATTACGATTGGTTGATATATGGATGTCATAATATTTTGTGCTCTATTCCAGGCCACCTGAGCAGCGATATTATGCATACATCTCCGCCTAAATGGGCACTTACCCATAATCTTTCACAGGTGACGCAGAAATACATATATATATCATTTGTAAATATATCTTCCTAACATCCCAGCACACTACACTGTCTTTTTCTAGAAACACATACACTGTTCATCGGTTTAGTCACGCCAATAATGTGATGGCGACAGCTGTCAAAGATGGACAACGCCCGTGGGCCATCGCAGCAATACGCTCGATTGAGGAGCGACACGCGATGACCAGGGGCGGCACAGCTATGTAAGTTCTGTTCCTTGTCATCAAGAATGGACTTCCTACCCACAGCGGGAATGTTATTAGAGTATTAACAGAAAAAATGCACCGAGTAATGCACCGATAGACTAGCGGCTCAGCAACTATACCAGGATAAGAACGGCCACATAGCGCATATTAGAGGTATAAATACGGCCAGATATGAGCTCCATCGAACGATTATATTTTACACGTGTACGAAAGGTAACGACATTGTAATTGCATTATGATTATTAATATTATTATTATTATTATCATTATTTTTTATGATTATTATTATTATTATCAGTGTTATGCTTATTATTTTTGTTGTTATTATTATTATTATTATTATTATAGGATGTTATCATGATTGCAATGGGACTATCACCATTATGTACACGGCATCATTGTTGCCAACATCGCTATGTTTGATATTGTTTGTTGTTTTACCCAATTATCATTACTATACACTATCAAACTGTACCCCTATACATTTTAACACATGTACTTTCAATGTTGACCCTTTTAAAATACAAATTTGTAAATATGTCCTACTTTTACCCCAAACAATAAACATATTATAAAACTACCCTTAACACTTACAACCAGGGCATCTCTTTCACTTTTTTCTTCAATCTCTACACTGTCATATACCATAACATGTTAAACTTGTTAGGATTACCCGCGGAAGGCATTTTTTCATCTCGCTGCACAGACAGCAAATATGTTAATTCACTGATGTTTATTTTCCATCATGCTAAACATACCACTTTTTACGATATAACATACCAAAAATGACTATCATATTCTGATTAGTAATCGGTGAATTTAAAAAACTATGTTTTTACATGCAGAGAAAATTTTATATACATGTATATCAATGTACCAACCCTTAATCCCACCCTTTCTGAGAGCACACTATACCATACACTACCAACGGACCACACGACCACTGACGACACCGCACGAGAAGAAGAAGAAGAAGAGAAACAAGGAAAAAGCCATCCTTACACTAATGCCAGTTCGCGGGGACACGAACTAAACCATGACGACGTGTTGTTAGGGCCCATGAAGATTCTACACCCTCTTTGGGACCCTATGCACCCCCCGAGAGGGAGATAGCCCCACGCCACTGGATCTACTCTCACCTACAAGATTCTACAACCACGCATACATCTACAATCTACAACTACTCCTAAAACGTCTACTAATCCACCCCACATTCAACACCCTCTTCTACCCCAAAACTACCCCAGGCCGGAGCCAATTGCAACAACCGGCATACAGTTCTATTACACGCAGCCAGCAGAGTGGAAACCTCAGCTCTTGCTCAAGGCTTGCATCACTCACATACACATACACTGGAACTTACTGAACACCAACAAATGAAGAACAACCGACTCAGCAGTTCCCAAACGCTTAATAAGGAGACCCCCACCGGACTAATGGTCTGTCTTTGCCGGAGGCCCAAATCCACTGTGCAGCGACATCTCACCTGTAGGTAAGTGTGTTCTCAGAATCCTAAAACATCTATAGTTGTACTCCTTCCACTATTACACCCAACTGTCTAATTGCAACATTACATTGTGCTACACGGTCCCAAGTTAGAGGGACACAATTCATTACATTTCTGGTCTAATAAATCATTGACCAGCACCACTACACATTTATTGTTACAGTCATTATTACACTTGTCTTTACGTACCGACTCCCTACCCGTCACCTTGACCTGTCAGTGTCATCATTTACAAAACCGCTGTGCGAGCAGTAACTATTTTTCAATACCACAGCATTGAGTGCTGGATCGAGCGGCTGCCGAGCCTAACGTTGCACGGTCAGCAGGTAGTTAAATTGCTCACTTACGGTACTTGTTCTGAAGGTTAATGGCTCCACTTTGATAACGCATTCCCTTGATCTACGACCCCGATAACCCAAGGCTTCTCCCGATCGCCTTAACCCCCTCACGCACACCTATCCGGAGTTTCAGCACATTTGTTGAAACTCTCCCCAATAAGACAACACCTTCTAAATTCACCCTTACACTTCTCTGTCCGACCAACCCCTGTTCCCGGTCAGATCAATTTTGTCATTTTAGTTGTTGAAATGACTTGTAGATGTAGAATTTTTTGCTTGGGAGAGACGAGATATTAATCCCTCCCGCGAGATTGATATTATGTCATTTCGAATATTCATGCTGCCGTCACAATTCTGTCCCCATAAATACTTAGTTGATCACCATGACTCCTGTAGATTCATTTGTAAATTCCTCCCTCAACTTCAGGAATTTTGACATGGTTAATAATGTAGATCGGTTTCAATAACTTTTAAATTTCGTTGAATGTCGACTTTATATATCTAAACAAACTAAGTGCCTTCGTTCGTGAATCTCTATTTGCTTTGTTGTATTGTTGAGTAACTTGTTGGGACGTCCTTCTCAGCTGAAGTCGTAAGTATTAAGAGCCTTGATTCTTGTCTCATTTCCCCCTCATCAAATTTCCAAGTCCGCGTCCTTTTCAGAACAAGGATCTAATTGGTCGCTCATTGTCGATGATCATAATAATCCTCAATTACATAAATAATTATCCGCAAATTTAATAAATAGTTCTTATTTATTATTAAAAATCTTCCATGATATTACGATGTGTTAAAATCATCCTGGTAATTAGCTATGCTCATTAAATTGCTTGCTCTTGTTTAAGTAAGGTCACATCTCATTGGCTGCGTGCCACATGCCGTGCCCGCGTCTTCCCCTTCCACACTCCAGAAACACTTGCAACGCATTCTGGGGTGGGCTCTCCTTCGGGAGTCCTCGATTCTGCTCGTGCACGCTCGTGCCCTCTTTGTTCAAACGACGCAGTCTAGCTCCAAGTATCCCACGTGACTGCTAATATTCTCATTGGTCGGCTCGGTTAACTAGGTTAACTGTGCGATATGCAAACGAGTTTTGTGTCGACTTCCAGAGTTGCTATATTTTATCATGGGACAATTAAGAAAACTTTTGAAGAGATGAATAATTTTCTGGCTCATATCCATAAAAGAGCACAATCCTCACTCAAATTCCATTACAAAAGCGTACAACAATGCTTTTGAAATGCATTCTTCAGAAATTAATTGGACCAAGTATTTCGCTCTCTATTCAATCTCTCTATAATAGCGTTTTAGGTTCTTTGCGTTGTAATTTCCAATCACTTGATGGTCGTGGATGTTCACAATCTTCTTGCAGTTATTACCAAAGCTAAGTAACAGAAAGCTTTTCCACTAATTTTCTTCCACGGCCGTATTTATCATTGGCATTTCAGCCATTCTCTTTCTTTCTGGGATCTCCTCCTCTCTTCTTCTTTCCCTCGTCGATAGAGTGTCCTTAGGTATTTTCTATCCTTCTTGATGTATTCAGGAAAGTTACTTCATCATATCCATAGAAGGTGAAAATTTTCTGCCGTCTATTGCCGTTTTCCAATCGAGTTTTTTTTTTTGCACAGAGGTATTGTCGTTATTCCCTCTGTCTTCCTGTCTACTTGTACCTGGTTTCGGTTCGTCCTGTCTTGGCCTATATTCTCTCGTTCTCTGATTTTCCTCCTGTTGGTTCCGAACGTAATTCCGATTTTCCTGGTTCCTTCGCTGCTGGAAATTTTGGCGATTATAATTGTCATCATTCCAGTTTTTATATCGTGAATATCCTTGGCGATTGTTGTTGTTATTATTGTTACTACCCCTCTGGTAATAATTAATCTGGCGATAGTTGTTGTTGTACTGGTAACCCGAACTTCTCTTTTTGGTATTATTCCGTGAATATCACCGATATGGCCTGCTATCTTGCTGCCTACGGGTTTGATACTCGTTTCTCTGGTTATGAGTATATCCATTTCTAATAGGTCCTCCTCTCCTATTATCTCCTACGTTTTCTTCCGTCTGCTGTATTTCATCAATCCTTATGGTGTTTACTTCGCGGTTATCTGTCCTGGAATTGCGAAAGCTTGGATTCGTTGCGCTAGAAGTGCAATCAAGTTGTCTATGCAAATCATCCATTTCCTGTAGACTGGATACTCTAGACACGATTATATTTCTTCTTACGTCGGCTGGAAATTGCCGATTGGATCATTTCTATGTCTGACGGTGCTGGCTGCAAATATTGGAGTCGGGCCAATTGCGTTCCGAGGTAGCTAGCGTAGCGAGTAGCATGCGAACTAGCATATTTTCGCGAGTATGTCTCTGCACTAACGTTGTGTTGTTCGTCATCGACCAAAATCGTTTTATGAGGGCATTAGCAAAGTCCTCAAGACATAGGAAAGTCCAAAGGAAAGCTCTATACCACTGAAGAGCGGTAGTATTCAGATATCGCTCCACTAGTCTTAGTTTTATCTCCTCGGGAACGTTATTTTCCAAAAAATATTCAGAGACGTCGTTGATGAATTCTATTGGCGTTATACCATCGTTTCCTGGGAAAGTACGTGGTTTTTGGTCAATATTACGGATTATCATGACATTAGGAATAGCTGATGATGTACTTCCTTGTGGCATGTTCTCGTTATGTGTTGAGAATTGCACTTGACTATCTCTGACTGGCGGTAAATTTAATCTTCTTGCATGAAACAGCTCCTCTTCTAATCTATCGATTCGTTCTTGCAATCTTTACCGTTCTTCTCTGATACTATTTTCTTCTACTCGGTTTGCCATCGACGTATTCTCGTTATTTAATTCGATAGTCTGGCCTTTATCTATATCCTCCAATCTGTAAGAATCTCTTATTTTCATATCCTGTAATTTACTTTTAATGAACTCGATTTCGATATTTAAATCGGAGATTTTACTTTCTAATTCGAGATTTACATGTTCTCTAATCTTATCGCTCATATCTTGTTCTAAATTTACAACTTGTTGTGACTGTAAACTCTGTATTCTCTAATTACAATCGTTCCGGACTTCACCGATATATTTAGTACTGCGATATTCGGCCATTACAAGTTTTTTAGAAAAATCATCTTCTAACCTTTTCACAGTTATGCCTGAGGCTTCAAATAACTCATTTTTGAGTCTATCAATACTATCATTAACAACACTTTTTATATCAATTTCAATATCGGCCCTTACAAGATCAGCTTTCTGATTGACCTGTATCTGTAGCAGTGCTACAGTTGTTTTCAACTCATCCAGGTTGGAGTTGATACCTAGATCTTCAGATTGGAGCCTGCCTATTTGGAGGGTTATATTATCTTGGAATTCTGGTAGCTTTTTACTATTGTCTTCTGACTGAATTTCTAACGCTGCCAAATATGTTTGTGTTCTAGCTAAAGCGTTCTGGGTGTTAGTAGATTGGGTTTGCAAAGTAGCTAAAGTTGTTTTGGTTTCATTGGAGTTAGTTTGCAGAGTAGCAAAAGTTGCTTGGGTAGTAGTTGATCTAGTTTCTAAAGTAGCTAATGTTGTTTGAGTATTAGATACAGTAGCTTGTGTTTCTGCTAACATTCTTTGGGTTTCCTCTGCACTGTTCGGACATTCCCTAGCTATCCGATCTGCGTCAGCCTTAGCCTCTCTCCTAATCTCTTCTACACTTTTCTTAATTTATCTTTCTATCTTTTTCTGATTTTGGTGTGTGGCTTGATGTAGGGCTTCTAAATCTTTGGCCTATTTGCCCTGTGCTCCTTGCAATGTAGCAAACATTGCCCTAATAGCATTGAGTTCTCCTGGCATTTTCTTTTCTTGAGAAAGAGGGAACATACACCATGACAACATTCAAGAATATCCGAAACAACTACCATTTATACCACTATAATAAAAATGAAGGAGATTCTACCATTTATCAGTTAACTTAATATATTTTACGAATATCTAACTTCTTCTAAATTACAGATTACAAATCTGTCTTCCCTATATGACAAATTATCATTTGTAGCCAACGGTATACTAAAATAAAATTCTAACGGCACTCCTAATTTACAATATTAATTTTACATTACTTATGGCGTCAAAATAGCCATACAACCGGTAAATTAAATAAATAACATTCTAGCCCTTACCTTCCTAAGATTATTCCTTGGACTAGTCTTTCTTTAATAGCAATACACAGTTAATAATTCAGGTTAGATTTCTTTCATAAATCCATTCTCACCTCGATAAACGTTGGTTGACTTTTTATTACAAATTGTAAGTTTTCCACCGATTATCTCACACTCTCGTGTAAAAATTAAAAATGTTTTCTAAGGCGATCACATCATGTCAATATTCCACAATGCGTCTACCTTCAACCTAACTCTCCAAAGAAGTTGCTTGCCAACTAAACATTGGGCTTACCACTAGCAAACATGTTGGTAGTTCCATAAAAATACTAGGCTGACAACTGAGGGGCCAAAGTCACTAACACACACGTTGGAAGCCCCATAAAAATACTAGGCACTAAACCAGGGGCCAAAATCACTAGCACAGACGTTGGAAGCGCCTTAAGAATACTGGGCTTACTATTGTGGGACCTCAAATGACGAGCAACCACGTTGGTAGAGCCATAAACATACTTTACCCTTATATATGGAGGATCCACCAAAATCCCATGCTGGAAATAATAATGGATTGTAGCATCTTGAAGTCCCGGAAAAAACAACATGGTGCTACTTGGCGAAAACACTCAGAATAAGGAACAGGATTTTTTCAAACGGAATGTGCTAGAGTAACTAACTACAGAACAGTGGGGTTCTCTATTTACTCAGGAAAAATGAGAATCTATGAAAATCTCGGGCGTAAGGATGAGGATCAGGTCCCTCGGGAACTTCCACACTACAGCACATTCCACTACCATTTAATTACAAAGATAATGCCAATTTCCTATAAAAGATCAGGGAATCGTAACAACGTGCCTGTCGTATTTATTCACTTAACAATTACACGTTTCCTAACCCTAGCATTGATTATATGCATTAATAACTTGAAATAAGATCAAATGACCAAATGTCATTGCTTCAAATACATGAAATACATGTTCGTTTCTTTTAGAAACCATAAAAAAATATTTCAAACTTTCATAAGCTTAAATAAAATCATGACTTAAATAGCAGCAAACAACTGCTGTTTCCTAGGTAACGGGAGATTTATAACAAGAAAAATGTTATAAAGTTAAATAAAATATCCCCCAAATTAAATGAAGTTACCTTTGACGAAGATCTCCGTCATTACAAAAACTATTCATTACTCTATACAATTATCTCCCGCCTCCCATCACTTAAATTCTTCTCATGGAAGCGATAAAATCTCTATCTAAATTTAAATTACAAGTTAAAAATTATAATGCGCGTAAATGTAACAATAAACTTTTCTTTAAATTATTAATATATTTTTTGTATAACACAAATACTAACGTTGTAGTTCAGCAACTACTGAATATAAAATAAAATATGTACAACGGTCCAACCGCTTTCTTTACTGTCAATATAGACTGAAATTTTCTTCCTATTTTTTACAGCTTCTCAACGGACTTAAGAAAATAATCCTTCACCATACTATGTCTTATTCATGAAAGTGTGACAATTCGGGATTCTATAATCCATACAATTAAGTAGAGATATAGTTCATAGACCTCCTACAACAGGTATGTCGTCATAATAAAAATACTTAATAACATAAAACCTTCCACTGCGTTGAATAATTACCGTAAATTCAATATCAGATTAAGAACCATTTAAATAGATTTCAGTTTACTCTCAGTTTCATCAATGACCCATTATCCTATCATTTCTTTCAGATTCAACTTCATCTAGGATCCGCTGTCCTGTGAATTTCAAGGAGTTTCAACTCTGTGAGACTATTGCAATAACTTCCAATACTAATAAACGTCAATAATACTGCGTCTTCATAAAACATTCTATTTTATCCTCAACGTATGCGCAAGTCTGTCAATACAGACAATCCTTCAACAATTGACCAATGGCTTCACAATTACCCATTGTCATTCAACAAATACCTCCGTCCGCTACGGAAATAATAAATCTCTCTCTCTCAGAGAAGCTTCGCAGTTTCTTCCAAAACATATAGATATTAACTCACTCCTCATAGTTACAACATTCTCAATAAAAATATTTAATAAAAAATACTGGTTCTATCAGAGCCTCCGTGGCTTAGGCGGCAGCACACCGGCCTCTCACCGCTGGGTCCGTGGTTCAAATCCCGGTCACTCCATGTGAGATCTGTGCTGGACAAAACGGAGGCAGACAGGTTTTTCTCCGGGTACTCCGGTTTTCCCTGTCACAATTTCATTCCAGCAACACTCTTCACTATCATTTCATTTCATCTGTCATTCTTTTAATCATTGCCCCAGAGGAGTGCGTCAGGCCTCGGCAGCCGGCACGTTCATATCCTCGCCGCTAGATGGGGGCTTCATTCATTCCATTCCTGACCCGGTCGTAGACTGGAAGCAGGGTGTGGATTTTCATTTCACTGGTTCTATCAATGAATTAATTTAACAGGTAATACGATAAAATATTAGTCTTCAAATAACAATCTTATTTCTTTGATTCACTCACATGTCTATAAAAGCTTTCAATTAGCTGTAATATTTCTTTAAATCTTTCTTCACATTCTTATTATTTCTAAAATACATATTCCTTTAATATATTTCTCACAAACTTCAATACTTTATAATTGTTAGTCACCAAATATTTATAACAATATCTGTCTAATAAGTTATCAGATCGTGACTTTACATAGATCTCCACATAAGATATTTATGAATCGCATTCTCGAAAATATATCTGTACAACACTCTTGGAACAAATTTCCATTATTATTATCGTTGACAAAAAACCGATATCATACAATTCAAAAATTGAAAATATGTGATCTGAACACATTTAAACTTTACCATAAAAATATTCTGAACTAAACTGGAAAATCTCCTCATTCAAATATCCAAAGGCGCAAAATTCCATAAATTACAAATAAAATTCTAAATACTAAAAATCGACGAAAAACGTGAATAACATCCGCATGACGTAGTTATGAAAATATAACTTCGAAATTTACAATAATATTATTAAAACGTAGAAAATGGCATCAATAAATAGTTGTCGGATATTCTCAAATGTTCTACAATACTCTACAGATTGGGATATATCGTTGGTCCGTAGACTACCTTGTGTTGCGTTATAGATAACTAGAAGTGGGCTTTCTTCGCTATCCTTTAGAAACGGATTGTTTCCAATAGCGAGAGACTGCATGTTGTCGTCTTCTACGATCTCCCACAGAAGTTCCCATGCGGTCGGGTCAGGGATTCGAACTCTATCATCATCGTGTTGCCGTTCTTTCTGCAGGTGAATCGTCTTGTATGAGATGGGAAAGCCCTTTCTCTCTTGATTGGCGCTGGGTCCACCCTAGCCGCCCTCGTTCTGGAATTCTTCTGTCTTTTTTGGCCAAAGTTCTGATATATATTGTCATTTTAGTTGTTGAAATTACTTGTAGATGTAGAATTTTCTGCATGGGAGAGACGAGGTGTTAATCTCTCCCGCGAGATTGATGTTATGTCATTTCGAATATTCTTGCTGCCATCACAGTTCTGTCACCATAACTTCTTAGTTGATCATTATGACTCCTGTAGATTCATTTGTAAATTTCTCCCTCAACTTCAGTAATTTCGACATGGTTAATAATATAGATTGGTTTCAATAACTTTTAAATTTCGTTGAATGTCGGCATTATATATCTGCTTGCACAAACTAAGTGTCCTCATTCGTGAATCTCTATTTGCTTTGTTGTATTGTTGAGTAACTTGTTGAGACCTCCTTCTCTGCTGAACTCGTAAGTATTAAGAGCCTCGATTCTTCTCTCATTTCCCCCTCATCAAACTTCCAGTCCGCGTTTTTTTTTCAGAACAAGGATCTGATTGGTCGCTCATTGTCGATGATCATAATTATCCTCAATTACATAAATAATTAGCCGCAAATTTAATAAATAGTTCAAATTGATTATTTAATATCTTCCATGATATTACGATGTGTTAAAATCATCCTTGTAATTAGCTATGCTCATTACATTGCTTGCTCTTGTTTAAGTAAGGTCGCTTCTCATTGGCTGCGTGCCACGCGTCTTCCCCTTCCACACTCCAGAAACACTTGCAACGCGTGCTGGGGTGGGCTCTCCTTCGGGACTCCTCGATTCTGCTCGTGCACGCTCGTCCCGTCATCGTTCAAGCGACGCAGTCTAGCTCCAAGTTGCCCATGTGACTGCTAATATTCTCATTGGTCGGCTCGGTTAACTAGGTTAACTGTGCGATGTACAAACCAGTTTTGTGTCGACTTCCAGAGTCGCTATATTTTATCATGGGACAATTTAGAAAACTTTTGATGAGATGAATAATTTCCTGGCTCATATCCATATAAGAGCACAGTACTATCGTGTTGACCGCCTAAAACACATAAAATTTCGAATGCATTATTATTTAATAATATTTGCAAATGCTTGGATGGTTCCTAGCTTAAGGACACAGCCACCTCCATCCCAATCATCACCTGAATTACAAATACATAAAATATTACAGACACAACAATAATGCAGGTTTACACACATTAGTAATCGGTGGTACATAACCACGATGTCACAATCGTTAAATATGCAGCGTTAGACTCAAGCTAGTTTTCTGGATATTTATTGGGTTGAATATTGCAAAATCAATTGATTATATTCACCCACCTCAAACTTTTGGTTGAAAATCTCAGCTGTTTTGACAGTGGTTAATATGAGGAGGCAGGCAGTAGCGCTCATTAAGCAGGGGAATAGAAGGTTGTAGCAAGCGAAGCGTATAAACCAAAACTTGACCTTGGGTAAAGCAGGCGAGAATTTTATCGCTGCTATGACAGCTCGCATGCTTATATTCACATTTTGGCTATAATGCAGATTAATACAATGTAACAGTACCCTAGTCCCAAGCAATGATATTTAATGAGTTATATATAATGCGTATTTGGTTGTTCTCATTACTTAGAACAACTTAGTAAATCATATTAATACAAAACAAATGTATTACACATTATCTTTACTAGACTACAGTAGTTTTACAACATAAATTATAGTTTTGCGAATATATCACAATACAAAACACACTATAAATAATGGGATACAGTGAACATTACACTTAAATAAAGTAATAGTAGTCAACGTGACTGTTAATGAGTTGGGGTTGATTTTGGTGGTGTAATGAATTTCTGTCCTCTTTAATGAATATGACTTTATTTATTGTTTATTGCCTTGTATCTTATCAATGCTATGGCATGGCTGCTTTCATTACAATTGACTGTCGGCAGCGCAGCGCTATGGCCTATCTAAAACCACGGACCACTGGATGCTGCTCTCCAAGGAGCCTACAAAAGTAGTACATACATAGAGGGCGCTCATAGCAGCACATTAGCAGCTAACATTTCTGGCTCTCCTTGAAAGATTCGCTTTCAACATAAAAACCATGTACCGCACGCAAACAACATTTGAACGTAAATGTCAAAAACTACATCTAATGAGAACATATAACCTAACATAAACTCTAATCAAGTTGAGAATTATTCGTTGAAGTTCTCCATCGGAAGGGGGCACAGCTTCTTGACACTTCTCGTAAAGTTCCCTTCCGCTGTTTTCACAGTGACAGCTCGAATCTCGCCATCTGGTCCCGGATGAACCTGAATTACTCGACCTCATGGCCACCTTAGAGGTGGTATCCCTTCTTCAATGAGCAGAACGAGTGTGTTTAACTCGATGCGTTGATTAGAGGTGCACCATTTAGTTCTTTACTGCAATTGTTGCAAATATTCTTGTTGCCATCTTTGCCAAAATAACTGTCGAAGTTTCTTCAAATGTTGCCAACGAGACAGTCGATTATCTGATTCTTGAATATGATTGGACTGTACTGGTTGGACCAGTGAATCACCAATAAGAAAATGAGCGGGAGTGAGAATATCCAGATCGTTTGGGTCTCTTGTGAGAGGTGTAAGTGGCCGCGAATCCAGGACTGCCTCAATATCACAAAGCAGAGTATACACCTCTTCAAAAGTATGTACTCTTCCTTGAGATGAAGTGTATAAATGTCACTTTGCTATTTTAACGGCCGCTTCCCATAATACTCCAAAATGTGGGGATCGAGGAGGAATAAGTTGCCATGCTAGTTGCTTTTCTCCCAGGTGAGAGGAGATGATTGGTGATTCTTTTGCCAAAAATGACTGTAATTCTTTCAGCGCATTTGCAGCCCCGACAAACGTTCTACCATTATCTGAGAACATTTGATGACAAATCCCTCGATGAGCAGTGACCGTTCCTTTGCTGCCAAAATAGGCTTCAGTTGTGAGCTCTGAGACAAGCTCCAGGTGAACGGCCTTTGTACTAAAGGAAGTGAACACTGCTATGTATGCTTTAAAAATGAGTAATCTGCCTCTCCGTCGACTTTCTCGAAGTTGGAAGGGCCCCGCATAGTCCACACCAGTCACGGTGAAGGGCCTGGTGACTTTCGAAACCCTCTCTTTGGGTAAATCTCCGATACTGACTTCTGGAACTGTTGGATTGTATCGAAAACACTGGACGCATTTTCGAACGATCTCTTAGATCACTTATCGGCCAATATTTTTGTCGAGTTGAATGTAATAGTTGCTCCGGTGGACAATGATGAAGTCTCACATGCTCTTATCTCCTAATAGCTGATGTTATGTGATGAATTGCCGGTAGAAGAATGGGATGCTTTTGCTCTTCAGAGAGAGCAGAATGTCTCAAACTTCCACCAACTCGTGTTAACCCATCTTTATCAATGAATGGAACAAGGCATCTAAAAGGACTTCCACAAGGTGGTGTTTTCTTTTTGGATAAACATTTGTGTGATGATGAAAAAGCTTCTATTAGCAACCACCTTAATACAGTATGTTCTGATCGTTTCATTTCTTCAGGAGTGATGTGGTTTGTATTTAGGTCTTTGGATACTTTTCCCCATTTCTTGCGCTGTACTTTGCTTATGGTATTATTGACAAATCTATGACAATAAGCAATGACTCGACGTAACTTCGAAAATGACGGAAATTTGTGCAATATTTTGGAAGTACTTACGATGGTCAACATAACCTTTGAACTCTTCATCTCTGGCCGACGGATGTCAGGTTGCAATGTAAAAGGAGGCTGTGAATTTTCCTTGATTAACCAAAGAGGCCCAAACCACCAATGATGATGGTTAATAATATCTAAGTTTGGAATCCCTCGTGATATGAGGTCAGCAGGGTTTTCCTGAGAGGGTACGTGACCCCACTTTGCATTCTCAGTTGCATCTTGTATTTTTGTGACTCTGTTAGCCACAAATGTTTTCAGCAATCGCGGGTCTGTGTTTATCCATCCTAGAACAATGGTGCTGTCACTCCAAAGAAACACATTTCATATCTTGTCTGCTGCAGCAGCCTTCGTTTCTCCCACTAAACTTGTGAGTAAAAGTGCTGCTTCTAATTCTAGTCTTGGCACGGATATGGTTTTTAGAGGAGCCACTTTAGATTTTGCGCTAATTAGATGCGATGTGAACATTCCATCTTGATTTCCGTTTACTTCGTATATACAGGCTCCATATGCTTTTTCGGAGGCGTCACTGAATCCGAAAAGATCAAAATTTTGAATTGTAATTTTCAGGATTGAAGTTCCTTACGATTCTGAGCTGGTTTAGCTGTGGCAATGAAGAATAATATTGGTTCCAGATGGATAGCTTATCTGTGGTAACAGATTGGTCCCAGTCGAACCCGTCCGTTCATAGTTGTTGCATTATGATTTTTCCTCTTATTAAAACAGGACTTACTAGCCTAAGAGGATCAAAGACTTGCGAGATTTTTGATAAAATCTCACGCTTTGTATACACTACTTCTGATGAGAGTTTAACCTGATACTGCAATGTACCTTTTGTCGAATCCCAGACAATGCCTAACGTCTTATTGGCTTCTTCTTTGTCTAGGACCATCAAGTCTCGTGCATTCGATTGGATATCCAAGTGTTAAATGATTTCCTTAAGGTTGGACCTCCACTTGCACAACAACATTTGCCCCTTTTGCAATAGTTCCATAAGCTGACGATGAATTTGTGTTACTGCATCTATAGTATCGCCACTGGTGATACAATCATCCATATAAAAGTCTTGTCTCACAATTTTGGCTGCTACTGGATATTGAGTGTCATAGATATTAGCAAGTTCGCAAAGACATCTCATCGCGTGGTAAGGTGCTGGCGCTGTTCCGTAAGTGACGGTGTTCAGCTGATATGTTTTTATTGGTAACAGTGTATCCCTTCTCCATAAAATTTGTTGCAATGGTCGATCTTCATGGTGTATCATTATCTGCCTAAACATATTCTCAATCTCAGCCGTTATTACATACTGGTGCATGCGAAATCAGAGAATGATGTGAAATAAATCTGCTTGTAAATTGGGACGGTGAAACTATTTGTCATTTAGTGATGTTCCTCGTGTAGTTTTGGCGGAGGCATCGAACACCACTCTCAATTTCGTGCTTGAGCTCTCTGGACGTAAAACCGCATGATGTGGTATAAAATATCATTTGTCTGATTCGTCCTCAGCTGTATCTTCAATGTGTGACATATGTCCAAGAGCTTCGTACTCGTCCATGAAGTCACAATATGCCTGCTTCAAATTTTGTTGTTTGTTGAATTTTCTTTCCAAACCGGCAAGTCTTCTCTTCGCTTGTTCTTTGGACTCGCCGAGAGTAACTCCTGGTCGTATGGGCAATCTAACTACAAATCTTCCAGATGAGTCTCACGTGGTTGTTTCAGCGAATAGTTCTTCGCAAAATTGCTCTTCTTTTCTATAGTGCTGCATTTCTGGGATTTTTCTTGCAGCCAAAACCTTTCGAGCTGTTGTGATAATGTATCATTAGTCATTGTGAGACACGTAGACATTCCTTCAGCTTTATTTCCTTGTATTTCTCCACCGAGAATCCAGCCCAATTTTGTGTCCTGCAAAGCAGGATGACCAGCTTTGTTGTTTTTTGGTCTTCCAACGACGATTTTCCAGTAAATGCTTGCTCCAAGCAGCAGATCAACATCTCCTGGCTCGTTGAATGAAGGGTCTGCAAGTTGAATATTTTTTGGCATGACTATCTCATTGATGTTGACCTTATATTGAGGTAGTCATCCTGTGATGGAAGGAACAAATCTATGCTGTATTGACTATCCATGGAATAAATTTGTATACGATTGATTCCCCTTACTTCAACCTGGGCACTACTAACACCGCTGAATTGTTGATTCTGGCGAAACCACTGTATTAAGCCTTTTGATAAAAGTTGTTGTTGCCAAATTTAACTGTGCACCAGGGTCTAATAATGCTCGGCAGGTGTTTTCAAAATGTCAAACAATTTAGTCCAATCAACGTTATCAAAAGTCTTTTCTAAGTCTACAAATGCCATGAACGTTCTCATATCTTTTTCCTTTATTGTCCACTACATTCACAAGCGCAGTTGACTGAATAACTTGTGATGTTAGAACTCTTGTTAAATTGACGCTTGACCCTTGGTCTAATGTAGATTCTTGCAACTGAATTAAGCGATTTGCTTCTGAAGTTGTGGCTTTTTCTTGGCTTTCTGAACTGGCACTGTCTTTGTGCAGTAATGTGTTATGCAGTGAGTTGCATTTCTTGCATCTTGTTCCAGGGCAATCTCTTGCTAGATATCCAAATTTTAGGCAATTTCGACAATGTTTCTTTATAATTAATAACTGTCTTCTCTCATCAGGCGTTTGATTCAGCAACGTTTCACACTGAAAAATGAAGTGGTTTCCTTCACATATGTTGCATTTGAATGAAGGTGTGTTGACCATTAAAACCTTCTTATCTTGTTTATTTTCCTTTTGTGTATATTCTTGTTTCCCGGTCTCTGCTTGTTTACTGTCTTTGATATGAGGGTTTGTTTCAAAAACATCAGTGATTGACATCGTTCGGCTAAAACCTTTGTGAAATCTTGTAGATTTGGCATATTTTCTGGTGTGCGATTCTTGATTCTTTCTTGCCAGTCACGCTGTTCAAGATAATCTAGTTTCTGCTTAACTAAATGGATTATTAAGGTATCCCAATTATCTACAGGCTGATTAACTGATTTTAACGCTGATATATTCGTTTGGATGTGCCAATTCAATTTTCGCAGCGAGTCGGCTTTTTTCGCCTTCTCGATTTCTGGAAATTTGAAAAGTTCATCCAGGTGGGTCAGTATTATCATCATTTCGTTGTCCTATGTAGCGTTTAATGGATCCCAAGCGTTGGTACAGGTCTCTTCGCCTATGGTGAATCCTTCGATGACACTTTGAGCCTCTCCCTTCAGTACTTCAACAAGATACTGGTATATTTGATAGGTTTGAATTGTTGTGATTTGTGGATTCAAAGCTATTTTGGAAAAATCGCCACTTTTTGTAATCACCGTCGAATTCTGGGTGTTTTATTTCTGGCAATTTTGACACATTAGTATGAGTTGATTGAGGAAGTTCTTGTAATTGAAGGTTCTGGGTATTTGGGGATCTTTGTTGTTGTGCTACCTCGATGATAGCGTGTAGTTGACCGACTGTGTTGAAATATTGTGTTTCAAATACAGCGCGTTCACCCTCACATTCTGCCAGAAATACGTCCGCTTCAGTTTCATCTTCTGGTATATGGTCTTCGATAGCCTGTTGAATGTCGTCAATCTCTTTCCAAATGCTCTCTATTTTTTCTAATTTTACCGTTGCTTCAATTGGTGTGGTGTGTTCGGAGATCGAGTTGGCTGTTCTAGTCACGAATCCTTTTACTCCTGCGCGACTTTGTTTTAGCTTTGTGAATTGCGACATCCTGAATTGCGATTAAATATAAAATTGCGTAGGTCTGTGCAGTGACCAAAGCAATGAAGAAATGCCTATTGTATTCAATGAATTATGTGAATTTGTACTGTGGGATTTGAAGCACGGTAGGCCTAGCTCAATGTTTTATTTGTTTTGGTAGTATGACTCTTGAATTATATATGACACTGCTTGGGCTATTGCGTTTTCGTTTCAGCTGTCGATTGCGCCGTATATTTGTAACCTATGAATGTCTCTCCAATTATGATTTATTTGATACTCACAGGAGTCGAGTACCCCACGTTGGGCACCAATGTTAATGAGTTGGGGTTGATTTTGGTGGTGTAATGAATTTTTGTCTTCTTTAATGAATATGACTTTATTTATTGTTTATTGCCTTTTATCTTAATCAATGCTATGGCATGGCTGTTTCTTTAAAATTGACTGTCGACAGCGCAGCGCTATGGCCTATTTAAAACCACGGACCTCTGGATGCAGCTCTCCAAGGAGCTTACAAAATACTCCATACATAGAGGGCGCTCATAGCAGTACATTAGCATCTAACAGTGACCGTTTCCCCAAGGAAGAGCATTTAATGAGTTAGGTATAATGATCGTTTATTGTCTTCATTACTTAGAGCGACTTTGCTCTGCAAATTAGTGTACACCTGATAATTCTTGCTTTGAAAAACATACCTTTTCAATATAATAGCTGCGTTATAAATTGTACAGTTTTAGTAGTCATTTATATTTAACTCATTGCTGACAATTTTTCCTTTTTAATTATTTTGTATTAACCAATCATCTATCGTCTGGGGGTATATGGTTTAGTTTTAGTGCCTACAAAGGGTCTATAACAACACCAGCTCATTCATCCTTACATTTTCCAAGAACCTTTCGTTTACCAGAGGTAGATTCTGATATTATCCTCTAACTAGTTACTTGTTTCAAACCTATCAAGTTCAGTTTTTATATAATACAAACCATTAGTTTTAAGCTCATAAAGAAAAGAATCCGTATCTCTGTGGAGTATGTTAGCATTATTGAGATAGGTTTTCTTTACATACTCATAGTGGAATTCATACATGAGTGTTTTTGAGAATTCAAAAATGGTGTAACCCACATAGGTTTGTTTCAAGTTATTTTCCGGCGATTCATTTGTATTACATCTAAATCCTCATCAATAATCGAACAACTGAGAAGGTTAGGCATATTACCAACCTACCCCTACTTTGTTATCAACATCACATCAACTCGATTAACAACATTCTCCATAGTCTTTCCGAAAACGCTATTGTGTTTTGCCCGTTAGTTGGAAATTTCGTGGGACTGAGGGTCGAAAACAACCCAAACGAGACCCCTTTCCAACACGACATACACTGAGAGAATCGAATGTGTGGTATGACTAGCTCAGCACGATAATATTATCCCAGGTAGTATCGGGTAAAGGAGAGGTATGGTTAACAAACCACCCACAGAACACATTCAAAGGAAAAACACATCTAAAAATGAATAGGCCACAGGCTTAGGTAAGAATTATCTTTATTGCAAGAAATAAACAGATCCCTAACCTATTTCTTAAAGAGGTCATAACGGCTAATCCGCTCTAAACTAATCGAATCTTAATCTTTTGCGATAATTGACAATATAATTAAACTCTAGACATTTCCTCTAGAAGTCCTATTTACAAAAATAGTCATCACCAAGCAAGCTTGGATCATGACACGTAAATTCATCCCTAATCAAATACAATTCCATATAAAAATAATTTTATTGTAGGGTTTGAAGCCATTTTCCCGTGTTGCCTTAGTAAACAAAAGTTTGGTGCTTTTCAGTCGGTCAACACGAATGTACCCAAATGAGTTGGGTTATACCCTAATCCTGAAAAAAATTACATGAGTTTAATAAATACACTTGGATGACCAGTTTCGATCGTCAAGCGTTCATCATCCGATTCATTACACTTGGGCTATAAAATCTATGTCTGAAAATACGGGTGAAAATATTTACAATATGTACACTTGTTTAGTTTCAGTATTGGTAATGCAACTCGTAGACTATACAATGTGATGTTTTAGTGAGATGCTGGAAGTGGTGATAGAACTCCGGATTTTGCCTGTTTGGAGTGACTATGTGCTTATTGTGAATGGTCAATTCTGATTGTACAGGCTACTTATCTACTCAGCCATGTGGCGTTCACGTTTCAGTACCACTCGCACCATTTTGTAGCACTGATTCTAAGTTAAATGTTGTGGAAAATAAAATACATTCACAGATTCTACACTTTGTTCAAATTAATGGCACTCTTCCGCTTCACAGAACTTAGAGTAGTTGACTTGTACCAATAGTTTTTACAGAGAAAATTCAGTCTGTAGATTAATGTACTATATAAACGCAGATTACAATAATACATTTCCAGATACAGTTTTTATGCAACGCTCGTGCGTCCTCGGGTACAATCCCTGGTTCGACAATCTCCAAAATTACCAAAACGCAGTATATTGGTGATATTTCATAAACACTCACTTGTAATACTTCCCTGAATTCCTTGTTATAATTTATTCTCACAAAAATCGTGACATTTCACAATGAATTGCTAAGATTCTACAAGCACGTAGAAGCTAGAAGCACAAGCTCCCGAACGAGTGTTAAAGCATACCCGTCGTCGTAGAAGCGGGGTTCGACTCTGGAGTCAAATGACCTCTAGCAAAAATGTTAATTCGCTTCTCTGCGTTACAATGCCATTAACAAAGTGTTTCTAAAAGTATTCCTCGACATTTCCCAGTGTTGAAAGTCTTTTAAAAGTACATAATAATTAATAAATAACTAATTATACTCTAAAAATTCCATGGCCTTTTCAATCAATTATATCTGGTGTTCCAGTCTAAGTAAAATTATGATCAGACAGAATGTGCGCTCCCAATGCTTCTTACTATCAATCACAAGATCGAATATATCATCGACATGATCAGATCGGTCTCAATACATAAGTTCGTAAAATCTGTTTCATAAGCCAACTTTGTTGACAATGTCCTTAAATTATTTTTGAGATCAATATACGGCTTCAGCAATGCTGATTGACAAAATTGTGATACAGAATGTATTTAACCTGATTTTAATCCCTGTTGTAGGCATTGTTTCAAGTTTCGATAATGTATTCCATTATATTGCATTCATTATTCTCATTAGCAATTAGCTTATATTGAGCCTTTATAGTCCGAAGTTCCATGTGAATGGGAACCATTTCAGCCACCGAGAGTCTAGATAGTCCTAGTTTACGTTAAAAGATTTAATTTATATTTAAAATCCACCCAGGATGCAAGTCAAGATAAAAAATATCTTTTAAATCTATGACATGGAAAAGAATCTAGACACAATATTTACACAGGTTAGGAGCATAAAAAATCACACACAAAAATAAATATCAAACACTCCTAATTACGCTTGCTTTGAGCTCTACCTGCTCTGGTATATCACTCTTTGATATACACTGTCATCTACATGGTGGTGGAAAAGTTATGTCGGTGGCCGCGGAGATTGCTGACAAACCTGTCTCACGCCACTGATCATAACAGTAGTGGTTTTGCAGGTGTTTCGGGCCCTTCCTTCTCCTCATCCTACTCACAAGATAGGCACTCGGCTAAAGATGGCGACCGTAGCTTAATTTGACCTAGCCAAACCTTACAAGACGGCAGCCATAGCTCAACTTAATTTAACCTTCGAGTTATGATCAAAAAGGTATAAAGAATTTCAAGATTGTGGCCTTAGCTTAACATAATATAGCCTAACATAACAAGATGGCGGCCATAACTTAAACTAACCTAGCCTTACCTAACAAAATGGCGGTCATAGCATAACATAACCTCACCTTTCCTCTTAGCTATAATCAAAAAGTTTCTAAGAATTTCAAGATGGTGGTCATTGCATAACTTAACCTAACCAAACAAGCCAAGGGCCTAAGTGCAAAACTCGGTGGGTGGATGCTCTCATTGGTGGGGGGGGGGGGGGGGGTGAAAAGAAAGGGGATGAGGAGGGAGTCGTTTATCCTTTACCCACCTGCGCTATACCTCTACCGCTCTACTTCTACCGCTCTACCTCTAAATTAAATTGGATGTAAAGTGAACGCAAAAGTGGACGCAAAAGTGGGTACATAAAAGGGGGCGCAAGAAACGGCGCGATTAAGTTTTAGTTCGGTTTTGGTTCGGTTTCATTTTGTTTTGATCGATCTAGAAATTAATAATCAACTACTAGATCATCTCCCTGGGATTTCTAAAAATACACGATATCTTGCGAACCTTCTTTTAACGTTTACCCACTTCTGCTCTACCTCTACCACTCTACCTTTACCGCTCTATCTTTACCGCTCTATCTTTACTGTTCTACCTTTACCGCTCCACCTTTACCGCAAATGATCTGCGATGTGTGATTTTAAGCAAGCAGCGTCACATGATGCAGTTGTCGCAACCGGATACGAGGTGTAACTTTGCAGGATGCAAACGTGCGAAACATGAATCTTGCAGAAACAAGGAGATTCTTGCAGCGTATGACGTCACGTGATGCAGGAGATTATTAACAACCGTGAGAACGCTGATTCAACTGATATTTGATGCGACGCAACTGTGCGCGTGGGAACATTGCAGCAAAACATGAAATCATTTGTCAAACAGTGAGAACGCTGATTTGACCGTTATTTGATGCAACGCATGCGCGTGCGTGGGAATATAGCAGTGAAACATGAATTCACTGTGTATCTTTCTTGAGAAGCCCTCCTCGTAGCCTTTTACCGTTGATCTTAGTAAGTCAACTACTTTTCCGCTCATTTCTCACATGGTGGGATATGTTTCAAACACATACTTTAAGCCAACCAGACTGTTAAAATGTAGAAACCGCCCTTAAATATTGAACCCATGTACCACTGGCTCAAGGGGAGTCGAATCCATGTATTTTTGTAAAAGGAAGGAAGGAAATATACAGTCTTCAGAGGAACATAGAAAGATTTCATGAAAGAGGCTAGCCTAACGTTGTGTAAGAAGCTGGACCCAGGTGGCCAGGAAATGAGATCATGCCTGACTCATTGATAAAGAGCCGGTCACGAATATAAATAGAAGGAGTGGAAAGTTCCAGGCGTATGAGAGAGAAGCACGTTTCGGAAATCGCCCTTACCTTGCATAAAACGGCAACAGCGCAACTGTGCCAGAAGAAGAATAATTAAATTTAACCCATTTGGAAGAATAAAAGTAAGTAAATAAATACAGCGTTGTGAATGATTTCAGAAGAGAGATTTTTGTGTGGAGAAAAAGCTTTTAATAAAGTTCCAGGAAAGAAGTGCAAACGTAGCCATACGTCATAGGGGGATTACCGAGGTCCGAGGAGTGGGGAAATAAAAATCAACAGCAACACCCACACAGCTGAAGACTAAAAATTATTTAATATCTCAGAAATGCACGATCGATTTTCTTGCGCAGTGAGGTCATTTGACGTTGAGGAAACGAGCTTTCTGGAGATATAAATGTTATAACTGTGCGACAATTATTTCAAAAGTTGGTCACGAAAAGGACTAGGATTTTATCTTTTTTTGACTAAATAGTATAAAAGTCCAGGCCAAGCCAGACCAAACATGCAGTTTCCGATAGCCCAGGGGGCGTCATAGAGCTACATCACGCCGAAAACTCTACAAGTATTCCTTGAGGGGAAACGCTGTATCACATCGTATGGACATTATCCGACAGCCAAGAGCGTCGCGGTATCGATAACCAACGAGCATCCGAAAGGAGTAGCCAAGAAGTATTATTACAGTATCGCCGTGTGGAGAATTAGGAAAATCCTAGTTACAGGATTTAGTTCTGACAATATAAAGTTTACAGTGAAAAGTTCAGTAATTACAGTCAAAGCAGGCTGCGAACTTTGAGCCCAGGGCGATAGGTCTTAAATTAAACGACCAAAAGGATCATAACGTATTGAAGTAACGTAACAGCGAGATAAACATTCTATCAACTTTAAAGAACCCGAGTAGGGACAGTCAGAACAAGTTTCGCAAAGTATTCTGGAAAGATAGGAATTCGAGAACCGAATAAGAGGAAAGGAGAAGGAAACTCTAGACATTGTTTCAAGGAAGCAGACGAACTATTAAAAAGCACTAAGTTACGAGGAGTATTAGTTGCTAGAAATCAATATGTCACCGATAGATTATCTGGGGGACCGTGGACAGAATAGACTTTCGCTAGACCAACCAATAGGGTCTAGAAAGGAGCCGTTCGAGTCAATAATAATGGCAGATCGTCCGGAAACGGGATTTGAAGGAGTACTATTCCAGGGAGGAAGTAGATGGTTCGAGACTTTCACATTCTGGCAAGATAGGAAGCCGACATTTACTAAATTTCACCCTTGGAGACGGGAGGTCAAGAAATCACGTGTGAAAGGCTTAATAGCAGCCTTAGTGATTAGAATCTGTGAAGTGTAAATATATAAAAATTAATTGTGTTAAAAAGTAATATTTTCAGTGTTTTTATCGTGTGTTCTAATCGAATACACCAGTGTATTTTAAAATGTTATCAGTGTTAAATGTATACGAGTTAAATGTTTGTCAAGATATGTCAGTACATGAAATGAATTTGTACAAGATGGTATAATCACAAAATAGTGGGCAAAAATGAAACATCGCAAGAAAAGGAAGGTCAGGGACCGACCTATAACATGTGAGTACAGATTTTCATTATGTTTTGTGTTGGGAAAGTATTTGTGTACAATCCACCGGAGTTTGAGATAGAGGGATGTTTCTGAATAACAAATAACAGAATAAGAGCGCGGTCTGAACAAATAAAATTTGAGAAATTATAAATAATTATGTGAAATGAATAAATCCTGTAGAGGAAATGTATGAAATAAAATGTCAGTGTATTTGACAAATATTGTAAAAGCAAGCGTAATAATAATAATAATAATGAAAAGTATATAAATAAAGATAAATTTGAATTATATGAAAGAAATAGCTTTTGAGCTTTTGTAAGGAATGAAGACAGGATATGAATACATAAATAATAATAATAATAATAATAATAATAATAAAAGAAATATAAATAAAGATTAAATTGAATGATATGAAAGTAAGAACGTTTGAGCCTTAATAAAAGTATAAGACATGGTGTTAATGCATGTTCTTAAAATATAGCGATTATTGTCAAGGGAAAGGATTAATATAAAAATTGAGATATGGACCAATTGTTAATGTGGAAATTATCAGTTCTTTGGAAGACGCTAGGCCTTAAAATAATGTATAGCGCAATGTAGCGCTTTAAAGTGAATTGTCACGCTAGGAATGCGTAGAATCTAAATGTACTTGGTAAATTACTTATGAGGGACAGTTGATTGCGGTAATTGAGCCATGATAAAGTCCTCCAATAGTGACGTAGTTCACGAGGCTATGTGTGTTATGTTGTATTATAATAGGGAGCAAATGTATGGTATTATGAGCGCAGGTAATATAGGCCACGGCCGACCCTAAGTCGCATTTATATAAGTCCTCTAGTATGGGAATGGTTCCCGAGGCATGACAAGAGAGTCGAACCCAGACTCGTCTAGTTGTTGAAGCCCCTAAGTATTAGTCGTTGTATGTGAATTACTCTTACCCATCAATGACGACACTTCATAATTAATGAATGCCAAGGTTACGAAAGTGGTTTATGAACCTAATAATGTTGTTGAAAGTAAATGAAAGAAACGCCAGGTCTCCCCAGAGAACTGAAGAAAAGAAAGATCTGTTTTAAAAGCATTGAGTATAGCTGCCACGCGTGGGCAAGGCTCCCCTCTTAGCCATAAATCTCGCCCAAGTAATTACGGCCCAACCCGTGTTATTGTAAGTGTGCTAGGTCGGGAAAGGACCGTCTCAGAGAAGTAATAATACGCCGTGAGTGTTTAATAGTTGTTAATGACCCGGGATTTGAACCGAGGTCCGTGTAGATGAAAGTACCGCTTGCCAGTTCAGATCGTAGCTTTCTTATGTGATAATGGTCTTATAAGACAAATAAATAAATAAAAATCCCTAATGTAAAGTTGTATGGATGTAGGATTCCACGTGTTCAATGAAGATAATTAGATTCCGGGAGTAATCATAGTTTTTGACTTTGTCAAGTAATCTTTTGTAACTCTGGAGTACACAAGTATTTTCCCGATCACTGTAGTGAATTTGTGAAACTTGAGAGAGATGGTAACGTGGAGAACATTGTTGAATGCCCAAACATTTAAGTAGAGAAGTAATATGTACTTTAAATATGATTATATATTGTTTGATGAGAAGAAACTCATAAAATAGTTATTGAGGTGTGTGAAAGAAGGACACCGTCATTAGTGGAAAGTATCGAGCCATTAGAGCTCGTGATTATATTGGACTTTAAGGGATACTTTATGGAAGTGAAAAGAATTATAAGTTGGCTGGTTTGAAGGAAACCATTTATTTTAATATAATGTTTGTTTAATTTTTATATCTTCCTTGTTCACTTTGAACGAGTTTAGAAGGATTTGGTCAATAGTTTATTTGTTTTATTTGATTGTAGCGCCATAATTTTGGATAATTAAATGTGTTAAAATAGGAGTTGAATTTGTTTTTATTTTGAAAGTGTATCCTCTATTTAATCCAAAATGTGTAAGTCACAGAGTGGGAGAACATACCGTAACCCCGAAAATCCCGATTTGAGCATTGCTGGCATACTGTGATTTGCATATTTCTTGCTGGAAGGGCACAATATACCGGAAGGGTTGTAGCCTTGTCTTACAGAGTTGTAGTCAGTACTCTACACCCCCTCTGTGAGGGGCTTACATCTACCAGTCAAAGCTTGGGTATGCCATGATGCCATTCAATTTAAGTAGGCACAGTTTCAAGTGGGCGCAATTTGCATTTAAATATCTATGAGAAACCCACCTCGTACCCTTTTTCCATTGAACGTAGGAAGTCAACTACTTTTCCACTCTCTCTCTCTCAAGATTAGATGGGTAGATAGGGTTAGAAATGAAGAGGTATTACGACGAGTGGGAAGAGAGAGATGTTTCTGGTGACTGCAAATGAAGAGAAGAGATATGTTGGTATGACACGTAAAGTCATCTAGGAAAAGCAAACTTAGTTCTGGAAGGACGGGATGAGGATATGAACTTTAGGGGATGACGAAGGTTAGAATATGTTGAACAGATTGCCTCTGATGTATGGGTGTGTTAGCTATGTAGAGATGAAACGATTAGCTCAGGACAGGGAATTATGGAGGGCTGCAACAAACCAGTCCAAGGACTGAAGACTCGAACGCAGAAGGATTTGGATGAGGGTGAAACATCTCCAGTGTATTGGACAGGCTAATCTAACCTAACCTCCACCTACGAGGTGTAATAAAATATTTCCAAGAAGGTGACCATAGCTTAACCTAAGCTAAGCTCCACTTATGGGGTGTGATCAAAACGTTTATACATGGTTTCCATAGCATGACTTTACGTATCCTAACCACAGCTAGCCTAACCTAACCTAATTGTCCTCCTCCCCCTCTTAGTTAGCACCAAACCTTAGCAGACGGACGAAAATTTAAATGAGGACATATCCCTTTTCATCCTAATTAGTGGTCTTCCATGGTTTCCCAATTCTTCTCTACTAACATAAGGCCACGGAAGCCTCCTTCCCAATCCTAAATTTAATTACAGTGCTGAACTCGAATTCAGCCCTGCTTAGGACTTTGACTGAGCCGAAGTTCGAACCGACTTGTGAACCATGGGAGAGAAAAATTGGAAATATGGAATTAAAATAATTTAATATTTATATATGCATTTTGGGAAGTTAATGATGCATAATGAAACTATTTTGGAAAATTTTGGAGCATTCTAATGAATTATTATTTTGGAAATATTCTGGTGAATGAGATTTTTACCAAGGAAGTGTTGTATCATTCGAGGCTGGAAATTGTACAAGGCTTAATGTTGGGCAGCAGAAAACCAGTTTTGGGTAGCCAGGCGACAATAACAAAATCATGCACACGACCCGTTGATAAGAGGCTTGTTCCAGGAGCTTCTATCACGATATTTCAACAGCCAATCAGATTGAGGCACATAAATTTTGTGGGAATCGCTTTTATATAAATTTGGCATATATAAAACGAAATGAACACATCTACAGGTGTAGAATGCAATATGGAATTTATTTGGTTAAATAGAAATATAAATTATTGGCTAGGAGAGAAACTATGAGTAAATTTCTATTAAAATGCAGCCGTGCGGAGCTAGAAGGAAAGGCACGCGCGCTATCGCGGAGAAGCGAGCGAGGACTCTTATCCAGCTACTTGAACCGGACGGACGTGCCAGCCACGCGACCAGCAACAGCGGCAGATCAGCACTTGTATACGAAAATGAAGTACGGAACACAGGCGAGGAAGTACCGCCAGGAGATCGACCAATCGCCGAGGAAGTTATTAGAGGAGCCGGTGAAGTGCAAATGCGCTGAATATTGAAGAGAACAGCATTTTATTTTGTAACAAAATTATCAGAAGAAAACTTCACTAAAACAGCGTTAGTCTACAGCAAAGCAATAACTAATTACTACAGCTACAGTATTGCTACAATATCTATTCTACGGTTCAAAAATATAGTCACCATGAACGCAACCATCCTGAGTCTGGGAGGACAAACTTTTTCAACGAAAATTGAGAAGGTGATTATGAATAACTAAATCAATGGAAGGAGGTTAGTCTATACCATGGATTGGAAAGTCAGAGTGACTTAGAGGATCGAGAATCGATACATCTACAGCTGCTCAACAACATGTAGTATTCCAAGATGATTTTCAGTACTACAAGCGAGATGTCCATTACCATCAGGAGGAGATGTCAACCCAGGACATTCAGATCTACATTGATGATGCCACTCTGTTATACGGAGATAAGAAGCAGACGAACGCTAGCAGTCGATTGGACCAAGAGACGCAGTTCCCAGGTCGCTGACCGTGAAGCTTGAAGACTTGCCGTTAGCCGCCACAGCCGAGCAGGAGTGCAGGTGACTGCATCACGATCTATCCGGGGAAGCGTGCAGTTGTTTCGCACGCGACCGGCAGGAACTGGTTTCATGCAGTCTCAACAGAACATCGAATACATCTTATGGACGTATTCTCGACACCAGAAGCCATCTCAAAGGTAGAAAAACTGAATGCTCTAAGATGCTCTAAGATCTGTAGTTTTGCAATAGTTTTTGAAATCCATTAAGGAGTGACCAACTTCATTGCAGATATTCTTATCGTTCCCCTATGTTTATTATAGATACATTTTGAGATTCATTGTAATTCTTTGATACGTCTTCGTGTGTCGTTTAAGACGTTATTTCATGCATTTTTGACTTAGATATTTCGTTTCTTATATTTAGGTTTGAAGGAATCTTTTTATCTTACTCACTTTCGAACGAAACTCGTTTTATAAGAGAAAGTTCGATAGTAACGTATTTCGAAGAGAATGCTTCGATAATGACATATTTCATTGAAAATACTTTCCAATTGTAAGAACATTTGAACATTAAGATGGTTATTAACAGTTACAAATGCGTAACAGCGACAGAATACATTTGTATATTTATAATGCATTCTTATAAAGGAGAGCATTATTTTAAAATGCTGTAACATTGTTTAACAGACATTATTATGTCAGAATACAACTGAAACATTTATTTATAACAATATGGATGTTATAAAATTCCAATAGCGGAATACAATTTATTTGACAACGAAATAGTCTTTGACTATTGTTATTACGAAAGTACTCTATAAAATAGGAACATGTTAGTGACAATTGAGGTCAAATGATGCCTATATTTATTAACAATTAAATTGGAAACATTGTTACATTGAAATGATGGACCAGGATATTTGTTAGACTACCTGAGGTCTACTATGTTTTAAAACCAGCTTATATATTAATAATTTATTTATTCAAATGTACACCAGAAGCGTGAGGATATGTATTTATTTATATTATCTACTAAAGACGAGCGAACAACGAGTTAGTATTGTTAACATTTGAAAACGTGGAAAAACTGTTTATTATGGAATTATGTGAACGAAAAGCGCTAATGAAAGAAATAAGAAAAACTGTGTGAGGTGAATTGTTGTGAACGAACTTGTAATTGTTGTTATAGATGCACGAGGTTTAATCATTTAGAGGAGAGATGGAGTATTTACCTTGTAAAGTCTCAAATTCTTCTACAAGTCTGTAGCAAGATGTTTGTTTTATTGAAGTAATGCAGTGCGGAGCATTGAAGATTGTTGGTAGTAATGAAAAGTTGGAAGTATGTTTGTTTGGAGCGTAGCAAACGCTATTTGTGAGAATTGTTCACTGTATTGCGAGAGAAAGAAATGTATTGCCTTGTGGAGCAACGAATTGTTACAGTATGTGTAAAAAAGCGCTAACATAAAGCTTAATATTTGTATTGTTTATGTCAGAGAGTATCAGTATATGATCCACGAAGTGTTTCAAGATTTTTAAGCAGTTTCGCATTGTTCTTTATTTTATTGTTTTTTATTCATTCATACCACATATTCTAAGCTATATTTAACTTCAGTGTTTGATATACAAACTTTATTTATTTTGACTAATTACCAGAGATACCTGAGAATTTATTGATGTTTGAAACATTGATCAGAGAACTGTTATTTAACAGAGAAAATATAAGACTGCCAGATCGCGACTGATAGTCCGAATAGTATTTTTAATACCGTGTTTAACATAGAACATTGTATATAATATGTACATTTAAACCTTATTTAATTTATCTTATTTTTAGCAAAGATATTCACGTTTTACACACGTATGTGTATAATGTAGGATTTTTTCTGTGTTAACCTCATTTTGATGATTGAACAGCTGATGTTGATCAGACTGCTTCAGTGACAGAGTCACAGGGTGATTATTAATTGCGTAAACATTTTAATAATTTATAATATAATAACATTGTTGTAATGATTCTGTTTATGAACAGTTATTCTACAGATAGTAGGACATTCTGACGTGTGAGATATTTAATTTCAACTTGTTTATTTATTTTTATTGGTGATAGGGATTTTTTTTGTGATTTTTGGTAATAAATCCCAGGCAATATTTTTGTTTGCCTGTTAGTTTTTTATAAATCTGATCACCTTTTCATTTTGCAATCGACATGCGATAATACTGCGAATTAGTTACTTGAATTCACGTAGTCTCAAATTTCACCGTTCACGCTCGAGATCCGAGATTCTCGTCCTACCATCATGTTATGGGTATTTTATTTCCAGTAAATGTTTAACTAATCGGTAGTGTTGTTGCATGGCCGGTATGTATCGAGAGTTTCATAGTCATTATCCTAGTAGGGTAGTGTTGGTTAATCTGGCTGGGTATCGACCTCTCTACAATCCTTTTCCATCTCAGCGGATATAGGCTATGACTATGCGGAATTCGGGCGCAGTACCTCAATAACACTGGTTAACAGAAATATGCATTCTTTATTTATTTAGACAAAGCTGGCAAGAGCTGAGTTCGATTCCCAAATCAACCAACTTAAAAGTTGTCTTCCATGGTTATTCACGTCTACTAACTTACGACCACGGCCTACCCCTTCCCAATACCACAATAACATAGGTTGTGAACTAAAATTACCGTTATTGAGGAGAAAAACTCACCACGGAGTCCCAATAGCTTCTAGAGAAATTCCCGGCTCCACCAAGAAATTTAACTCTGGTCTGAGGGCTGGAACAGGGTACACCCAGTCCCTTCAGGCAAGACCGACAGGAGCTGGGTTTGATTCCCATCGCACCCAACTTTAAAGTGGTCTTAAGTGGTTTCCCTCTCCTATTCTACTTACATTAGGCCACGGCAGCCTCCTTCCCAATTCAACCTTTAAGTACAGGCATCTCAATAACACAGGTTATCTGAAATATGTATTCATTATTGAGCCATGCAAGCCTGGCTCTAGACATTATTATGCATCCCTTCGACGTATATGTATCCCCTACCATTTAAAGCGCCCGCTAAGATGTCTTGCTTTGGGTAATGAACACGAGATGGCAGCGCCTTCTGGCTACTGTTCTGATGATGGGGTTTAAGATCTACCTAAGAGAGCGCAGCATCGTCTATATATGAAAGTGAAATGTTCTATTAACATTCGTCATTAAAACAAAGGACTGTATATAAAATATTCCGCCTAATTGATATTATAATATTGTACATTGTCAAAGTGTGTGTCACGCGTTGATTGGACAATTTCAAAGTAAGGCATGCAGTGCGCCGATGCTTTCTGGTCTGCCGCCATGTCGGCTCTTTGCATTTTGTCTTGAGTGGTTGAACTAACTAGTCGGAAAATTCGCTTCGCCATCTGAGGGGAAGGCATATGCCTTCCCCCTCAGAATGGAGGTATTATTTAATATGTCTGACTGACCTAAAGCATTGTGGAGGTGTCTAAATCCTAAGAAGAGCCTGTGTAAATATTTTCTGCCTTTTAAAGGTAAAGTGATGTTTCATCTGCGACTAACGATGTCTGTGCTTTGGGTAGCCGTGCTGACAACATTTGTGTTTTTTAATTAATTAATATCTATTAGGGTTAGTTATTTTGTGTCCCCATAAAAAGGATTTAAGGTATGTTATAATTTATTATATATTTTATTTGCGGGCGTCCACGTCTGCCATAAATGTTTATTTATTTTTATTCATTAGGCGTCTTGGCCAAAAGGCGTTAACTGATATATAAAAAATAATATTCTTTTGTATCTTTCGGGGACACGTTTGAACTTTAAATTTGATTTTAAATTTTGTACCTTTCTATTTACTTAAGGGTTATTTTCGTTTTAATTGTGACGTTCATTTTCTTCTCGTAGCCAGGGGTTGGCCTATAGTTTGGTGTTTAGTTTTTTGATCCGTCGCTTCCTATTTCTGTTTTTATTGTGTACCCAACTGGGGTTGGTACAGGATATGAACTTCGGATCTCTGAGAAGAAAGGACGTTCACTTACAAGCTAGCCATGAGGAAATAAGAAGTGATTCAGGCAATGACGCAGAGCATTGACAGCCTTATCTGAAGTCACAGGATGCAAGCTGTGTGTGAATCATGAGGAGGGGGGGCAGGGGAACCACCGTGAAGGTCCAACGTCAGCATCTTTATGACAACCCTGGATTGCCTCCCAACACCGCAAAATTGTGAAATAACCCGTTTTCGCGGAAACAACGCAAAATTACAAAAATATGTTTACGTAGAAGAGAATAATCCAGAGAATTATGAATTAATCAAGACTAAAATCGAATAATTTAGGCCCAGGGAAAAAACACTTACGAAGTAGTTACGTCATTAGGCGGAGCTAAGAGGAGGTCTTGGGAAGAAGAAAATAAAACCCATTCGCCCACATAGCTGAGGAGCCTTGTAGATTTTATTTAAAATTAATAGACGTTCGATTTTCGGGAAACGAGATGATAATGTAACGTTTGAATTATAGGGAACATAATGATATATTTTTCAAAAACGTGCGACGTCTATTTCAAAAGATAGTTCCAAGAAGAAGACAAAAGTAATTTATTTTTGCAAGTTCCCAATATATAGCCGAGGTTTCAACCAGAGAGCATGCAGTCTACTACAGACCTCGTAAGGAGGTGCTGCATCGCCAATTGCATTTTTCCGACAGCCCGAGAGGGGGCGTCAGGCTATATCAAATGCAGTATTCGTCAGCCCAGTGAGGCATTAGGCTGTATCAGAAGCAGTTTCACCATCAGTAAGCGTAGAGGCGCTACACGCTGTCTCATAAAGTGCAGAAACGCTGCATTATATCAGTCGCAGTTCAGTCAAGCCCGGAGAGGCTTAGCGCAAATTCGCACAGTACATAAGTATACAGTACGCAGTATTATCAGGCTGCCTGGACGGAAGTTCGTCCTCACGTTAGTAAAAACTCATCACACTCCTGTATGGAGATGTCACAGCGAGTAACTCAGTTCGTTACCAACCGCTAAAGTGGATCGTGTTAAGACAAATTAACAAATCGTCAGTATCCGCGGCTTCAACAAAAGTTTGTATGTGCGTGGTAATATAAATACGTCACGTTAAAAAAGTACTGTTGTTTGTAAGTGATCACTAAAGCACTTGTGCTAGATCAACTAAAATTGTACGCTACACGGAAACCGTGACAAAATAAGTTGCGTCGCGTCAAATTCTAGAACATTAATCAGTTAGAAACACCAGTCCAGATCAGTAGAGACATTACGCTGGAAATCATCGGTTCGAGACTATAGATAGGTCTTCGTGAAAGTCAAGTGAAAGACCACAGTATTAAGGGTCAGATATTGGAACGAAATCCAAAAATTCAAGTGGAATGGACACGGGTTCGAGACCATAAGCAAATTCAGTGAACTTTAGCGAAGCTACAGTGTGTCAAACAGGGACGTAGCCAGAAAAACATTCCCGTAAGAGAAAGAAGAAAAAGCTTGTCGCAGATATGAAAAGGACAGATTACGGTCAAGAAGTAAGCGGGTCATAGGTTCGATAGACCGCTACATAAACGTAGGGCAAGTGAAAAATGCAAATCGCTTATAAGAAGACGATAAAGAAAGCCGAAATAGACTGTTAAAAGGACAGGGCAGAGACTAAATCCAGTGAAGAACTAGGAGCCGTTCGAGTTATCACGCTTACAATGCAAGGTCTTAGGATCTCATCAGGGCGTCGATCACCGATAGGAAGTGCAGAAGATCACTGAGATATGGTGGAGAAATAGTGCAGTGGGAATAATTTAAAAGATATATGTGTTTAGAGTTAGTACAGTGTTTTATAGAATAACAATATATTTAAATATAAGTGAAGGGCAATTGGGCCTAAGTGAAATGCAATTCACGAAAGAAGTGCCATGGAAAAGTGTTAAATATGCCGTAGATGGGTGAATCCTTCTAAGGATGAAGCAGGAGAAGCACACTGGTGAGTCATGATTTTTCATTAAAATTTGCAGCCGTACGATGCACTGACCCGGTGAAATCAGTCGTGACTAGGGAGTTTAACGATTGATTCACCGGGTAGTTGAATGCATTAATGTGATTGAAATGTTGAGATAATAATAAATGCCTGCGAGAATGACCTCGCAAAAATAAGTATAAAAATGGGATCAGTAATATAAAGTAATGGAAACCCAAGAAATTAAAATAATAAGTATTAAATGATTAGGAGGAAGGACTCGAAAATAATAACCTAAATGGCTTAGAATTTTGCCACAGTAAAATCAGGTTATGAAATAAATATGCATCATAATGAAGTCGTTAAAAGTCGATATGATAAGGAAAAATAAAAAGTTTGATTTTATACTATATAATAAAATGGCAAATAACAAAATTTGTAATAAAAATAATTGAAATCTGAGATGATCATAATAAAAATAACTATTATTGAGTTGTTATACTCTAAAAATAAAGTGGTGGTAAAAATTATAATCAGGAACTCAAGTAATAAAACGGAAGGAAATAAATAAATAATATCTTGACGCATTGTTGTCGAATGATCAATTTGTAAATCTCTAAAGTAATTGGTGAATAAAATGCCCAAGGAAAAATATATTATTGCAGGCTACCAAGCCAAAGCTATGAAATCAAAATAATAGGAAGACCGAGGTCTTACCGCTATAAATGAAAGATTATATAAGATATTAAATAAACCGCAAATATCCAAGCAAGGAATCGTGTTGCCGAGAAGGCGTAATAATAAAATAAATGTAGCTTCAAGCTAATAAATATGCGTTAATCAGGATATATTTATTCTGGAGATGGAGAGTATCGACGAAATATTGTGGATGAAAGATTCCCATTAATGTATTGTTGTTGTATGAAAACGTCGTATTATATTGGGTAGGTGAAATTCCTATTAAAGTATTGCCATAGTGAAGCGTCGAAAATAATAGTTACATTGTAAGACCGTGAAGGCATTGTGATAAATAAAATATTGTAGGCAAAAATCGTCGAAATAAACCGTCATATGTGAATGTACAAGTAAGACCGTGAAGGCATTGTTATAAATAAAATATTGTAGGCAATAATCGTCGAAATAAAGCATCGTATGCAAATAAGTCCAAAAAGGCATTGTTATAAATATAGTGTTGTGATAAGACGTCATACAAGTTATTATTAAAGTTGGTGTAGTCAACTATTATACATCCTCTCCGGAATATAATGATAATAATAATATTAAAAGCAGGAACAAATAGCCGCTTTAGAAGTGAAATGTAAGTAAATAACATTGTAAAGCGAGACGCCATAAATCAAGTGAAGTGTCACAGGAAGAACCTGACCTACCATAGTGAGGGAGTGAGAGATAAATTTTAACGAGTTCCGCGGTCAATTAGGGTCTAGCAAAGACTAATAATAAAAAGGCCACTATATGAAAGTTTTTATTGAAAGATGCAAGCTCAAGATAACCTATAAAATCATGATGCTGGAATTGAGACAATTCTCCAGAATATAAGTTTGAAGCGTTTATATAGATTTTGACGGATTTTGTCAAATACTTTTATTGTTGATAAAGGAATTCCTTCCTCAAAAAGAATGAAAAAAGCAAGCAAGCTTGTAGTTTAACGTGACCGTTAATCGCGAGATCATGAGCCACGGGACCTCCTTTTTACGTGGAATCCGAACCACAGGACATGGCATTTTACTTCGAAAATCTCACATGCATTGACCGGGAATCGAATCCGGACCGCCTTGGTGAGAGGCATACAGCTAGACCGCTGAGCCACCACGCCCCTTCAAAAAGAATGAAATAACGGGTTATGAAACAATGTAGTTTTAATATGAATAAAGATCCCACTATAATAAAAAACACAGTGCATGGTACAATGCTGAGAACACCTGATGCATGGAGAGTAACTGGTGGAATAAGGGTTCGATCCACAGACATGGCATGTTATTGTACAGTATTTTAAATGTTTAAAATCTAAGGTTTTGTGAAGAATTCTTATTAAGGTCCAGAGGACTAAATAAATGATAAGTAAATAATGTTTATGTAAACATAAAAGAAACCCTGAAGGGTAAAGATTGAAATGAATGTAAATGTCCAAAGCCTTGGAGAGATTATATGACTTAAATGATAGGCGCGCTCGACGCCTGAGTAAAATATACTACAAATAGTAATAATTTAATTTAAGCAAGACAAAATATTTACAAAGTTCGTGGAATAATGAAGTGACATTATAGTGAATTTTGATGAATTCTTAAAAAGTGATTTTTAGTTTTGAGTGACACTTGAAGAGACTATGCCAAGTGATTGATTTTTGACATGTTTTTGAGTGAATCTATTTTTCTTCTATGAAATAAATTATGTAAAATTATAATGTTGAGTTTTTCCTCTAATCCTTGTGAACCTTGAGTATTCCATATCGGATGTTAAGTCAGCGGTGGAGGGAACGTTACAAGCCCCAATGCAGTAGTAGCAAAAAGCCGAGTGCTGACTGACCATCCTCCGTATAAACGGGCACAATTGTTCGTATTTTGTTAAAAGGTAATATTTTTCTCTTTTTTTGTCATTTCTCTCTGGCCGAATGTTAATTCTTAAATTCTTTGTTTGGCGTAATTAGGCATGATATTCAGTCATCTGTTTTGCGGCCATTGTTGTTTTGTTTTTTCATGATGCATTGTGGTCTTTGGTAAGAGTCTTTCGGCGTGTGGCGCGACTCTCAAACGTGATGTCGTAGTTCTTGATGTTTTTGTTCTTGTTTTTAATCATGCTGGTTTTTGGTTTAGTACTTACTTATGTTTTAAGTTTCCCTGCGTGTGCCGCAGTAATATTAATTTGTTTTTGTTATTCTGTTTTTTTATTTTTATATTGCTTCTTGATTTTTTGGCAGGGTACGGTTGACTGAATGTCGAGCCTAATTTTCTGTTTGTGGTTCATTTAATCGCTTCATTTAGTAAGTGCTAATCTGATCCTTGTGGGCTCCGATTTTTCTTGAATTTTGTTTATTTAAATTTTTCTTTTTTTGCTCCTCAAGCGACATGTAATTTTTCTTTACTTCACCTGTGGGTGATTGTTTGTTTGGCTCGAGCCATAAGTTTTTAAGACCCCTAGTAAGAATTTAGGTTTGTTTAAGCGTATTATGTTATGTCTGTTAATGTTGACCGAATCCCCTGTCTTTTCATGTTAACATGTGTTCTTGCTTCACCTTTTGGATTAAATGTTGTTAAATTAAGCTAACTGTGGTGGCATTATTTCGCCGGTGGCATTTCTGTGGGTTATTGGGAGGGTATCTGTAGACTGGCCTGTGGGATTCCTCTTCCCCTCCTTCCTTCGTCTGTAGGTGGTAGTCTGCTGGGGTGTGTCTTCTGTCGGTGAGTTGCAGTTGCGTGCGGACCTCTGAGAACAAGGTAAGTCCCTTTCGTGGGTGACCCAATTATTTTTAAGCAAAGCTGACAAGAGCTGAGTTTGATTCCCAAATTAACCAACTTAGAAGTGATCATCCATGGTTTCACACGTTTACTCCACGTCTACTAACTTATAACCACAGCTGGCTCCTTCCCCATCCCGGGAGTGGTGTGTAACGGTATCTTACCAACAACGCAAATGCAATAGTCGTATGTACAAACGAACGGACCAAAGTGGGAATTTGACACATCATAAAAGTTTTTACAACTCAATAATTGTTGTCCATATACATATCCGCCATTCCTAAAGGCCTTAAATGAACAGGATCTGATGAAATTTGCCTGACAAAGGGAACATATCATCCAATTGAACCCTATTTTCGAGGAGCGTATAAAAGAGTATGATTAACCCATGTAGTTTCTTCCATGTTAGTTTTTAATTGGGCACATTTACATGTTGACACACTGAAAATAAATTATTTTACTGGAACCTGTTCCCTACAAACAAATTCTTTAGGAGGTGCGAGAGGAGTGAGACATAGTTGCAACCGAAATCCTTGCGCCTAAGTAGAAGTTATACCAAATTATTCCATAGAAAATTAGCGAATAGAAACTTCAAACATACTGTCGCAAATTTCTCACTTGTTAGCGATATGTACTAAAGTGCAATGTACATTTATTTATTTATTTATTTATTTCTGAATGTATTTATTTCAGAAATGCTGCAAAAGATGCTGGAGAAACCACTGGAGAAAAAATCTGGTAGAAATTATGGACCAATAGGAAAGAAGTATTTAATTTACTTCATTGATGATATGAATATGCCTGAGGTGAGAAATGTTAAATGCATTTTTATAGTTAAACGACTTTGTAATTGTTAAATAACAGCTTTTGAAATGTTGGCAACTTTGTGAAAACATTAGTTTCACCATATTAAGAGAAAACTACAGTATGTAGATTTGACCAGTTGTTGCAAATCAACGCTTAGTTTTAAGTTATACACTTTATAAATCTCAGCAACTTTTCTACGTTAGTACCGTGACTTATGTCGGGTTTCACCTAGGACACCAAGCTGGCTCATCAGCGGGCTCTTGGTGTCTTAGGCAAAACCCCACGCAAGACACGGCACAAACCTAGATCAATTGCTGAGTTTTAAATCACTGGCCGTGAAAGCCAATATACCATCTTTTATACACTTTATGTTTGCACTCAACCTCGTCTGGAATGCCCTGTTTAGATTTCCCACAGCGTTGTGTGTGCGTAACGTAACTTAACCGAAATTGAATAACGCTTACATACTTACTCACTCCTTGGCACTACAGGCCGTGTAGGGCCTCGGCCTCCCGGACAACCTGCACCCATTCTTCCCTGTTGACAGCTTTGTTTCTCCATCTTCTGACTCACATCTTTCTCAGCTCCTCCTCCACGTTATCTAGCCATCTTTTCCCCTCACACGACGTCCTTCTGGCTTTCAATCGAAGACATTTCTTACCTGCCTTTTCTCTGCCATTCTTTCTACATGTACTCAGTGTTCTAACATTCCATGCCCCAAAATATCAATTCATGGACCGTTTCAGTTGTCAAGATTGTTTATCCAGTTCATCCGTCCGATTTCCTCTTTCCTTTGGTTCCGTAACAAGTATTTTTCCGGCGTAGGGTTGATAGTCCCACGTCCATCCCCCAACCTGGAGAACCAGGGTACTGCTCTTAGTCTGGCCCATCACCTTAGGTGTGTCCAGCTTGGGTGCCCTTATCAGGAGCTGAAGCTCCCGCTGGCGTAGCCCCAAGGATCATTTGAGCTCGCAAGCCTCCAAACAGCCGGCAAAACCTGATTGCCTTCTTCAAGGTGACGGTACTGGTGCTAGGTTGAATAAAACTCTCATATTCAAAGTAATATATATAATCTCAAATTGCTAAAAATGGTTTTAGTTTGAGGTAGGGTCTACTCTGAGAATCAAATTCCTATTGACAATTACAACATTGGATCTTGGGAGCAGTGCTTCTCTTCATGAAGGTACTGCACTCACCGAAGATTCCCGACCAAAACTCTTACGGAGATTTCCACTACAGATGCTTAAATCATGACGTGTTTGAATACTACACCCTTACGTAGGGGGTGCATGTTACTCTTTGGTTAGACACTTGCATTCAATGTTCTACAATTTAGTAGTGGGAAGCAACAGGGAACTAACCCCAGAATTTGTAGAAAGAGACCAGGTACGGTTAATGTATGATATTAGAAAAATCCAATGCTAATTGAAGGGTTTTCTCTACCTTATTAGCAAACCAAACTTTAGTGCATTATTGATATTGCAACAAGTTAAGCCGACGTAGAAGAAATCATCAATGAGCAATGGCCTAGCACGTCTGAGTCATTTCATGATATGTATATAAACCTTGTTAAGAATCGTGACAAGACTTTTTTCGGGGGCGTGTTCGGTTCTTGTTCCTAGTTTGCTATCGTCATTTTGCTTCTTATAATCACAAGGTAACATAGATATAATTATATAAACAAAAAAGAAAGTGAACCAAAATCAAATAAAATGAATTTAATAACAGATCAAAACATGAAATAACAATAAAAACACTTCACCCTTTAAATTTGCACCCTTTGAATCAAACCAGAAAGATCACAAAATCTCGACCAGAGACTGCAAAACAAATAAGGACATGAATGGTCCTGACGTCGCTTCAAAATAGATGTGTGAGCATGTGAAGATGTAAGCATGCTGAAGGGACTGAGTACTTTAATACGGCCATTCGCTCCCATATGGAACAACTGACAAGCTGCGAATCCGTATTTAAGCGTATTTAGACTTGGCGTATGGGAAACAGTGACAAGAAATGGCTCTACAATAATTGGACAATATGGACACTCCCTACCCTTCTAAATTACATCACAGATTTCCCCATTGAAATCTTACCAGAGTGCCAAGATGCACAAACAAATGCCTCAAAGTACATATACTAAATAACTAGCAATACGTGTGACTCTACTAAGCATGAAAAAACAAGGATGACTGGTCGTCATCTTCAATAATTACTCATTAAAAAAATAAGCAAATCAACACCAAATAATATGAACAAATAATGCAGCATGCCCGCGGGCAATATTTACAACTAACAAACAGATTTTTCGTCTCGGCAGCACACTTGATTATATGGTTCCGGAGTGGAGATCGGCCCATTTAAATAACACTTCATTTTAACAAAACAGGCTTTTCTAATTAGGACATCTGGGGTCTCAGCCAGTGCTAGCCCTCCTCATTAGCAAGTCTTATTTTAATCTGCTCCTAACTTGTGGACACTTGTCGCAAACATAAAATTAGCCCAGCTTGTTTATCAATATCTTGAGATTGCAAAACTACAGCTCAAGAACGCAAAACATCACGTCTCCTTCACCTAAATAAAACATATGTGTGTCACCAAAACATCAAATAGTCCACATAATTCACCCAGGAAATAAAAGACTCGTCGAGAATCGATCAGCGCCTCCACGGGGCACGTCTGTCGATAAAATAATGCTGCAGACAGGATCTGGTCACCATGCCAATTTATACACACAATGACACCAACAACACACAGCTTGGGTATGACAAACCTCAATCATATTCCCCACAACCTGACGCAGCAGATCCAAGATTAAACAGAAAGATTTCAAACACTTTCTTTAATTAAAATAATTAATTTTCTTACATAGAGAAGTTATGGCTCCCCGCAATAATATTTGCAACAAGGCAAACTCAAACAGCCTGTATAATTTAATTAGCAAAACAATGTCACTCCTTTCCCCCAGTATCTATCATTATAATTGGCTTAATTTCAGCTCCACTTACCACCGAATCCGCAATCCGTGTTCTCGCGGAATGAAAACATCGCACATAACTTGTACTCGCATAGTACATGGAAATTCAAATTATCTAATAAAATACAAAACAAATTATCTACGCAGTAGTCACAGTGCATTACTAAATAAAATGAGTGTCGGAAACAAAAAAAATCAAAAATTAGGCTTAAACACAGAAGAAAATATATACACACTGTTCCCATAAACCAAGCTATCTACGGCTAACTGAGTAAATCAATATTGTACTCATCCAATCTGCAACATAATTCAGCTCACGTCACCCTGCATGGCCCTGCGGATCTCTACTCGTTCATCGCTATCATACGAGTGTAAAGCATGGTCTTCCTTCCATAAGTTGGGCTGGTCCCATCCATCTTGACGTTTCTTCTGAGGGGGAATTTTTTTTCAATTATTATATCTTTAAATCGCACTTCCTATTCCCTACTAAATTGCTATGAGCTACTTATTTCACTCACAAGTCCTGAGCAAATTATATGACGACTATTGCCCTAAATAACAGCTTAATAGCTTCAAAATGCACACGCATGCTTATCGACTTTCAACTTGATGATTAACATCGCAGAGAAAGTTAAAATATTTAGAATAATTGTTCCTCTGCCAGACAAATTTTCGGAATCAATCAGTTATCAATTACAATTTATAAGTTCAAACCCCTCATTGACGCAAAATAGAATAAGTCTCCCCTGAGACATGAATAAGAAGAATCGTCTCCCCTGAGACATAGAATAGAATAACGACACGTCTCCCATAGGACATAAGATAGAATAACACCGTAGCTAGCTTCAGTGGCAATATTTATATGAAATTGGAACAAATTTAGTGTTGGGGACAATCAGCATAAATAAAATCGAAGTAATAGGTTTACAGACTTGGGAGTTATATCAGACTGCTCGTGTTATCGCGCAGGTTAAGGCCTCAAACTCACTTCGTAGGCTTCAAAGCGTCATTCATTCTGATTCGCTGGTTTATTTTGAAATTTTGCGTTAAAATCATTGACTCCTCCCAGTAGGCGTATCTGCGAATACTTCTTCTGTCTCTAAAGGCCTCAACCCTCTAGCTTCATAATTGCCAAACAATAGCATAGGTACCCTCTACGTCACAGTAGCATGCCACGCTCCCAGAACATTGACCCAAAAGGTAAAGGTACAGCCTTACCTTTCTTCGAAGTCATAAATTCCAAACACATAACTTTTGCCTTGTCTTACAGAATTCTCGGCATTTTAATCCTTCCGTCCCCAGCTCGCTCGACACCTGCCTGTTTCAATATTTTGCAGTAACTTCAGCCTGTCTCAAATATTCTTTCCAACAGCATAAATAAAATCATAAAACAGTATTATAGGAGCATAATATAATAAGGGTTCAGTATACAAAGTGAATGCTGCTGAAAGTGTTTTTCTGTCTAGCAGTTTTGAAAAAATAGGAAAAATATCAACAAATTAAGAAAATATCAGTTTTTAAGAGCGTGACTTTATCCAGATTTGTTTGCTTTCCATGTCTAACCATTTGCCGATAGAGCTATTTGACATTTCGCTGTATTATCACTGCGTGAGCAGGGTAGTCATTACAAGGGTAAATTACATTCTACAGATTTCCAGGCAACATCTTCACACCTTTCTAGGGACGCAGATCTGTGCAGAAGACACAACTAAAATAGATTTTTGTTAACAGAACTATCGTACCAATTGTTTTAAAGTCTTCTTAGCCCTTACTTATTATTGACCAAACTTGGGTGACCAGATACAAAACTGCAGATTGCAATTGGCCAGGTCTACCTCGGCTATTACCAAATTGCTGCAATATGTGATTAATTGTGTAGGGCACCATAGCCGCGACTCCACGTCCATTACCAAATAGATGAATTGTATATTAACCTTAGGTAGAACACATTGAGAACTCCTTTTCTCTGATCGTGATGAAACTCCGTCTCTAACCAAGATAACATTTGCTTCGGGGAACAAATGTGGCTTATAGGTATTTCTATCTACAAGTAAAGAAAAGGGCTGCATCAAATTAACAGAGTGAATTTTATAATAAAAAGTAATAACATTCCTAAAATCACGTTTCCAGTGATAGTCCAGACACAACTATCACCATGTGGGAATTTAGACTTGAATTTGTCTAGAACCCTCGACAAATATAATGCTTTACTGGCGGACTCATGGAGAAGCACCGTAACGTAGACTAGTATATCAAACTTTCAGTAATATAATGGGGACGGGATCGTCTCTGCATCCTTTTTTATAAGTTCCCAATGATCTCCCACCATATGGCACACCTACTATCGGATTTTTCAAATTATGAACAGTCGCTTTAGCCCTTAATTACAAACAAACCAACAGACCTCTTGAAAAATGTCTTCCTTGTTTAATTCTGCGTTAGACTATATAAGCCAATTATTGCCAAGTTTATAAATTTTCTAATTTGTGGTTGTATGAACAATTGTCCGTCTTTGTGACGTCTTTTCTAGGAATCGGTCACTTAAAACTATATACGTGGAAATTTTATATATTATAAGCACAAGTATTGGTAGTGCAAATCACAAGTTTGAATTTTTTTCAACTACCCAGTAAAAAGTTCTTATACGTTTTCTGAAGTAACGTTTTCTCAGCCCAGGATAAACGTACAGCAGGATACTTGGTCTCATTTTGAAGCTCATATTCGTGATTATCGGAAACTATGACCACTGTATACGTACAGTGTGATTACGAATTTATGAAGAGTAGTATTAATGGGAGGTTTTGTGCGTTCTGGCACATGTGAAATGGGGTGCAGCGTTGCCGCGTTAGGTTGCAGTCGTCTCGGCTCGCTTTAGGTTTAATTTCAACCTTTGATTTCCTCTCCTCATTTACCATCACCTCTTCACAGAAGGGCTTTGGACCTTCATTGGCAGGTTTAAAACTGGTTTGCTTCCTAATTTGGATATGTCATACTACACAATTGTTACATGGGCTATTTACATTATTTCCATATCTTTACAATATTTAATTCAGTCAGTATTCTTAGGCTGAAGATTCGCTCTGGTCCGATGAATCAGAACTGCTGTCATTCATGTTAATTATGACTGGCTCGATATGAGGGACATTTTCAGACAGTCCATCTTTTTCCCAGTAGTGGTCTTCAATTCTTTTAGCGTATTTAATACATTGTTTCAAGAGTTTGGGAGTAACATTACACAAGGCTTCTCGGCATAAAACATTCATTGCTATAAGGCATCCAACGTTAAGAATGAAGCACTGGTTAGATAGGGATATTCTTCTCTCTTTCTGTTGCACCTGAGACATGTATGATGCTGTCATTTTATAGCAATCCACTGTTGCCATATTTTTCTTTGTCGAAAAACAGCATATTCGGGTAGAACTATGATTTGCCGATCTTTTTTGTCCTATATTAGAAATACGTAAACTTGATAGAAATGCCAGAATAAATAGATATACATATTAAAAAACTATAAACTGTGTCCCCTATTTAGTAAAAGCGATCTTATATCATGATGCATTGACTTTGTGATGCCTATTTTTCACACACGTGTAGCTAAATGTGCCGTCTTGATGATGAATTATTTAAATATTTTATACTGGCAATATTACAATTTTCATGTAGGTAAAACTTCTGAATATTCTCTCATAACCGCATAGCAGCATTGAAAAAGTTCGTATGCAGCCAATTTTTCTATTTTTAAAGATAACCATGTCATGTCAGTTTGCGAGTTGTAGAGGAATGTTGGAAGAAGTTTTCTACCTGCTTACCCAGAGTGTAGGTTTAATTGTTTACACAGGCCGGGCTGCTCATCGACCGCGGATAATAAGAATGAAGTTTCCAAGGACTGCGGGGTGCAGCTTGCTACTCAAAACTTTATTAATGTGCCCTTCGAGCTTTTATTTCAGTCGTTCAGCTGTCTCTATCTTGAGTGTGTGTGCAGCAGTTCTGTTTGATTTAACGTGGTTTGTTTTTTACGTATTTCCCGTACAACAATGGATAATTTTGTGAAAAGAATGCGTGGTCAAGTGCTTAGAAGGAGGGAAAGACAGGTCGTAATTAATGTGTTCAGATATTTTAAAAATATTTAAACTAACGAAAGTATAAATCATGAAAGGTCAGCCAATGAGGGGTATTTTCTTTAATAACGTACTTCAAATTTAACTGCAGTCGAAACTTCACACATTTCCTTGTGCTTGTACTTTATTTTTTATTTTGATTGTTTTCTTTATGTTACATTCTGCATACGTTATAGTTAATTTAATTTCCTTGTTTGTGTTATGTTAGCCTACTATTAGTATTATTATACAGTATTTAATTCAAGTCTTCGTCACTGCACAATCGCTGAATGTGCGGAAGGTGTACGCGAAGCGCTTTGTACTGCCACTTCTCATGGAGTGGCTACCCAGTCGTATCGCGCCATAAGACAAATGCTTCATTCTAAACGTTGGATGCCTTATACCATAATTCTACCATTTTGTAATATGTTAGCCACATTTGTTTTTGCTATTTTTCCTTTAACCTAAGCCCATATAAGTTCGATTGGATTGAGGTCGCAATGCGCCACTGGTAACCAAACAAGGTTTACATCCGGTCGAAGTCGTTTGGTTAGTTGTTCCAGCTTCTTCACTGGAGTTTGAAAATAAGGCCTGGCAAGGACAAACAGCTTTGATTTAGTCAGCTTGTTGTAATTGCCAACTCCACGAGGTAGAGATATATTCGGGTTATTAGTAGCAGGATCATGCTATGGGCTTGTTCTAAAATGACAGCACCTTTGTGATCCATTCTTCGTAATGAGTGGTGTTAATTTCGTTGTGGTAATCACCGCTCCCTTTTTTGCCGACAAAACGATGTTCTGCACCGTCAAGAAATCCTTCTTTGGTTCCTATATGCAAAATTATGATGCGTTTCCCAGCTCCAGGCGGTGTCTTGAAACCTCGACGCCATCGATAAATTTCCTGAATGTACCCTCTGTATTGATCATAATTGACGAAGTTCTTATCCAAATATCAACCACGTTTTCTTGCCACCCATATTTGATTGTGTGGTTCTGTCCGCACCAGGTCTCGTCTCTGAAGAAAATCTTGTAGTCCTGTGCTCGAAGTTCTCTCATTCTTCTCAGGAATGTATGTCGGGATGCAACAACTGTCACGGATTCCATTAGCACTGGCATCCTGTTCAGTTTTTTGAATCGGAATCCCAAGCTTTTGACTAATTTCAAAAGCGTAGAAATTGACATATCAGGAAAATCGTGCATATTTTATGACTGTTCCTCGTGGAGGTTTTCAATTGTGGTGAATACCTTATTCATGCAAAAATCATTTATAATTCTTCTTATTGTGCCCAATGTAAAGTCATCGAGTTGGATTTTCGGACGACCTGGCCCCGGCCTCTTAAACTGCTTCTTCCTTGACCTGGATGATATATTTTCATCATTCTCCCTTGAAGTGGCTCCTATTCTCTTCACTGATGACACTGATAATCCAAGACAATCTGCCACTTTCCGATACACAGGAAACGTCTTGTCCCCTAATTTTTCCCCCTCACTTCGAAAGAAACAAATGGCACTGAAAACTAGCGCAAGTTCGCCCTCAGACAATGGTGGCCTCGGAGGCATCTGTATGTAATGTGATGTGGCAAATATACTGTACACAGAAAGACTGAAAATAGCATGGGGACATAGACAGGTCACTCGCATTCCATTACACAACTGCCCGGCAACTCTGCACTCGAATTCTCCAGCACGCCGGCTTTTAATCGCAAGGACCAGAAAGCACAATACCTCCCATTAATATTACTCTTCATAAATTCGTCATCACACTATACTTTTACAGTGGTCGTAGTTTCCGATAATCACGAATGAGAGCTTCAAAATGAGTCCAAGTTTCCTGCTGTACGTTTATCGTGGGCTGAGAAAACGTTACTTCAGTAAATGTATAAGAACATTTTATTGAGTGGTTGAAATAAATTCAAGCATGAGATTTCCACTTGTGCCTATCACTTTCAATACCCCCAGCCAAATAGCTTTACACTACCAATACTTGTGCCTATCACTTTCAATACCCCCAGCCAAGTAGTTTTACACTACCAATACTTGTGCCAATCACTTTCAATACCCCCAGCCAAATAGCTTTACACTACCAATACTTGTGCCTATCACTTTCAATACCCCCAGCCAAATAGCTTTACACTACCAATACTTGTGCCTATCACTTTCAATACCCCCAGCCAAATAGCTTTACACTACCAATACTTGTGCCTATCACTTTCAATACCCCCAGCCAAGTAGCTTTACACTACCAATACTTGTGCCTATCACTTTAAATACCCCCAGCCAAATAGCTTTACCCTACCAATACTTGTGCCTATCACTTTCAATACCCCCAGCCAAATAGCTTTACACTACCAATACTTGTGCCTATCACTTTCAATACCCCCAGCCAAGTAGCTTTACACTACCAATACTTGTGCCTATCACTTTCAATACCCCCAGCCAAATAGCTTTACACTACCAATACTTGTGCCTATCACTTTCAATACCCCCAGCCAAGTAGCTTTACACTACCAATACTTGTGCCTATCACTTTAAATACCCCCAGCCAAATAGCTTTACCCTACCAATACTTGTGCCTATCACTTTCAATACCCCGAGCCAAATAGCTTTACACTACCAATACTTGTGCCTATCACTTTCAATACCCCCAGCCAAGTAGCTTTACACTACCAATACTTGTGCCTATCACTTTCAATACCCCCAGCCAAATAGCTTTACACTACCAATACTTGTGCCTATCACTTTCAATACCCTCAGCCAAGTAGCTTTACACTACCAATACTTGTGCCTATCACTTTCAATACCCCCAGCCAAATAGCTTTACACTACCAATACTTGTGCCTATCACTTTCAATACCCCCAGCCAAATAGCTTTACACTACCAATACTTGTGCCTATCACTTTCAATACCCCCAGCCAAATAGCTTTACACTACCAATACTTGTGCCTATCACTTTCAATACCCCCAGCCAAATAGCTTTACACTACCAATACTTGTGCCTATCACTTTCAATACCCCCAGCCAAGTAGTTTTACACTAACAATACTTGTGCCTATCACTTTCAATACCCCAGCCAAGTAGTTTTCCATGTATATAGTTTAAAGTGAGCGGTTCCTAGAAAATACGTCAAAAACCCTTACAATTTTTCATACAACCACAAATAAAAAATTAATTATGTAACTTGAGAATAATTGGCTTATACAGTCCTACGCAGAATTAAACAAGGAAATTATTGGTATAACACGTTGTACAATTGGTCTGTTGTCGAGCCTAAACTCGAGTATCCATAATAAAAAAATCCGATAGTAGTTCAAATTCCCACTACCTCATAGCAAATCACGGGAAAGCAACCCCAGATCGCTTGAGATACATCATTGTTCATCTTCTTTGATAAGTCAATCATCTCCATGTGACATATTTCCAGCTTCCGCGTAGTCGTGACGTGCTCAATTTGAATTGCCTGCTGAGACGCCTGCTGAGCCACCCCTGCCCTTCCCTTTCTCTGGAGTCCTTGTAAGTGAGGGGTTCGAACCATCGCGTACTATACAGGAAATTCGAACTCAAGTCGACCGCCTTAGACCACTCGGCCAACCCGCCAAGTAATGATTTAGGCTATAAAATAAGAAAATGAGCGTTACAGAGACAATCATAGAGCAGTGTTGTATATTCTCTCAGGAAGAAGAAATAGTTAATACGGTAAGTTTCTAGTTGCAAATTACATTATTCTACAGAAACAAAGTTAGTGCAGCCTCAAACCTCTACCTACTTTGTTTGGTATTTGAACTGTCTTGCTGTATGGTATTAATAGCTGGGTGGATTCAGAATATCTGATATATAAGTTAAAGGTATCTGATATTAGTATAGCTGGGACAAATACGTGGTAGCAATGGCAAGAGTAATCTCATAAGAAAGATATAAAGGCTATGTTGTAAATGCATGTACTAGATAAACCTATTCGCATGAGCCGACATAGATAGTAGGGGACCTGTGTGGTAAATGAGAGTGGGTATTATCTAAGATGTAAGTGGGTTTAGCTATAGAGCGTTGGTTGAAAGAGAAATGTGCAGGTATAGAATATTGTCCGAAATTAGGAAAAGTAGACACAGCTTATCGAAGGATTAAGAATAATTTTGGGGAAAAGAAGACTAAGTGTTTTAATATTAAGGACACAGAAGGAAAACCTCTAACAGATAGGGGAGAAAAGGTTGAGAGATGGAAAGCTTACTTAGAGTGTTTGTATTAGGGAAAGGAGATTGAGAATCATGTAATGAAAGGGAAGAGGGAATTGATGAGGATGCGAAAGGAGATTTAATATTGAGATCCGAATTTGACAGAACATTGGAAGACTTAAGCAGGAGCAAAGCACTAGTCATAGATGATATACCGATTGATTTGCTACACTGCATAGGTGATGATGATCTGTTCAGGTTATTTCACTTGGTGTGTAGGATTTATGAGACAGCTGAGGTACCCATATCAAAAGAAGTTTTTATTTAATTGAAACTCGTTAATAGGAATTCATGGTTAGTTCAATTATTATTATTATTATTATTATTATTATTATTATTATTATTATTATTATTATTATTATTATTATTATTATTATTATTATTAAAGTTTTAATCGTTTCATTTCAATTTTTTTCGGAGGAGTAGGCTATTTTTATTGTATTAGTTTCTAGTATAATAACCTAGGCGGCAATAGTTAATTTGTTTGCTCCATTTCTATAGAATCCTGGAAGTTTTCATTTCATAGCGAGAATAACGAGTGTACTTTGCATATTCTACAGGCGCCCAACCAATTCCATACCCGTCACACCCCGAGATTCTTAGAATCTCACTGTCCTTTTGTACTTAGACGTGAACCCAATGTAGTTAGATCATAGTGCATTCGCAATTTAATAAACATGTGTACGATGAGTTCAGTGATCGCCAGCCAGCAGGGTACAGTTGGTGTATCTAGCTGGGGATCAATGTCCTTGCAATCCTCACCATCTTCGGTTGTTTACTTGGTTCTGTTGGTAATTGTTGGTAATTGCATGACTTCGGGTGCCTTTAGTGCTTCTAATCGTCGATGCCACTCAATGTACGTAGCGACTAATATCGCTGGGCTATCATAGATGGCAGCCTCTACATTTTCCAAGAAATCTAGTTGACTTTGTATGATTCGATCCTTGTCGCCGTATCTTCGTTCGGTCGTAGTAGTCTGCTGTGACCACTTTTCCGTTTACTAGGAGTTACGGTTCACCTGTAGTGGTTTTTGGGGGGTTCTGTGACCACCGCCACCGCTCCACCGCTAGAATTTAAAAATGGCGATATCTTTCGAGCGAATTATTGGAGGCAGTCGTGTCTGGTGTCAAATTACTCGGGGTGAAGCCCCCTTTTCAACCCATTATTTATTTTTATTAAATTCTAACAAAGGGCCTAACTACACATTTTGAAAATGTTGTCATGGATGGGGCGCTTTTCAAATAAAGATGGTGAGCATAGCTTAACCTAGTCAAGCTATTCTAGTCTAGTAAACCTAATCAAACCTAATTGAGGACATGCCAAGGGCCTAAGTGCAAAACTTGGTAAATGGATGCTCTATACCGCTGAGGCTAATGCATACACCCAAGTACACGGGGCACACGAACTATTCCTTGCTGTTTTTTCTGAAGGGTGGGGGAAAGCTAGCGCCGGGGCTAATGCTCACACCAAAGTACATGAGGCACATGCAACTATCCCATACTGATCTTATAGAGGGTAAGGTAAGTCTGCCATGTGTGATTTTCAAACATGCCAACTCTCGCAGTGTATGTCATCACGTGAAGCAGGTGTTACAACCGGATGCAAGGTCAGCGTTAGGTTAAGAAAGTGTGTGAAACATAATTCTTGCTGACGTAGAATGTCAGCGAAAAAAGAACTCGCCACCCGATGCAAGGTTTGGTGTTATAAAATAGCAAGTTTGCGAAACATGATCCTTGCAGTCGTAGGTTATTAGTAAAACATGATCTTGCCACTGTAAGCAAGGTGTTGTGTTACAGGATGCAGGCGGGTGAAACATAAATCTAGCAGACGTATGATGTCACGTAATGTAGGCGTTTATTATCGACCATGAGAAACGTTACATTGACAGATATTTGAGACGACACAGGCGCACACATGACATAGGTGTGTTTGTGGTATAAAAAGCTAGGGAGGGGGAAGGCCTTTCTCACATTGTACTTGAATCTCGTGAACGACAGTTGACAACGTGTTATCTCTACAGCTTACCTGTGTGGTGTAAGAGGACTAGAAAATACATTACTATTCTGGTAAGTATGTTTTCTTTTAAAAATATATTTAGTTGGTTATAAGCACTCTATCAAGTTCCAATGTTCATCATTATGTGTCAGTGACAAGGGTATTTGGTAACCGAAGTTGGAACTACTCAACAATCGTGTGAAGCTAAATTTGTAGGTTGGATTTGATTAACACTCTGTCAAGTTCCAATGTTCACCGCTAGGTGTCAGTGACAGTGCCATACTTATACCAAAGTTGGAACTACTTGACAAACGTGTGAAGCTAAATTTATAGGTTAGATTTGATTAGAACTCTATCAAGTTCAATGTTCACCGCTAGGTGTCAGTGTCGGTGGTATATAGTAACCCCAGTTAGAACTACTTGAAATTAGACTTGCTGAGAGTCCACAGATATTCAATTCAAATACCCTACTATGGCCATTGGCTGTAATTTCATTTAAATATTTATATTTTACTTTGTTTTATTTTTTATTAACATTGATGATTTCATTCTTTTATAGGTAATTTTGGAAAGTGATTGATAATCATCATGTTCAAGTGTGGTGAATGTAAAAAACAGTTTTCAAGACCTGACAGCCTTCAACGCCATGCAAGTACTAAGCATAATCTTAAAATGTTTGTGTGCAGTCATTGTTCTATGACATTTAACAGACAGGATAGTCTTACGCGACACGTAAATTTAAAGCATGTCAGTTCAGCACCTTTCTCCTGTTCAGTTTGTGAACTTGGTTTTTCTACTGTAAAACGATATCAATCCCACATGGTTGAAGTGCATGGAGAACAACGGGAATTAAGAACTGAAAAACCATCAACTAGCACAGACCCTTTAAAGAAATGTGATGCTCAAAAGCGTAAACGTTCTCAAGATTGTGAAAATAGTTGTACAATAAAAAAGAATAAAGAATGGTGAACCTTCGATAACGCATTGTGATGTATGTAATATTGATATACTTTCATCAAATATTCATGGACATTTACGCAGTATTCATCATAAAAATAACACTTGCCGTGAAAGAAATTCTGCGAATATTCAACAAATTGGTAGTGCGTTTAAAAGTCGAATTGCTAGTTACAGACTTCACAGTGAAGAAAAAACTCAAAGTATTGAAACATTTTTAAAGAATGTTCAGCCTAGTGTGTTTGGCTTGGTAGATAATGTTTTAGTAGAGCATAAAACATTTAAAATGAATTTCGAACTCTTTGGGCTGTATGTAAAAACTGGAAGTGAAGGTGAAATTACGGATATCAAATCTTTTAATACAAAAAACGTAATTGTTAGTGAATCAACTAATATCAGTGATATGTACCAAGATATTGCAAGTGCTATCATTGTAAAGAGTGAAGAGTTCCAGGAAAGGGAGTCAGGCTGAGTGTTGGTTGAGTACTTTATTTAGAAACCAACATGAATAAATATAACCCCCTTCGAGCATCATCATACATTGATTTACCTGCATGGATCAAACGGAAGAAAGCTATTGTGAACGTTTGGAATAGTGATCAAGCATGTTTTGCGTGGGCTGTAACCTCAGCTCTCCATTCAGCAGTGGTGCATATGGAGAGAACATCATCTTATCCTCACTATTCTTCAGTTTTCGATTTTAAAGAAATGGAATTTCCTATGGAGATAAAAGACATTAAACGTTTTGAAGAGCAGAACAATGTAAGTATTAATGTGTATGGAATTGAAAAGAAGAGCATAGTAGGTCCTCTATATTATACTCAGGAAAAAAAGGATGCTCATGTTAATTTACTATACATAACTAAAGGTGAAAATGCCCACTATTGTTGGATGAAATATTTAAGTAGACTTGTCGGTAGTCTTGTATCAAAACATAAATCTAAGAAGTGGTTGTGTGATGGTTGTTTGCTATATTTCAGAAAAGAGGAACAACTAACTGAACAGCAAAAATGGGGTTGTAATCATCTTTGTACGGTATTACCGACTCCTAAAAATAACATTCTAAAAGTTAAGGATTATGAGAAACAGCTTCGAGTACCATTTGTTATATATGCTGACTTTGAGGCTTTGCTAAAACCATTTAATACATGTTCATCGAATCCAACCAAACCTTTTACCAACACTACTCACATTCATGATCCTTTTAGCTTTGCATATTATATTAAATGTAGTAATGATGACTCTTTAAATAAGTTTGAGCTCTATAGAGGACCTGATGCACCTAAAGATTTTATGGAAAGACTTGAAAAAGATGCCATCCGTTTATCTTCTATTTTAAATAAGATCATTCCAATGAAGCCACTAACATCATCAGAGCAAATGAATTTTGAAACTGAAACTAATTGTCTTATATGTGGTGAATTTTTATATACAGATAGGGTTCGCGATCATGACCATTTAACAGGGAAATATCGTGGTGCTGCTCACCAAGAATGTAATTTAAAGTATAGAGTAAGTAAATTCATTCCGGTCATTCTACATAACGGTAGCAAATACGATAACCACTTTATCGTTAAAGAATTTGGAGCTTCGTATGTGAAAATTGATGAGATTATAAATAATAAGGAACAATACATATCGTTCACAAAATACGTCAAAACTGTCAATAAAAAAATTATAAAACTGCGATTTTTAGATTCATTCCGCTTTATGCCGAGTAGTCTTGATAAGCTGGCTAGTAATTTAAAATCAGATCAGTTTCATGAAATTCAACGTGTCTTTCCTAAAGAAGATGATTTTAATTTGCTTCGTCAAAAGGGTACATTCCCTTATGAATATATTAACTGTGTGGAACGTCTTGAGGAGTGTTCTTTACCACCGAAAGAAGCATTTTACAGTTCCTTAAACACAAGTCATATCAGTGATCAGGAATATTTACATGCACAACGTGTATGGACACAGTTCGACATTCAAAGTTTAGGAGAATTTTCAGACATATATTTGAAGACAGATGTGTTATTATTAGCAGATGTTTTTGAAAATGTTTGGTATGTTTGTATGAAAACTTATGACCTTGATCCTTGTCAGTATTTCACTGCTCCTGGGTTAAGTTTCAGTTCAATGTTGAAAAAAACGAAAGTAAATTTAGTATTAATGACTGATATAGACATGATCAATTTGATAAAATCATCAATTCGAGGTGGATTAAGCCAATGTAGTGGACGGTACTCTAAAGCGAATAATAAATACATGCCTAGCTACAACCCTTGTGAAGAGTCAAAGTATATTGTCTACCTCGATGCAAATAACCAATATGGTTGGGCTATGAGTCAATATCTACCACTGAAAGGTTTTCGCAGGCTGACACAATCTGAAATTGATGTCTTACATGTTACACTCTAAATGATAACGATGATGAAGGATATATTTCAGAGGTAATTCTTGAGTACCTTAGAGAGATACATGTTGATCATAATGATTTACCATTCTGTCCTGAGACTATTAAATCTACGCACATCACATCACGAACGAAAATGTTAATTGCTAATGTGAATGATAAATGTAATTTGTAATACATTATCAAAACTTGAAACAATGACTACAGCTTGGATTGAAATTAACTAAAATTCATCGCGTATTGCAATTTCATCAGTCAGCATGGCTCAAACCGTATATTGATCTAAACAATAATTTAAGAACACAGTCAAAAAACGCGTTTGAAAAAGATTTTTATAAACTCATGAATAATAGTGTTTTTGGAAAGACTATGGAGAATGTTGATAAGCGAGTTGATGTAAAGCTGATAACAAAGTGGGAGAATGATGGTAAAAGGTATGGTGCGAGCAACTTAATAAGTAAGCCTAACTTTCATAGCTGTTCAATTATTCATGAGAATTTAGTTGTAATACAAATGAATCGTCTTAAAGTAACTTACAACTAACCTATATATGTGGCTTACACCATTCTGGAATTGTCAAAAACACTTATGTATGAATTTCACTATGATTATGTAAAGAAAAACTATCTTGATAATGCTAAATTACTCTACACAGACACAGATTCTTTTATTTATGAGTTTAAAACTGACGATTTTTATGAGGATATCAAAACTGAGCTGAATAGGTTTGATACAAGTGACTATCCCGAGGATAATATTTACCATTTACCTCTTGTAAACAAAAAGGTTCTTGTGAAATTTAAGGATGAATGTGCTGGCGTTATTTAGACACCTTTGTAGGCACAAAATATAAATCATACAGCTATATGACAATTGATGATGTAGTATTAAAAAAATTAAAAGGAGAGAAAAAGAATGTTGTTATTAAAGAGTTAGATATAAGTGATTATAAGAATTGCATAGTCAGTAACCCACCTATATTATATAAGAAAATGTGTGTATTTAGAAGTAAAAATCATCAGCTGTATACTAATTTGATGAACAAAGTTGCTTTAAGTAATGAAGACAACAAACGATTCATTATACCCAGCTCATTTGATAGTCTCGCTTGGGGAAACAGTCGCATTGACGACTATTACTTTTCTTAAGTCTGATGTTCATTATATTGTATTATCATTTGTAGTTGTATGTTTATATTGTAATATATTTGTTGTTTGAGTCTTCAGTCTTTTGACTGGTTTGATGCAGCACTCCATGCCTCCCTGTCCTTAGCTAATCGTTTCATCTCTACATAGCTACCACACCCTACATCCGAAGCAATCTCTTTAACAAATTCTAACCTTGGTCTACCCCTACAGTTCTTGTCCTCGACCCTTCCTTCCATAACTAAGCTTGCTACTCCTGGGTGTCTTAGTACGTGTCCTACCAACCTATCTCTTCTCTTCATTAGCAGTCGCCAGGAACATCTCTCCTCTCCCACTCGTCTTAATACCTCTGTGTTTGTAACCCTATCTACCCATCTGATCGTCATCATTCTCCTGTAACACCACAATTCAAATGCCTCAATTCTCCTCTTTTCTGCTGCGCCAATAGTCCAAGTTTCACTTCCATAGAGCGCCACGCTCCAGACAAAGGCTTTCAAAAATGACTTCCTAATACCTAAATCTATATTCGATGTCAGCAGATTCCTTTTTTATAGAAATGCTTTCTTTGCCTGAGCCAAACTACTTTTTATATCCTCTTTGCTTCGTACATCACTGGTTATTCTGCTTCCCAAGTAACAGAAGTCTCCTACTTCCTTCAGCTTTTCACCTGCCAATTTGATCTCCATAGAGGTTTCTGATTTATTTCGGCTGCATTCCAGTATTTTTGTTTTATATTTATTAATTTTCATCATGAATTCTTTCCGTAAGACGGAGTCCATACCTTTCAAAAACTCAATCAAATCCTCAGGCTTGTCGGCCAAGATGACGATGTCATCAGCAAATCTCAGAGTTGAAATTATTTCTCCTTGAATCTTCACTCCCACTTTAAATTTTTCTCTAATTTCCTTCATTGCTTGTTCAATGTAAAGATTGAAAAGTATGGGTGATAAGTTGCAGCCTTGCCTTACACCTTCCTGAATACCAGTTTCTCTCTCATGTCCTTCAACTCGAATGACTGCTGTCTGGTTTCTGTATAGATTGTAGATCACCCTCCTATCCCTGTACTTTATTCCAATAGATTTCAAAATGTCAAACAATTTAGTCCAATCAACGTTATCACAAGCCTTTTCTAAGTCTACAATTGCCATGAACGTTCTCTTATCATTCCTTATTCTACCTTCCAAAATCAGCCTAAGACTTAGTACAGCTTCCCTTGTTCCTACATTTCTCCTGAAACCAAACTGGTCTTCACCCAACTCCATTTCTATCTGGCTTTCAATCCTCTTGTAAATTATTCTATACAGGATCTTTGAAGCATGAGTAATAAAGCTGATTGTACGGTAATCTTCACATCTGTCAGCTCCCACTTTCTTTGGTATAGGGATGATTACATTCTTCTTGAAATCAGGGGGTACCTCTCCTGTCTCATAAATCCTACACACCAAGTTAAATAACCTGATCAGACCTTCATCTCCTATGCAGCGTAGCAACTCAATCGGTATATCATCTATGCCTGGTGCTTTGTTCCTGCTTAAGTCTTCCAAAGCTCTATCAAATTCTGATCTCAATATTAAATCTCCTTTCGCATCCTCATCAATTTCCTCCTCATTTTCCATTACATGATTCTCAATCTCCTTTCCCTTATACAAACTCTCTATGTAAGCTTTCCATCTCTCAACCTTTTCTTCCCTATCTGTTAGAGGCTTTCCATTTGTGTCCTTAATATTACAGCACTTAGTCTTCTTTTCCCCAAAAGTATTCTTAATTCTTCTATAAGCTGTGTCTACTTTTCCTAATTTCAGGCAATTTTCTATACCTGCACATTTCTCTTTGAACCATTCTTCTTTCGCTTCCCTGCACTTCTTGTTAACCTCATTTCTCTGACGTCTGTATTCTGCTTTCCCCTTTTCATCTCTTACATTCTTGTGTTTCCGCCTTTCATCTATCAATTCTAGTATATCCTTAGTCATCCACGGTTTTCCACCTATTCTTTCTTTCCTACCAATATTTTCTTCTGCGGATTTTGTTATTTCATTCATCAAAAGTGCCCATTCGTCTGCAAATGAAGTTTGTTTAGGGTTTTTCATTAGTCCTTCCTTTATACTCTTCTTGAATCTTTCATTTACATCCTTCTCTTTCAGTCTGTCTATGGCCCACCTTTTCGGCTTTTGACTTGTCTTCAGTTTCTTCAATTTTAATCTGCATTTCATTACAACCAGATTGTGGTCAGAGTTTATGTTAGCACCAGGATATGTTTTACAATCCAAAATCTGGTTTCGAAACCTCTGCTTGACCATAATGAAGTCGATTTGGTAACGCCCTGTATCTCCTGGTCTCATCCATGTGTATATTCTTCTATTGTGGTTATTGAATAAGGTGTTAGCTATGACCAACTCATGCTCGGTGCAGAATTCTATCAGCCTGCTTCCTCGATCATTCCTTTCACCTAATCCGAAATCTCCTACTATCTTGCCTTCTCTCCCTTTTCCTACTACAGCATTCCAATCTCCCATTACTATAACATTTTCATCACCCTTGATATACCTCAGAATTTCGTCTATTTCTTCGTAGACCTTTTCAACATCCTCATCATCAGCTTGACTGGTAGGCATATAGACTTGTACCACTGTGGTGCAGGTAGGTTTAGTATTGATTTTTGCTACAATAATCCGTTCACTATATTGCTCATAATATTCCACCCGCTGTCCAAGTTTCCTACTCAATATGAGACCAACCCCTGTTTGGCCATTGTTTGATTTAGTGCTAATGACCCTATAGTCTCCTGACCAAACGTCCTGTTCTTCCTGCCAGTGCATTTCACTAATCCCAACCAAATTCAACCTCAACCTATCCATTTCCCTTTCTAAATTTTCTAACCTTCCACTTCCTAGCAGACTTCTTACATTCCACGCTCCGATCCGTAGTTGTCAGATTTCCTCTTTGCCACTTCAGTGATGTTAACCCCCTCTCGAGTAGTCCCCACCCGGAGATCCGAACGGGGGACTAGTTTACCTCCGGATTGAAATTTTACAAGGGAGGAGGCCATCATCACACGTAATTATGCATAGAGAGGTGCATATCCTCGGGAATAGCATACGGGTGTAGTTTCCCGTTGCTTTCAGCCGTGTAGCAGGACGCAGTGTAGCAATATTTGGCTTATATTATCAATATCTTAACCGTCTATAAGACTAGTAAGGAATTGATTTATTCTGAAAGGCTGCTACTCCCTTTCAGAATAAGTAAAGAGCAATTCTACTAACAATAATACTAACCTTCTACCGTACTAACAATTAAATACCAATATTCTACTAAAAAAAAACTAAATTTCCACCAACAACAAATACTACCACTAAAACAGTCTGTCACCAGGCACACTCACATGCACCCTCACACATCACAGTCTACTGAAACAATGAACTATAACTAATAAACAATGCAACTGCTACCAGACACACTCACACAGTCTAATAGAACAATGACATATATCTAATAGACAAACTAACTACCTACTTACAACTAAAACTAACTACATATTTACTGTACTGTTATTTGAATTGACAATATTTACAAAATGCAATTTGGATAGAAAATACTTACAAAATGTAATTTAGATTCAAAATAGTCACAAAATGCAATTGAGAATAAAAATATTTACAAAATACCCACCCTACACAATATTGGCATTAATCGAAGGATAGATTAATTATCTTAATGTCTTCCAAGTGCTGTGAGCCATTATATATTGTTGATGTTTATTGCATATTCAGAAGTTAAGTATAGCTTCCTAAAGAGATATTATGTAATTACATAGAAATCTTTTCCGGCCAAAACATCTCGTCTAGAGTTTCAAATTTAGCCACTACGACGCGCGTAAAACACCAGGAAGTGCGTGGAAACATACGATTACGTCTGCGAAACATGAACTCACGGTTTTACGTGGTCATGTTTGCCGTCTTTACACTTAATACACCGTAATAGTATGGTCAGCCGGCCACAGGTAGGGCGACTTGGTGAGCCTGTAATACCACCATAAGCCACCATAAGCCACTACCGTAAGCCAACAACATGAGCCACCATAAGCTACCGCCATAAGCCACCACCGTAAGCCACCAATATAAGCCACCATAAGCCACCACCGTAAGCCACCAACATAAGCCATGAACATCATCCTGAATTATTCATGCCCGCGCGCAACATAGGTGTTTATCGATAGTCTCCGACAATGTTCTAGAGAGTGACCTTGAAACGTAGTTGAGAGTATAGTATGACCCGTTTATTACCTATATAAAAGTATAATATGGCCCTTTTCTTATCTATTTCATATAGAACTCTAATGCTGAATGATAATCAATAGTGTTTTGCTATCACGTTTTATGAAAAAAAAATACTGTGACTCAAGATTGAGCATTGTTTATTGAGCAACTTGTTGTAAAAGTTATGTTTAATCCATCTTCCACGTCTCAGGAGCCATCAACATCACATACTATGCAAGAGGTAGTGTTGTTGTTTTAAGGGTGGAACTACAAGTTTATCTGCCCTCGATATGCAGATAGTTTTACCAAAGAAGAATTATTAGTATTCTCCAAGTTGTTCATTTATTAAGTGACAGTTAATACCGTGAAAGAAATCTGGCAACATGTACCAAAATCATGGTCGCAAGACCCTATGCTAAGTGAATATCTATTAATTCTTTGGATCAAGCATGTAAAGAACACGACCTTTCATATCGTCATAGTCATTCTGCTTTAAGACGTGTGGCGGATAAAGTATTGTTGAAAAGAGCTAAACAACGTTTGACATCCTATAATGCCCCAGTGGGAAAGAGGTTGGCTATAAAAGGAAAGTTAATGATGAGTGGACATGAACAATGAAAAGGATTGAGGAATTGGTATTTCTTTGTATTCTAATTTGTAAAGCCCTACTTGTTGTGAAATAAAAACAAGGTTTACCAGATCAAAATGTCTTTTATTTAAAAAATGGTGATAGCCATTTCTTAATTATTATTTTTTACACATGGATATTTACAATTTCCACTTTACATTTTTTGCATTCCCCTTGTTTAGTTCACACATTCTGTACATTTTTTGTTGTGAAATAAAAATAAGGTTCACCAGATCACTATATCTTTTAATTTTAAAAATGGTGATAGCCATTTCATTTTTTCACACATGGATATTTACAACTTCCACTTTTCATTTTTACATTCCCCTTGTATAGTTCACACATTTTGTACATTATTGTTATTGTTGTCAAATAAAAGCAAGGTTTACCAAATCACTATGTCTTTTAATTTTAAAATGGTGATAGCCATTTTATTTTTTCACATATGGATATTTACAATTTCCACTTTACATTTTTACATTCCCCTTGTTTAGTTCACACATTCTGTACATTTTTGAAAATCTTTTCCGTGATATAAAAAGCAAACATTTTACACTAAAATGTATTACTTATGTACTTTTTTTTACTAAACTACAGTAGCCTCACATTATACATTATACTTAGAGTTTTTACAAATATATTACAATATAAACATACAACTACAAATGATAATACAATATAATGAACATCAGACTTAAGTAAAGTAATAGTCGTCAATGCGACTGTTTCCCCAAGCGAGAGTATCAAATGAGCTGGGTATAATGAATTGTTTGTTGTCTTCATTACTTAAAGCAACTTTGTTCATCAAATTAGTATACAGCTGATGATTTTTACTTCTAAATACACACATTTTCTAATATAATAAAGGTGGGTTACTGACTATACAATTCTTATAATCACTTATATCTAACTCTTTAATAACAACATTCTTTTTCACTCCTTTTTATTTTTTACTACTACATCATCAATTGCCATATAGCTGTATGATTTAGATTTTGTGCCTACAAAGGTGTCTATAACAACACCAGCACAATCATCCTTAAATTTCCCAAGAACCTTTTTTTACAAGAGGTAAATGGTAAATATAATCCTCGGGATAGTCACTTGTATCAAACCTATTTAGCTCAGTTTTGATATCCTCATAAAAATCATCAGTTTTAAACTCATAAATAAAAGAATCTGTGTCTGTGTAGAGTAATTTAGCATTATCAAGATAGTTTTTCTTTACATAATCATAGTGAAATTCATACATAAGTGTTTTTGACAATTCGAGAATGGTGTAACCCACATATATAGGTTTGTTGTAAGTTACTTTAAGACGATTCATTTGTATTACAACTAAATCCTCATGAATAATAATTTAACAGCTATGAAAGTTAGGCTTGCCCTTTAAGTTGCTCGCACCATACCTTTTACCATCATTCTCCCGCTTTGTTATCAGCTTTACAACAACTCGCTTATCAACACTCTCCATAGTCTTTCCAAAAACACTATTATTCATGAGTTTATAAAAATCTTTTTCAAACGCGTTTTTTGACTGTGTTCTTAAATTATTGTTTAGATCAATATACGGTTTGAGCCATGCTGACTGATGAAATTGCAATACGCGATGAATTTTAGATAATTTCAATCCATGCTGTAGACATTGTTTCAAGTTTTGATAATGTATTACATATTTACATTTATCATTCACATTAGCAATTAACATTTTCGTTCGTGATGTGATGTGCGTAGATTTAATAGTCTCAGGACAGAATGGTAAATCATTATGATCATCATGTATCTCTTTAGGGTACTCAAGATTTACCTCTAAAATATATCCTTTATCATCGTTATCATTTAGAGTGTTAACATGTAAGACATCAAATTTCAGATTGTGTCAGCCAGCGAAAATCTTTCAGTGGTAGATATTGACTCATAGCCCAACCATATTGGTTATTTGCATCGAGGTAGACAATATACTTTGACTCTTCACAAGGGTTGTAGCTAGGCATGTATTTATTATTCGCTTTAGAGTACCGTCCACTACATTGGCTTAATCCACCTCGAATTGATGATTTTATCAAATTGATCATGTCTATATCAGTCATTAATACTAAATTTACTTTCGTTTTTTTCAACATTGAACTGAAACTTAACCCAGGAGCAGTGAAATACTGACAAGGATCAAGGTCATAAGTTTTCATACAAACATACCAAACATTTTCAAAAACATCTGCTAATAATAACACATCTGTCTTCAAATATATGTCTGAAAATTCTCCTAAACTTTGAATGTCGAACTGTGTCCATACACGTTGTGCATGTAAATATTCCTGATCACTGATATGACTTGTGTTTAAGGAACTGTAAAATGCTTCTTTCGGTGGTAAAGAACACTCCTCAAGACGTTCCACACAGTTAATATATTCATAAGGGAATATACCCTTTTGACGAATCAAATTAAAATCATCTTCTTTAGGAAAGACACGTTGAACTTCATGAAACTAATCTGATTTTAAATTACTAGCCAGCTTATCAAGACTACTCGGCATAAAGCGGAATGAATCTAAAAATCGCAGTTTTATAGTTTTTTATTGACAGTTTTGACGTATTTTGTGAACGTTATGTATTGTTCCTTATTATTTATAATCTCATCAATTTTCACATACGAAGCTCCAAATTCTTTAACGATAAAGTGGTTATCGTATTTGCTACCGTTATGTAGAATGACCGGAATGAATTTACTTACTCTATACTTTAAATTACATTCTTGGTGAGCAGCACCACGATATTTCCCTGTTAAATGGTCATGATCGCGAACCCTATCTGTATATAAAAATTCACCACATATAAGACAATTAGTTTCAGTTTCAAAATTCATTTGCTCTGATGATGTTAGTGGCTTCATTGGAATGATCTTATTTAAAATAGAAGATAAACGGATGGCATATTTTTCAAGTCTTTCCATAAAATCTTTAGGTGCATCAGGTCCTCTATAGAGCTCAAACTTATTTAAAGAGTCATCATTACTACATTTAATATAATATGCAAAGCTAAAAGGATCATGAATGTGAGTAGTGTTGGTAAAAGGTTTGGTTGGATTCGATGAACATGTATTGAACCCTTGCAAAGAAGCATATGAGACTCAGATTCGGGGTGTAACAGGTCATATTCGTAAGTTGCTGTCAGGGCGCTTCATTAACTTGCAGGGTAACATATAACAAAATAACATGCAGGAAAGAGTGAAGCCAGGGTTAAAAACAACTGAATTTAATAACAAATCACCATATTTACACATAAACAATTAACAACAAAAACTCCCAACTGACTCCCGCTTAATAAAAATGCCAAACTTAGGCGATATCTCTGGAGAGATTAATTACCTGGACCAAGTGTCCTTAAATAAAAGATACAAAAAGTGACCATATAAGTGCGTACGCCGTTCTACATGCACCACGATGTGTACTTCGAATGCGTGATTCGTTATCGTCCAGAATGACCCTTCAAACAACGAATCCGCATTTCCTAGAGCTAGACCGACACAAGGGAACACAACGACAATACTTAAATTAAACCGACACTTCCTAAATCTACTATAAACAAACACAAAATTTCCGCGTGAAATTGGACTTAAATTGCCGTAGCAACATTTACCGCCTAAAACTTAGGACTTCTCACACAAATCAACACAAGTACATTAACACGTGACCAATAGAAAAATACACAAATGACCGCTGTCAAAATTTACAAATACTCTACCACTACACCACACGGGTGTGACAAACAAAATTACATGAAATCGAGTCATCAACAAAGCAATAGGCAAACAGCCAACATTTACGTTAATCACAATATTCTTATCCATACAAGGTACAACAATCCGTTACACACATGGCGAACTCCCCAATTAATTATGGCTTAAAATTAGCCATCACAATGAACAGGTTTGCTGCATGAAAGCTTACAGGGTTCAGTCGGACAAAAAGGACTGCCTATCAAAATAAGTCACAGGCAAAACGGGCGGTTTGTGGAACTCTGCATGTCTGTCAACCCACGTGTCAATAACCTCGACCTCCCAGAACATGGGGTCGAACCTCGAAGAAATGTGCCCCAAAGCACAATAATACGTGTGTGTCAGAAAAACATATGGACAAGAATCAGCAGTCTCCCAAGAGCACTCTGTCTTTCCATCTAAAATATAACAGCAGCAAAAATATAAGGGCGGTAGGACAACTACCCCCTCCTCACGTAGAATCAACACACACTAGACACCTCAACACACACTTAATCACACGTATGGGTTGTGACAGACCCTGAAATAAAAGACACAAATAATATCCACATGCTAGCGCCATCGTTCTATGCCGTGACTAGTCACCTGAAAAGGACTCAAGAAAAATCTATCAAATTAGAACGAAGGTGTTCTACAATTACTTTTAAGTTGGTGCACTCGGCTACCCTAACATGAATAATAACCTGTTCAGCAAAATGTTTTACAATCATTTCCTCCCATTCCTATTTCAAATATTAACGTTAATAAAGCACCATTTATCGAATGTAACGGGTTCCGCAATTGCAAGGATAAAATCACGCACGCACGCCGCGTACATTACACATGACTCAAAAAAATAAAATAAAAATATCAACAAACACATTGGCCACGCGCCAACGGACATTTAAACATATAGTGTCGGTACAAGAAAAACAGCTATAAAACAAGAAAGAAAAACATGACTATTTACAAAGTTCCCCGGCCAAATCTAACTACATAATTGAAATAATCCAATTTTAGTACATCACCGTTTCTGCATGCAGGACTAAGGACATCCTCCTCAACCCATTGCCCTATGGACAATTTAGCACCCCATAGTAGTCGTCTGCGTTGATTTCTTGAAGCTCATCCCAACTTCAAACCACGTGCTGATCATCTTGGTCTCGACTCCTTGGCAGAAAAGTTCAATGTTAAATATTTGCCTATCTATAATCGCTTGCAGGCTACTCAGTTCACCCACAATTGTCCTACTGCGATTAATAGCGAAGACTGGCCCTAATTATATCGCACATACGCACTATAAAAAACACACATACAATACACACAATTTATACATAAAATATACATCTCGAGTCCGCGCCACTGGCTCGTTAACAAGTTCAAAATCCTGGCTGCACCAGCAGTCGCTATCTCGTCCGGTATTTCCGTCCCGTCTTGGACTTCGGTTCTGGTAAGCGCTAATTAGGGTGATACGATACTTCCCCCTTAAAGTTGAACTCGTCGCCTTTAAAAGAATGTTACAGTTTATCACGCGCTGGCGTGAAATATTTAGATCACACAATTTAGTTGATTTTAGAACAAAATGTATTATAGCTTTTTAAAATTCGATATTGCAAACGCTGCGACTTTAGCTCCCCAGAGCTCAGAAAATAAATTAGCTTCACTGATTTTAGAGCGTAAAAATCACATTTCGAACTGGCGTGGAGTATACCTCTGAAGGCTCCACACAATAGACTTAGATAAATTCGAGCGTCAAAAATCACACTTCAAACTGGCGTGGAGTATGCCTCTGAAGGCTCCACACGTTAAGTACTCAGATTGGCGTCAGGCCAGACTATTTATGAGAAACTGACAAGGGCGGCGGAGTGGGGCAGAGTCGGATAAAAACTTCCAGAGTTTTTGTCTCACAAAGATGGGGCTAGTGTCATTCTTCTCCAAATAAATCCAACGTCTCAAATTACTCGTTCGGAGATTAATCCGTTCGGCGGTTCCTTAGATACACACTTCCGCGCGCTTTTTACTACTGACGCCGTCCACCTCGTGGTCACAGCTTGGTCTCTTGCGATTGGCTGATTCAATCGTATGTTCGTTGAGAGGACCTCGTGATTCTTCCTTTATGTCTCCAATTTTGGTACAGTAGTTGCACAATTTGGCCTTGAACTCGACTAATTCTGGCCGTCCCCCAGGAATAGCTACCAACTCAGCTTCTGTTGCAATCATTACGAAATGCTGGCCTCCCTAATATCCAAGTCGACTTCCTTATGTGCTGCCTAGGCCGTAGTAATAATAATAATAAATATGAATACTTATTTATCGAAGATCAATAAGGGTTCATTTATCCTCAGCAAGGTTTTGAAATTCGAAACAATTTATTGGTTTGGATTTCAAAACCAAAATCCACTGTAGTAACAACACATCTCTTCAAATCTCACTCAGCTGCTCGAGTGTATGCCCCTCTGACTCAATTAGTGTGCTCCCTTCTCGCTGGAATGTCATTCATATTTTCTCTAGGTCTCCCCCTTCTCCTCACGTAGTTGCCACTCCCGTCGTCTCAGCTGCTCGTTGTTTACAAACAAAGTGCGTACTCACGCGCTCCCCGTGGATTTGAGTGTTTGCTTTCAAAAAAAAATTTTTTTTTTCTAATATAGATCCTGCACATATCATCTTTCCTAATCATCAAATGGTTCCCTTCTGTAGTACGGTTTCAAATTGGCGCTATTAAAAACAGATTTTGCACCAGTGCTCACTTCTTCTAATCTGTAGGCATTGTTACCCAGATTCTTAATTACCCGGAACGGGCCAATGAATTTCGGACAGAACTTGGCGAAGACTTTGTTCTTAGGGTCGGAGATTGGTGGTCTACGAACCAGCACTAATTCTTGTTCTTGTAACTCTCGGTGAAACTTCTTTCCTCGGTACCGTCTCAGCCTTCGGTCCGCTTGGTTCCTCATGTGCTCTCTCGTTCGCTGGATTCGCAAATCATGCGCTAATAATGGATCCCTTGGGGAAGGGATGATCTTGTCCCAAGTTCTTTCCGGCAACCTGTTGTGGTGTACAATCAGTGGGACTTGACCCGTCGACTCGTGCTTAGTAGTGTTCATGCACATCTCAATTTCCCCTACTTTGTCTACCCATTTATTGTGTTCGTTAGGAATCATTACTCTGTAGTATTTAGCGACACAGCGAATTGTTCTTTCGCTCAGATTTCCACAAGGATGACGAATACTTGAAAATATGTGTTTTATTCCTAGGCTCTCCAAACCTTGCCTAAAAACATTGCTTGTGAAATAGGTACCGTGATCTGATAGAATGGATTCCGGCTTCCCAAGCGTCGGAATGACTTTGTTCTTAATCCGACTAAGGACTTGTCCTGATGTCGTCTTCTGAATAGGACATAGCACGACCATCTTCGAAAATACATCGACACATACCAAGAGGTGTCGGCATCCACGCTTTCCTTTTACTAAAGGACCAAAGCAATCAATCGCGAGCATCTCGCATGGTTTCTGCGGTAATAGTGGTCTTGGAGGTTGTTTCAGAATAAAGTTGTTCGGCTTTGTGCGCTGACAAGCGTCACACGTTCTAATTACTTCAACAATGGTGAATCTCATCTTGGGCCAAGTAAAGGTCTCCCCTATCGTAGCTTCAGTCTTATCCGTGCCGATATGTGCTAGGCTCTCGTGAACATGCCAAGTTAATCCCCTCTGTAGTGATGCTGGAACTAAGATCCGCAGTTTAGTATGATGCTCATCCACGTACTTATGTAACAAGTTATTCAAGTAGTGAAATCTCGCTTGTTTAGCACTGGCTTCCCGGTACTCCGGTGAATTTGGTTGTAACTCCTTCCTATAGAATTTTATCATCATCATTATCCATGGGTCAGCTTCTTGCTCCTTCCGAATATCCTTCAATCTTGCCAAAAACTCACGAGCCTTAGGTGTCAAGGTAATATTGTGAACTTCCGCTGTTACTTCGTTTCCGTCCTCAGGGTTTCTACTCAAGGCATCTGGTATGACGTTCAATTTCCCAGGACAATGCTCTATTGTGATGTCAAACTGCTGTATGTAGATGGACCAGCGCGTAACTCTCTCACTTGCTATTGTTGTCTTAAATAAAAATGTCAGTGCATGGTGGTCGGTTCTAACAATGATGGAATAACCATAGATCATCTTGCGCCACTGTTGGAGAGAATATAGAATTGCTAGTAGCTCAAGTTCCGTAACTGTGTAGTTCCTCTCATGTTTCCGTAATTTACGACTCGTAAATGCCAAATAGGATTTCTTCTTGGGTTCTTCAGCGTCCTCTTGGTACAGCATAGCACCAATCCCAATTAACGAAGCATCTGCTTGAATGATAAATTGTTTCTCAAAATCCGGATATCCAAGTTTCACACAGTTTTCCAATAAATCCTTCGTGGCTTTAAAAGACCTGTCGCACTCCTCGTTCCACGACCATCGATTCGCTTTCTTCAACATCTCCTGCATAGGCGCTACTGTTTCTGTGTAACCAGGGCAATTTTCTTTGAAGAAACCTGTCACTCCCAAAAATGCTCTAACATGTTTGACTTTGGTAGGTGTGGGAAATTTCTTAATAGCATCAATCTTGGCTGGATTAGGCCGCACGCCCTCGACATCAATTATATGTCCCAAATATAAAATTTCGCTCTGGCAAAAATGTGACTTTTTTAAGTTGATCTTGAAGTTCATGGTTCTCAGGTTGTCCAGCAGTTTATTTAAATTTACCAAGTGTTCTTCCATTGTCTCAGAAGCGATTAATATGTCATCAACATATCTCGTGGTGAAGTTCTTGACCTCCTCAGTCAGATTTCTATCGAGTGCTCTAATGAGTGCACATCCCGCAGTTTTCACGCCAAAGGGCATTCGACACCAGATATAACTTTGATTATCGAATAAAAATCCCGTCAACAGTTGGGATTTTTCTTCAAGTTCAAGATGGTGGAAACTATTCGTCAAATCAACACTTGAGTATATCTTCTTCCCGCGGAAGCCTTTCAAAACATCTTTGATCCTCGGTGCTTGGTCGTGCTCAACTAGCAGTTTGCTATTTAAAACTCGCGCGTCTAGGCATAGCCTAATTGATCCGTTTGGCTTGGTCACAGCCAATATTGCGTTCAGATAAGGAGTTGCAGCTTTCCTTATCATGCCAGAATCTAATAAGTTAGTAATAATGTCCTTCACCTGAGAAAAATGCTTCTCTGGGATCGGGTACAATTTACTTTTAAATGGGGTCCAATCTGTTACCTGCATCGCATATTGAAAATTTAAAACTTTCCCAGGTACGGTGTCAAAAGCTCCTTTATGTAATCTTAAAATTTCTTCCAATCTTCTTCTATCAGATTCCCCTACGATGGCTTCCTTAAGTCGCTCCTGAAGTAGAATTTCGAATTTGGTTCCGCCCATTTCTTCTTCCGCCAAATGCACCCAAAGTTCCTGCGAAATATCTCGGCTGTCCATTTCTAGCACTGCTGTCTGGTTGACTTGCTCTCCCCTCAAGATCTTATCTCCGGCCTCATTAGTGCATTCCTCAACAACCCATGTATTGGCCTCTCTCTCCAGCGGATTCTCTTCCATATTTAAACCCACATGATCCAATCCTTCTACTTGTTTGAAGCTTACAGTGTTGTTATGTAAATCAATTACAGCATGAAAATCGCAGATGAAGTTGGCTCCTAAAATTATATTGTAGTTCATCTTTGGAATAACAATGAATGTTTGCGAAAAAGTATGGTTCAATATTTCCAGATCTAGAAATGCTTGCTGTTTACAATTCATAGTTTTGTCAGGAATGACACCTCTGACTTTCATTAGCGGTACCGGCATAATAGGAACAGTCTGTTTTCTTGCTATTTCTTTAATCAAAATTTCAGTGACTAGGCTCACCTGGCTACCTGTATCAATCAAACATCTCACCCTCATACCTCCAATATGCGCGTAAATAATTGGTAGCTGTCTGATAACATTTTCACGGTTCTTCACCACTTCCTCCAGGCAGTCGTCTGGGAATGCTACCCACTCTTCTATATTGGCCACTAACATCTCTTCTTGCTCCCTGGCGATCTCCGTTTTTAGCCTGTCTCCTTTCAGTTCATTTGGGGTTTTTTTTATCCCGGGCCCCATTAGATGTGTTTCGCCGGTTATCATTCTGTCGCTCCTGTTGCCTCAGTAAACTCTCTGCTCCCTCTCCTTGATGGTTATCTGGGCTCTGTCTGTTCGCCATGGCACGCCCCCACTTCTCCTTCTCCGCTTCTTCATTACTTAATTGATCCAAGTATTTACGGGATTCAATATATCGTTCGTCCCAGTTATTCCAATAATCTCCTCTGTTTTCTTGGCGATAGTCCCTGCCGTAACTCCATCTACCATCTCCATTTCTTTGGTAAGGTCTACCTTGTCTCTGGTTTCCCCTCCAATTCGTGTATTCCCGCTGGTACGTCCACTGATTATTTTGATTTTGGTTATTCTGATGATATCTCCCGCGGTTATTCTGATAATTCTGATTGTTGTTATGGAACTGGTTTCGGCCGTCAAAATCTTGTCTTCTTGGCGTGAACTGTGTCCCTGTGGACTGCGTCTTACTTTGGTTCCCCTGGCCGTGGTTATTTTGGAGTCCCTGAACTACCTCTGCCGTGTTGACACATTCCAAATTCCTTCTTCCTGTCTGTGGGCTTACCATACTCGTCTCATCTAAGTGTCTGAGTAATTCTTCGGCTTGGACTGCGGTCTGAATATTTCCTGCGACTAATAATTGTTGGATATGCATTGGGAGTTGTTTTCCGATGGTTAGAACCATATTCGGCTCGCTAGGCGGGTCATCAAAATCCCTGAATTTTACCAATTGCTGACTGAAGAATTCTGAAAAACGGGTTGGATGTGTACTGTGGTATTTGCGCGTGTACAGGTCCATTCTTAACCCTTGCTGTAACGAAGGACTCCAAAACTTCTTCAAAAACGCCTCGCGGAATTGATTCATGTCTGTAAACGTGTACTTGAAACTTAAAAACCAGGTCAGGCTAGGTCCTTCTAAAAATTTCTCCACCATTCTTAATTGTTTCTCCGGGCCGATGTGTTGGTCATTAAAGTAGTCAGTTAATTGCCGTAGAAATGCTTTGGGAGTGGTTCCTGAATGTTCTTTAAACTTATCGGGCTTAAAATCATTACCCCGAATGACTTGGATGACTTGGGCTGGTGCCAAGTTCGGTTGCGGAGTTGAAGTCTCCCCCCTGTACTGCTGGAATGCATTAGTCGTTAGTCTGGGACTTTGACCCCGACTCGTGTCCTCAGCCAACTTCGAACCTGCCGGACTTCCAATACTTGTTTGCTTTTCCGGAATATTTTCGTTTGAAAATAATGTCGCATTCTCTAACGATCTAATCTCGTTTTTTATGATTAATTCTGAATGTTCCTGTAATTTCGACTTCATATTTTCCTCCAGTGCCTGCATTCGCTTTAAAACTGCCAGCCTGTCTTCCTTATTCGCATGAGCCTGCTGGTCCCAATCTCGCCGGATCCTACTTTTTAAGCTATTTATTTTCTCCTCGTTCCTCTCCTGATTTTTCTCTAGCTCTTCACGTATCCGTTCCTGCGTTTTCACTAGTTGTTCTTCCAAATTATCCTGAGTTTTGACGAGCTGCTCCCCTACTTCTTGTCTTATGACCTCTTGTGTGTTTATTAGCTGGCCTTCCATCTCTTTTCTTATGATCTCTTGTGTTCTGCCTAATTGCTCCTCTAAATTTTCCCGCAAGTGTATCCGCTCGGTTTCAGCCTTAACTTCGACTTTATCTATTTCCTTTATTAATTCCAGCACGTTGTTATCTACCGAATTAATTTGCTGCTGTAGTTTCTCTTGGGTTTTCTTCACTCCCGCGGTGTTACTGACACATGCTGCCTCTATCTGCTTGAGTTTATCTGCCACCATCTCGTCAAATTGTACTAATTTGTTATCAAATTTCGCCTCCAATTTCTTCATTTCGCCTAACTGTTTGATGTTGTATTCCGCAACCTCGCCTGCCAGTTTCTCTACTTTTTGAACGCTCTGATTAATATCATTTGTGATTTTTCCTAACTGTTCGGTTTGTGTTACCGCCTGTTGTGACAATTTGTGGTTTAGTTCATTGATTGTTTGTCAGTGTCTAATTTCTGGACTTCTAACTGGACCGAAATGTTACCGCTCATATCAAGTAATTGTTTTTCACTATGCTCACGCTGAGCTTCTAATTGTTCTTTTAATTGTTCTTCCGTCTTTACGGACATCTGCACTAATTGTTCTTCCGTTTTCGCGGACATTTGTTCTAATTGTTTTTCACTATGCTCACGCTGAGCTTCTAATTGTTCTTTTAATTGTTCTTCCGTTCTCGCGGACATTTGGATCGACATCTGTTCTAACAATGCCTTTATCTCATCAACACTCGCCATATCACACACAAAATATATTCAGAGAAAAACAGGGTTATGGGCTAAGGTTTCAGCCCTATACGCACATACATGTGACACATTTAAATATTACTGGCTCTAATTTAATGAAAATTTCAGTAACAAAATTTACTGAATACAATGACATTTATTCCCAAACAACGAAATAACCCCTAGTGATCTGCTTTTAAATTCCTAACCAACAGAATTTAAGAAACACCAATTAACCGAAGTCAATTAAATGTCAAATATAAGGCAACATCTTCCTGCTTTGACTGAGTTCATCAATAATGCAAATTTCTAATTTTAATGTGGGCGCCAGAACAAGTTTATAACAAATACCAAATCAAATTCTAACCTTGTTCAATATTTCTAACTTTAGGAACTCAGTGATTTTACTAATGCACATGGCGGTACAACATCGCCTCCATTTACTGAATTTACATGTCCGCTTGACCTGGCATCATTTCTCAACGAAATAAATATGAGATCAGCGAAGCAACAACAACAACAATCCCCACGTTGGGCGCCATTTTTGTTTTATGAACCCTTGCAAAGAAGCATATGAGACTCAGATTCGGGGCGTAACAGGTCATATTCGTAAGTTGCTGTCAGGGCGCTTCATTAACTTGCAGGGTAACATATAACAAAATAACATGCAGGAAAGAGTGAAGCCAGGGTTAAAAACAACTGAATTTAATAACAAATCACCATATTTACACATAAACAATTAACAACAAAAACTCCCAACTGACTCCCGCTTAATAAAAATGCCAAACTTAGGCGATATCTCTGGAGAGATTAATTACCTGGACCAAGTGTCCTTAAATAAAAGATACAAAAAGTGACCATATAAGTGCGTACGCCGTTCTACATGCACCACGATGTGTACTTCGAATGCGTGATTCGTTATCGTCCAGAATGACCCTTCAAACAACGAATCCGCATTTCCTAGAGCTAGACCGACACAAGGGAACACAACGACAATACTTAAATTAAACCGACACTTCCTAAATCTACTATAAACAAACACAAACTTTCCGCGTGAAATTGGACTTAAATTGCCGTAGCAACATTTACCGCCTAAAACTTAGGACTTCTCACACAAATCAACACAAGTACATTAACACGTGACCAATAGAAAAATACTCAAATGACCGCTGTCAAAATTTACAAATACTCTACCACTACACCACACGGGTGTGACAAACAAAATTACATGAAATCGAGTCATCAACAAAGCAATAGGCAAACAGCCAACATTTACGTTAATCGCAATATTCTTATCCATACAAGGTACAACAATCCGTTACACACATGGCGAACTCCCCAATTAATTATGGCTTAAAATTAGCCATCACAATGAACAGGTTTGCTGCATGAAAGCTTACAGGGTTCAGTCGGACAAAAAGGACTGCCTATCAAAATAAGTCACAGGCAAAACGGGCGGTTTGTGGAACTCTGCATGTCTGTCAACCCACGTGTCAATAACCTCGACCTCCCAGAACATGGGGTCGAACCTCGAAGAAATGTGCCCCAAAGCACAATAATACGTGTGTGTCAGAAAAACATATGGACAAGAATCAGCAGTCTCCCAAGAGCACTCTGTCTTTCCATCTAAAATATAACAGCAGCAAAAATATAAGGGCGGTAGGACAACTACCCCCTCCTCACGTAGAATCAACACACACTAGACACCTCAACACACACTTAATCACACGCATGGGTTGTGACAGACCCTGAAATAAAAGACACAAATAATATCCACATGCTAGCGCCATCGTTCTATGCCGTGACTAGTCACCTGAAAAGGACTCAAGAAAAATCTATCAAATTAGAACGAAGGTGTTCTACAATTACTTTTAAGTTGGTGCACTCGGCTACCCTAACATGAATAATAACCTGTTCAGCAAAATGTTTTACAATCATTTCCTCCCATTCCTATTTCAAATATTAACGTTAATAAAGCACAATTTATCGAATGTAACGGGTTCCGCAATTGCAAGGATAAAATCACGCACGCACGCCGCGTACATTACACATGACTCAAAAAAAAAAAATCAAAATATCAACAAACACATTGGCCACGCGCCAACGGACATTTAAACATATAGTGTCGGTACAAGAAAAACAGCTATAAAACAAGAAAGAAAAACATGACTATTTACAAAGTTCCCCGGCCAAATCTAACTACATAATTGAAATAATCCAATTTTAGTACATCACCGTTTCTGCATGCAGGACTAAGGACATCCTCCTCAACCCATTGCCCTATGGACAATTTAGCACCCCATAGTAGTCGTCTGCGTTGATTTCTTGAAGCTCATCCCAACTTCAAACCACGTGCTGATCATCTTGGTCTCGACTCCTTGGCAGAAAAGTTCAATGTTAAATATTTGCCTATCTATAATCGCTTGCAGGCCACTCAGTTCACCCACAATTGTCCTACTGCGATTAATAGCGAAGACTGGCCCTAATTATATCGCACATACGCACTATAAAAAACACACATACAATACACACAATTTATACATAAAATATACATCTCGAGTCCGCGCCACTGGCTCGTTAACAAGTTCAAAATCCTGGCTGCACCAGCAGTCGCTATCTCGTCCGGTATTTCCGTCCCGTCTTGGACTTCGGTTCTGGTAAGCGCTAATTAGGGTGATACGATACTTCCCCCTTAAAGTTGAACTCGTCGCCTTTAAAAGAATGTTACAGTTTATCACGCGCTGGCGTGAAATATTTAGATCACACAATTTAGTTGATTTTAGAACAAAATGTATTATAGCTTTTTAAAATTCGATATTGCAAACGCTGCGACTTTAGCTCCCCAGAGCTCAGAAAATAAATTAGCTTCACTGATTTTAGAGCGTAAAAATCACATTTCGAACTGGCGTGGAGTATACCTCTGAAGGCTCCACACAATAGACTTAGATAAATTCGGGCGTCAAAAATCACACTTCAAACTGGCGTGGAGTATGCCTCTGAAGGCTCCACACGTTAAGTACTCAGATTGGCGTCAGGCCAGACTATTTATGAGAAACTGACAAGGGCGGCGGAGTGGGGCAGAGTCGGATAAAAACTTCCAGAGTTTTTGTCTCACAAAGATGGGGCTAGTGTCATTCTTCTCCAAATAAATCCAACGTCTCAAATTACTCGAGCGGAGATTAATCCGTTCGGCGGTTCCTTAGATACACACTTCCGCGCGCTTTTTACTACTGACGCCGTCCACCTCGTGGTCACAGCTTGGTCTCTTGCGATTGGCTGATTCAATCGTATGTTCGTTGAGAGGACCTCGTGATTCTTCCTTTATGTCTCCAATTTTGGTACAGTAGTTGCACAATTTGGCCTTGAACTCGACTAATTCTGGCCGTCTCCCAGGAATAGCTACCAACTCAGCTTCTGTTGCAATCATTACGAAATGCTGGCCTCCCTAATATCCAAGTCGACTTCCTTATGTGCTGCCTAGGCCGTAGTAATAATAATAATAAATATGAATACTTATTTATCGAAGATCAATAAGGGTTCAGTATTAAATGGTTTTAGCAAAGCCTCAAAGTCAGCATATATAACAAATGGTACTCGAAGCTGTTTCTCATAATCCTTAACTTTTAGAATGTTATTTTTAGGAGTCGGTAATACCGTACAAAGATGATTACAACCCCATTTTTGCTGTTCAGTTAGTTGTTCCTCTTTTCTGAAATATAGCAAACAACCATCACACAACCACTTCTTAGATTTATGTTTTGATACAAGACTACCGACAAGTCTACTTAAATATTTCATCCAACAATAGTGGGCATTTTCACCTTTAGTTATGTATAGTAAATTAACATGAGCATCCTTTTTTTCCTGAGTATAATATAGAGGACCTACTATGCTCTTCTTTTCAATTCCATACACATTAATACTTACATTGTTCTGCTCTTCAAAAGGTTTAATGTCTTTTATCTCCATAGGAAATTCCATTTCTTTAAAATCGAAAACTGAAGAATAGTGAGGATAAGATGATGTTCTCTCCATATGCACCACTGCTGAATGGAGAGCTGAGGTTACAGCCCACGCAAAACATGCTTGATCACTATTCCAAACGTTCACAATAGCTTTCTTCCGTTTGATCCATGCAGGTAAATCAATGTATGATGATGCTCGAAGGGGGTTATATTTATTCATGTTGGTTTCTAAATAAAGTACTCAACCAACACTCAGCCTGACTCCCTTTCCTGGAACTCTTCACTCTTTACAATGATAGCACTTGCAATATCTTGGTACATATCACTGATATTAGTTGATTCACTAACAATTACGTTTTTTGTATTAAAAGATTTGATATCCGTAATTTCACCTTCACTTCCAGTTTTTACATACAGCCCAAAGAGTTCGAAATTCATTTTAAATGTTTTATGCTCTACTAAAACATTATCTACCAAGCCAAACACACTAGGCTGAACATTCTTTAAAAATGTTTCAATACTTTGAGTTTTTTCTTCACTGTGAAGTCTGTAACTAGCAATTCGACTTTTAAACGCACTACCAATTTGTTGAATATTCGCAGAATTTCTTTCACGGCAAGTGTTATTTTTATGATGAATACTGCGTAAATGTCCATGAATATTTGATGAAAGTATATCAATATTACATACATCACAATGCGTTATCGAAGGTTCACCATTCTTTATTCTTTTTTATTGTACAACTATTTTCACAATCTTGAGAACGTTTACGCTTTTGAGCATCACATTTCTTTAAAGGGTCTGTGCTAGTTGATGGTTTTTCAGTTCTTAATTCCCGTTGTTCTCCATGCACTTCAACTATGTGGGATTGATATCGTTTTACAGTAGAAAAACCAAGTTCACAAACTGAACAGGAGAAAGGTGCTGAACTGACATGCTTTAAATTTACGTGTCGCTTAAGACTATCCTGTCTGTTAAATGTCATAGAACAATGACTGCACACAAACATTTTAAGATTATGCTTAGTACTCGCACGGTGTTGAAGGCTGTCAGGTCTTGAAAACTGTTTTTTACATTCACTACACTTGAACATGATGATTATCAATCACTTTCCAAAATTACCTATAAAAAAGAAATCATCAATGTTAATAAAAAATAAAACAAAGTAAAATATAAATATTTAAATTAAATTACAGCCAATGGCCATAGTAGGGTATTTGAATTGAATATCTGTGGTCTCTCAGCTAGTCTAATTTCAAGTAGTTCTAACTGGGGTTACCACCGTCATTGACACCTAGCGGTGAACATTGAACTTGATAGATTGATAATCAAATCTAACCTATATATATTTAACTTCACACGATTGTCAAGTAGTTCCAACTTTTGTATAAGTTGGCACTGTCACTGACACCTAGTGGTGAACATTGGAACTTGAAAGAGTGTTAATCAAATACAACCTACAAATTTAGCTTCACACGATTGTTGAGTAGTTCCAACTTCGGTTACCAAATACTCTTGTCACTGACACATAATGGTGAACATTGGAACTTGATAGAGTGCTTATAACCAACTAAATATATTTTTAAAAGAAAACATACTTACCAGAATAGTAATGTATTTTCAAGTCCTCTTACACCACACAGGTAAGCTGTAGAGATAACACGTTGTCAACTGTCGTTCACGAGATTCAAGTACAATGTGGGAAATTCCTTCCCCCTCCCTAGCTTTTTATACCACAAACACACCTATGTCATGTGTGCGCCTGTGTCGTCTCAAATATCTGTCAATGTAACGTTTCTCATGGTCGATAATAAACGCCTACATTACGTGACATCATACGTCTGCTAGATTTATGTTTCACCCGCCTGCATCCTGTAACACAACACCTTGCTTACAGTGGCAAGATCATGTTTTACTAATAACCTACGACTGCAAGGATCATGTTTCGCAAACTTGCTATTTTATAACACTAAACCTTGCATCGGGTGGCGAGTTCTTTTTTCGCTGACATTCTACGTCAGCAAGAATTATGTTTCACACACTTTCTTAACCTAACGCTGACCTTGCATCCGGTTGTAACACCTGCTTCACGTGACAACATACACTGCGAGAGTTGGCATGTTTGAAAATCACACATGGCAGACTTACCTTACCCTCTATAAGATCAGTATGGGATAGTTGCATGTGCCTCATGTACTTTGGTGTGAGCATTAGCCCCGGCGCTAGCTTTCCCCCACCCTTCAGAAAAAACAGCAAGGAATAGTTCGTGTGCCCCGTGTACTTGAGTGTATGCATTAGCCTCAGCACTATAGAGCATCCATTTACCAAGTTTTGCACTTAGGCCCTTGGCATGTCCTCAATTAGGTTTGATTAGGTATACTAGACTAGAATAGCTTGACTAGGATAGGCTAGGTTAAGCTATGCCCACCATCTTTATTTGAAAAGCGCGCCATCCATGACAACATTTTCAAAATGTGTAGTTAGGCCCTTTGTCAGAATTTAATAAAAATAAATAATGGGTTAAAAAGGGGGCTTCACCCCGAGTAATTTGACACCAGACACGACTTCCTCCAATAATTAGCTCGAAGGATATCGCCATTTTTAAATTCCAGCGGTGGAGCGATGGCGGTGGTCACAGAAACCCCCAAAAACCACTACTTTCACCCTCTAGGTAACCTTGGAGAAACACGTGTTTATTTATGGTTGAAAGACGTGTGTGGTTGTCCACAGAAGGCTAGAATTGTACATAGAACCTGGGCCATGTCTCGATATCACCCGTGAAAGGTTCAAGTCTGATAATAGGTACTTTACTACCTTGAGTGACCTTCAGTTGTGTAAGTGAACTAACAGTGGTTTGAGTGGTGTCATCCCGCTTCTCTTTAAAGAGATTAGTTGTGTATGGTTCCACGTGTATAACGACTATTCACTAATACAGTAAGCAATGCGCACTCCTTTTCTCCATTAACGACCCTTTTGTTGATGCTAAACTCTCTCTGGTTGTCATAAATAGACAATACCATCCTGGACGTCAGTTAGTGACTGATAGGCCGATAGAGTGCATCTCAATCGTTAACAAATGTTGTTCTGAGGACAGGAATATGGCACACTCAGTCTCAGCCTTATGAGGTGGTGTACCACTTCTACTCCCGGATAGTTCCTGACTCAAGGTCTGGACCACGTCCTACTCAACACTAGTCCATCCACAAATATCGCATGGTTTATTATACAAAAACACTGAAAACGAGTTCGAATCTCCACAAAGTGACAAGATCTTATGAATCTGCAGAAACCCATCATTACAAAAAATTAAAATTGTTAAGTATGACTTGACATAAACAAAAGGCTTGACGATTTGCTTTTCAGGTCGATGAATACGGTACTGTCCAGCCACACACCTTGATCCGCCAGCACATGGACTACGGCCACTGGTACGACAGATCCAAGTGGTCACTCAAGGATATACGTAGCTGTCAGTATGCGGCCTGTATGAACCCATTAGCTGGCAGTTTCACCATAAACCCACGGCTTCAACGACACTTCTGCGTATTTGCTGTAAGGTATGTGATTTTGAGTCCAGTTAAACAAGCGCCGTATTACTTTTTATGAATCATCCATTATATGTTTACAGTATTATGGAGTGTGCAAGATACAGACTGGTTGTACGTGGTCCTTCAATAGTATTATACTGCTATATTTACGATAGAGTATAATTTACATTTCTAGCTAGTGCGAGTTCTGTATTCCTAACCATCTTCTATGAATGATGTACCGTAGTATTAAATACAATACTGCTTCCCCATTTTGGAGCCTACGTAAGACCAATATTACACGAAAATCGGTTATGCAGGCTACATGAGGTGTGCCTAAAAGGAAAACAATATCCCTGTGTAACATCATATCGACACATTGTCCCAAGCATTTCCTGCATTTTCTTATGACAGGAAAACCAGTGATTGTTGAAGATATGGAAAGCATGTTCGCCTTTAGCACAACGAAATTGGACAACAGCTCTATTAGCTTATCGAGAGGAGTCCATCACGTATTTAACCGCGTAAATGAACTCCCCAGACAAGACGAAAGTAGAAGATATTTGGCGATTCAAATCTATCCTTCCGAGCTCCACACTTCCGGGAGGAGGTGGGTGGGGGAAATACTGATTGTTCTTTGATTACAAACTGCTTTCCTTCTCTCACAGTTCCCGCTGGCACTGCTTGATGGCACTGTTCTATTTCTAGAACGGTGAGGTTGTATTTTTTTCTCCCTATGATATGGCTCCAGAGTCCGGCGTACGTACCGAAAATCACTGCAGTTGGTGGGATTCGAATCTGGTACGGAGCCCCATGTCCAACGGACGTTGACGTGCAATGACACAGAAATCTTGCTTACTATTCTGGCTCCATGCAACGTCGCTTGTGAACTAAAGTGATCATTTCTAAAATCCTCATCGGAGCGATCAAACCATTATTCGTTAACCAATTCAAATATCTAAGTGTATTTTGGGTCTCATGATCTTCCCCGATAAACAACATAACTTATACTATAGTACTACGGTATGTATTGTTCAATTGGATTTTGTTCATCTCACACGTGAAAACCATAGTGGACTGGCATAATCAAGTTTCAATTTCCAGATTCAATTTAGTGAACAAAACCACTTATAAAATAACAAACATCTTCAAGAAACGTGGGCTAAACAAAGCCTTCAGAACTAACAACTAACTTGGTAAACACTTACACAACAGCAACCTTACAAAGAAAAACCCACACGCAAAATCAGGCGCACATCTGTTCACATGTCTAGATGACGAATGTTACGCTAATTACGTTGGGCAAAGTGGTAGACAAATTACAACACGATATAAAAACACAAAATTCGATTAAACACATATGTATGATAACAATCGCCGTTTCATTAACATAGAAACAGACTTGAAAATTCTACACCACATAAAATAATCCATACAAATAATATCTAGCGAAGAAAGGTAGCCAGCGAAACTGAATTGTCGTGACCCGGTTATTGGGGCGTAACAATGTAGTTTCACCAAGGACAGCAGAGTGGTTGATTGACCTAGGAACGTAGAGTGGTTGGTCCCCGGAACTGAAGACACTGTAGTTCGTTGCCCATATATATTGTTTATTAACACAAGACACAAGGTGCCTAAATTTGTACATATATGCAAGTTTGAATGGTTATATGAATGCGCTTGGTCAGCTGGCGTGCCTTCTGACTTGGTACTCTCGTAGACCAATTAATTACAGTCTTGGCTTGCCCTGTGATCCAAGTGATGGCTGTATGAAGATATTGGACCATAGTCCCTAATATGTTGTTTGCTACAGCTCTTGTAGATTCCCTGTCATTGTCTGAATGACCGACTGCTAGATCACAATTGATCGGTTAATTCAGTTTGAGGACTACCCCCACTGTAAGACCGTTACCGATCTCTTCTGATCGACCTCGAATGATTGACCTGCTATCATTGACTCCAATGATTGACCTGGTATGACCTGAGGTCATTTATACACAGATTCCCACTTTTTGGGAATCGGATTTTGACACGCCGCTACCCAGGGGTAAGTCGGCTGTGAACTCTTCGATACTAAGGGGTATTCTGCGTTGAGCTCGTAGAGCCCTGCATAGTGCTGCTTTGGGTGGCGGACCTGAGATTTGCTCCACCACAGTCATAGTTTGGAGGTCAACATCGTGATTCCCTGTGAGTCAAGCCTAGTCGCTTGAACTCTGACCAATCGTATGACTATACATCTCGTGAATCACTCATACAAGGGTTATCTTATCAATTGACTCATGCTGACAATCGCTTAATAGTTCTTAGGCCTAACTTATGACTATTCCTTATAGTTTTTACATAAATTAATTTACATGTATGAATCCACTTAAAATTTAGATATATACCCTTCGCACTCATCCATATAAATAGCTCTATTTTTTAGCTTTGATATGAATACCATATTTCATACAACTATCAACAATGTTGGGACAGAGGTCTCGGGTTCGGACCCACGACATCTCCCCCCTTAAGGTAGAAAATAAACAGTAGCAAATGGTTTTCTTTTCCTAGGACCACCTTACTGTCCGGTCCATAGATTTAACTGCTTGGCCGAGGTGACCTTGAGAGTGATTGTTACGAGTCTGATCCATGCAATTGAGTTTATACTGGCTGTAATATTCTATTTCACCTCCATGATTAGTCGGGATCCTTCGACCGGGTATGAGGTTCGATTCCAAATTGGTGATAGACCTGTTGGAACGTCCTCTTTCAGGATATCCGATCTGGAATACGGTTAAGTTCTCATCTGAGGTTTAAAATTTTCCAGTCTGTTTTATCACGTTCTGAGTGATACAAGTTCTCGCACAGCAGTTACTATATGAACTCCAACATTTCTTGAATGGGCTTACTAGACATTTACAACAATCGCACACGTGCAATACAAGATTACCATTATTACTATGATTATGCCGTATATTATTAACAGAAAAGTGCACGAATGTGCATAACATAGATTTACACTACTAAAACAAACATGTTACAAAAGAGTTAATTGATGTGATAAACATCATGATCCAGTAATCAATCAGGAAAGTGTGCATTAAAGCATTCATTCATGACCAGTCATTATATTGTGAATTGAATGCTATTTGTGAAATGGAGCAACACTGTATGATGCTTTGTTCATTTTAAATGTTAGTCCTTGCCATAATCACAGAGTAATTTCTGGTTGTTTTTAGAACGTGTGATGTGATATGTGTCACAGAACTGGTCACATAACGAGCACACGCAGAGTTCATTTGGGGCGTGGTAGGACATGTTTTTACTTATTTTATGGTACCCATGCACTGCTAGCTTTATCACCACAGTCTTAGTTTCTGATTAGCGCTGGTCCAGTTCCGGTTGATCATGGCATCCGTGCTGTAAAATTCTAGCGGAATGTCTTCTCCCCTCTCTCTTCTCTCTGCTAGGTGCGCTTCAGCATTCTTTGTTGATGGAAGCTGTAATTTTGTCCTTATTTCTTCGACGAGGAAGGGTTCCCGTGCTAATTCATATGTTAGGCGGGAGCGCGTGTTTTTTGAGATGCCTATTAAGGTTTTCAGGAATTGGGCTTTAACTCTTTCGATAGTGGCCAGATCTCTCTTCGTTAGTCGGTCCCATATCAAGTGGATCCCGTTCGTGAGAATTGGTAGGATCTTTGCGTCAAACAGATGCATAGCTGTTTTTAAGGATAGCTGCTGTAGATTCATAATGTCGTACATGGCTTTCAAGCAAGCCACTGCTCTGTCTTGGATGTGTAATCTGAATCTCCCGGTAGTCTGTAAAGTGATCCAAAGGTATTTAACTGCATTTACTAATTCCACTTTGTCCTCTTCACATTGCAACTTGTCGTTTGCTGCTACACGCCCACCTTTCCGAAAAAACATCTGTTGGGTTTTTGTCCAGTTTATTTTCAGACTGTTATTTCCTGCCCATTCTACCAGTGCTGAGAAGGCGTGTTGAAATTCTTCCTTATTTGGTGATCCTAGGACCATGTCGTCCACATATATGCAGATCACTGCGTCCTTTCATTTCTCTCGGATTGCTGTTGTTACATCGGCTGTGGCAATATTTAAGAGTATGGGACTGAGGGGATCACCTTGCAATACTACATTAGTATGAGGGATTTCCTTTGTTTTGCAGACTGCGTCATCTATGGGGATCTGATTGTATGCCAGGATATTTTTTACTAAGATTGTTAGTGGGTTGTGATTGCCGATGATATTTTGTAGTTTCGATGTGAGCTTTCTTCTGTCAATTAGGCCGAAGGCCTTCGTATAGTCTATAAAGACTGCATAAAACTTTCCCTTTTGGAGTCGTTTTGCTTCCTCTATGCCATTTAACAGATTTTGAATTGCATGCAAGGTTCCTCTTCCTCGTCTAAAGCCGAATTGTTCCTCCGATATCTTGGAGTCGACTTTGTATACTATCCTATTGGTTAGAATTCTTGTCAGTAACTTGAAGGTGTTGCTTTCCAGTGCAATTCCTCTGTGCGAGTTGGGGTCGTTGGTTTCACCTTTTCCCCTATAGAGAGTTTTAATGGTTGATTTTCTCCATTCTTCGGGTATATTTCCTGATTCTAGGCATTTGGTAAACAACTTGGACCATAGTTATGATAGGTATTGTGCCGATTCCTGTAGATGTTCGTTGAAAATCCCGTCTGGTACTGCTGCCTTGTTACATTTCGTAGCCTTGATTATGTCCAATACCTCTGTTTTAGTGATGGGGAGTATTTCTTCGTGTTGATCTCTACATCAAATTTCATATGCCGCTTGTTGACCTGCACCGTTAAGGATAATAGTGAAGTGCGATTCCCATATTCCTATTTCTACGTTGCTTGATCTTGATGAGCTTCTTGGTCTGATGGCTATGTATTGAACCCTTGCGAGAAGCTTTTTATGAGACTCTTTCTTCGGGTAGTGGACGGTCCATAACGAAGTTGTTCAAATTATGCTTCTACAAGGTGCAAGGTAACATAGTCCAAAATATATATGACAGAAAAAACAAAAGTGAAGCCAAACTAAATAAAAACGAATTTAATTTCAGAATAAACATAAACACAACAAACAACAGGAGGGAACACCCTCTTAACTTTACACCCAATATACAGTGAATGCAATTAAATTTATCTCACCAGAGATGTCAACATAAATAACAGGTCCCGAAATATGGCCTGCTTATCTGCAAATCATGTGTGCGTGTGATGCGACCAAGCATGCGATATGAGAGAGTACATGATACGTGATTTGTTGCCATCCTGCGAATGCCGTCAGCCTACAAATCCGCATCTGAGATAAAATAGCAATGGGAACTAAACACTACTAATAACTATCAATACAATACCGACTCTCGCTAACTTTAAATATTTACAAGAAAGAAAGATTTCCGTTGAAATCTGGATCAACGTGTCACAGCACAACAAACTGCCTCATCACAAGACTTTATCAAATAAACACAAGATTAAGTAGCGTGACCACGATACAACAACAACAGCAACAAATGACCGCATGTCATCTTACACTGAAGTACACAACACGGTGCCAACAAGAATTTACATACCCTGAAAATTAATAAACAAATGCTCAACAGCAATACAATAAATATACAAGAAAAACATTTCATTTGGACGTCGCACATGGGAATACCCTCAGGCGTGGCGATCTCGACTCTGAATGATCCATCGCTCTTTAAATGAACAAGCAAGCATAATTACAACTAGGTCACCGTGAGGCCGTTTCCTCCTCACAAACAGGTGTCCAGAAAATACCTCAGATAAGCGCACGTGTGGAACTCGTTATAACATGTCAAATCACCCCTGCGTGAACCATGTCCCGGGCCAGCACTAAATGTTCAGGTCCCAAGATCAACGAAGAATAGCTGTCACGAGCAGCTCAAGTGTGTGTGTCATCAAAATAATATCACATCAATTCCACTTGGAATTACAAGATCACGAAGAACAGCTGCCAACTCAGCTCAATAAATGTGTGTGTCACCAAATATATCATTAATTCCCCTGGAATTACAAGATCAGCATTGGACTGGCTGAGGTCCCTGCGGGCAACACTCACCATCCTCAAAACATTGCAGCAGGAAGAGGATAGCCCCAAGCCATCCTCCCGCGCAATAATTTACACATAGACACACCTAGACACACACAATCACACGCTAGGGTTTTGACAAACACCTGAAATAAAAGTACGCTAATATTTTCCCCACACAGCGCGCCTGATCTAGAATTCTGACCGAAGAATTAATTAATCAAAATCCAAGAATTAAATGAAATAAAGAACGGACAAGGCAACTCAAAATAAAATACTTGTTCATTCAAGATTCTAGCAAACACACGTCCCCACCCCCTTGCTATTTTTACTGCTAATTAACCAGCGCCACTTATCACCTTTTCCGTACCATGTGTCCGCCAAATCAAATACATGCATGTTCACGAGTACACGGATAAAAATTACACAAAATACAACAAATCAAACTGATGGCCACGCGTCCTCACGCATTTACATATCTGAGGGTCGGGACACAACGTTAATCTATCAAAAATGAAACAAGACTAAAATCACAAGAAAAACTATTTACACAATGTTCCCATGCCAATATATCTATAATATGAATAAATCAATATTAATACTCAGCCATATCTGCTCGTCACGTCAGTGGCCGTCACTTTCCATGACCCACTGGGAATTTACACGGCCATCACGAACATCTGCGTAGGTTGCATGTTCATCATCCCAGCGGTTGACCCAATATTCGTCATCTTGATGCCTTCTTCAAAGGCGAAAATACAATTCAGAAATAGTATTATTTCTACACCTTCTATAATTGCAACAGAGCTACACATTCACTCTTAGTCCTTGGCAATTACTAAAACGTCGACACTTTCCCTAGATTAGCACTTGGCTAAATTCACACGCAAAAGACAAACTATTTCACCGTATATTACAATCGGCTCTCAACAGAGTCCTCAAATGTTATACATCTCACTTGAGATCGAAGTCAAAAGTACTTTACAGACGTTAATAGCGCTCGGCTACGGCAAAATAAGAACAGTACGTGTAGTAGCTCTCGGCTACATCAAGAAATGAACGGTACGTGTGGTAGCTCTCGGCTACTCCAAAATTATGAACAGTACGTGTAGTAGCTCCCAGCTACGTTAAGAAATGAACGATACGTGTAGTAGCTCTCGGCTACTCCAAAATTATGAACAGTTCGTTAGCACAGACAACTAATTTATTCGGATCTGGTCAAAAGGTTGGTACAGGGGACTGTAAATTATTATAATTGGAAGGAGTTGTCGTAGAAACTTGCGGGTGGTGTCATAGATCATTTATTTTTCATGAACGTTCCAACGCTGCCCCGCGGAATCAAATCGCATCGATGATTAATTAGATAGAGCTTTGGCGCGCTTTTCCAGAGCACGCTCTCATTGCGCCGAAACTAGCTTGGGTCTTCGTGATTCGTCAATTCATATGCAAAATCGTTGAGTAGAGCACGTCACTTCTCCCACCTGTCGTCCCTAAAAGTATCTCTGTCTCACACTTTCCTCTCTGTTTGGCCTGGTGAACAAAGATTCGAGACGCTAGGTTGCTTCCAGGAAAATGTTTAAATTTATCAAGCGTGCTCTACTGGCCTACCTCTTGCAACACTCAGCTCCCAAATTGCTTCAACTGACTGGGGACATACTGCAGTACATAAAATTAAAATATGAACAATTATTCTACGATAGTATGAATAAGGGTTCAATAAGGATAATTCATTGCTTCTTCGGCGATTCTCTCACCTTCTTTTTCTTTGAAAGCGTTTACGTTTTAGGAGATCCTTGTAATATCTCCGTGTTTTCCCATATATTCTTTGGTCTTCTGGTGATGACGTGTTCCTAGCTATATGTAGCGCCTTTAGTGTAGTTTGCCTTTCTGCATAACATTCCTTATCAACCACGGTTGAGCTTTCCTTGTAATCTGTTTGTGGGTTATACTTACTCCTAGTATCTCGTTAATTGTTGTTAGGGCTGTATTTAGGCCGTTTTCCTTGATTGTCTTTTCTGCTTCAGGTACTTTTCCTAGTTGTCACTGTAGTGCTGTCATGTTAAGGTGTTTGTATATGATGGTCTTGACGCAATTCGGAACAACTTTCTTTGGAGTTTTGAGTAAGAATTTGGTCTGTATTGGAATGTGTTTTCTTAGTGGGGTTACTGGTGAAGTCCATAGACTATTTTGTTCTAAAATTTCAATATCGTTTCCGTTGTGGAACACGAGGTCAATTGTGCTACGGACATTATGGGCAAAGTAAGTTTTGCGTTTTGGGTCATTTAATATTCTGAAGTTTTCTTCTGTAATGAATGTAAAGACAGTTTTACATTTCGTATCGGGTTTGTCTAGTCTACAGTCTCCTGCTAGTATTATGGTTTCTTCTGGGTTTGCAACTTTTCGTAGGGAGAGCGTGAGGAGTTCCATTATTTCCTCTGTATCAGTGTTGGGGAATACATAAGTGCCTATTGTCGTGAAGTTGTTTGCTTTCGCGATTATGAGGTTTTCTTCTATATATACAGAAAATGTGAAAACATCTCTTACTAATGTTCTCGGAGAGTTGCTTTTCTTGTTCATTGATTAGTTTTTCTACTTTCTCTGTCTTATGAGAAGCGAAGTTTCTTATCTGATACTGTGTCCTCACAGGAATCCATAGAGAACTATCACCTTTTAAAATACGTTTGTCACAATTTTCTGAAGCATAAGAGGTTCCACTGACTAATTTAGGAATACAATGATCCTTTGCATACACTGTATGTATGGGGAATTCAATGTGACATAGTCTCAATGATGAGTCATTACCTTACAACCTTCAAGTTGTCTTTCATCCAACTGTGAAAATGTTTGTTTTTGATTGTCTATAAGAATGAAACCCTTGTCACTGTTAACAAATGCAAAATGTCCAGGATTATTCTTCACTCGCGTAGGAAAAGGTATCACTCGATGTAACAAAAAAATTCACTCCACCTGTGAGTGGAACCTTTATCACGTATATCAATAAATTGTTGTGTAAAGCATTTCCACTGTTGATATCTTGTACACTAAATAACTGTAAATAGACTGTAAGTCCAGTGGTACACTCATACCTCTGGGGATGTTCCCTTGTGCTTATGCACTTATATAAGAGACGACATGGCTACGAGCAAGGACATTCTACCGACTCTTGATCTGCACTTGTTTTGTTTGGTGATTTGTTAAACTTTATTTTATATTTTACTTTAAATTATTATTTGGTTGTTATTAGTACAAGCGTGAAAGGCTAGCATAGCTGTAGTTTGTGCTTTGATTGAAAAATAAAAATAAATTAAAAATGGCCCCCTCTGGCGTAATTACCTGAGCTGGAACAGTCCCTGCCTGTTCATTTATTATACTGGACAACGCTACCTGATACAGTTCAGGTATCATACAACTTAGCCTTGTATTGATGTTGCATGCTTATTGAAAGCTACTTCTAATTCTAAAAGCTCAAATGTTTCCTCTATAAATAAGGAACTATTGGTCAAATGTACACGTATTTCCTCTAAATTCTGACTTAGCTTTAACTCGTTGCCCGCAACATCGAAGAAGGTATCACTGATGGCTTTGAAAGCACTTCTGGTGAATATCATCTGTTCCTTGCCTATGTGCAAAACTCGTAACTGTTCTTTTTCCAATCCGCTGATTTTATCCTCGTATTTGTCAGCGTTCTCCAGACATAAAGTTCCAAACAATGCATTGGCTACAGATGCAATGGCATTTAACAAACCTCTCTTCCTACGGCTTCTGGGATTATTAACCCATGTTGTTATTCTGTCTATCATTTTTCTCATCATCTGAATACCTCGTAACTGACCATCTAATAGTCTACTTTCCTGACAACAAGTCATGTCAGGACTCTTCTCTAAAGTGATGAATAATAAATTAGTGATTTGAACATGTCTATTAATCATTAAATAGCTTTCAGAAATCTTACTTAGATTTACGTAGTTTATAAATTCCAGTCTGTCTTATACAAGTGAACATTACCAAAATCATCGAAATAAACGCCTGGCGTGTTATCTTATGGCGTAATCTGAATATCCATAAGTTCATTCATCACTAGGGATGAGATCACTAACATCATCACGGTGCCCCTGGTAGACGAGTACAGCATTCGCTCCATCTTGATTCGATCCGTAACGCGTATTTACGTCTTGAAATATTCTATCATTTGAAATTTTTGAAAGTTAGTCCATGTTATTTAAAACTGTGTCTGGAAAGAGGCCAAGAACAGGTCTGTAACATCTCACCCATATAACCAGTTAATCCAGCGCCGCCATTCATGTAATTTATAGCTTGCACGTGACAAGCAGATCTGATCGGGACACAGCCAAGCTTCGTATCCTTTGCGAAGCGAGCCGAGGGGAGGCCGTGACACGAGCCAATCACGTGGCTGACACAACAAATGGATTGAGGCTTTATATTGATGAAAGCAATTAGCGCATCTAATTACCAGCGATATATTAACACTTCAGGACATCAGAGAAGTTGTTAAATAATAAATAAGAATTATTTATATATATTTGCGGCTAATTAGATGCTTAAATATTGAATAAAATTATGTTCGTTATTATCCCACCATTTAGGCTAGTTTTTTATGAGGTGACGTCAACTTTATCATCGAAGTGGGAGAGACGCGACCAAGATCGAGATTCTTATTACTAAAGTCTTCACTGAGAGTGGACGTGCCAAGCGACTTCGCTACAATTATAGAAAGAAGACAAAGCTTTCATATTCGAGGCAACGTTGAAAGAAGAGCAACGAGAATTACGGCAAGTAATTGCGTAATAACTACACGATATTTAATCTGCTATTACGAGATTAAATAAACTACGAGAATATAAGTACAATCGACGTTTCAACGTGATTGAAAATTATATTACTACGTATTTCATCACCATGTTGAACCAGCAAAAGTTGAGAGGGGAGTTAAACATTGTGGAGCATAGCAATGACAGCAACGAGAACATCTTGTCTCTCCTGCATCAATCAAGAGTCATTTCAACGAATACAATGATCGATACACCTGAACTGCGGCGAACAAGACAGAACAAATTCCAGTACGGGCGTGGCTAGGGCTATCCCAGCGCGATTCAAAAGAGAGAGGGTTTCCCATCTCATTAAGAAGATTGCCGAGCAGAATGGACGACTACACGATGATATTCGAGTTTGAATCCCGTTCCTGGCAGATTGGCGACTTCGGAAGGTGATCGAGGAGGGTCCCACACGACATCTTGTAGGGGCGATTTCTCAGGAATATTCCGTTTCTGATGAACAACGAGGGAGAACCACTTCTAGTCAACTATACCCAGCACCAGGTAGTCTCGAGACCAACGAAGTATCCCATTCTGTAGCATTGTAGAAACGTTTGAGAATATCCGACAACTATGTATATTAATGCCATTTTCTACATCTTCGAATTATTTCAATATTTTTCGATTTTATATTTTCATCACTATGTCATGTAGACGCTTAATTTTTGTTTTTCATCGATTTTAAGATTTGCAAGCGATTTAGATCTGCTATTTGGAATTTAGATTTTTATGCGATTTCGAATTTACTTGATGGAGATTTTATTGTTTAATTCGAATTTGTTTCGCTCGAATTTTGTTTAGATCGAATTTTATTTTGTTCCAATTGTTTTCCGAATTTAATTGTTTTAAATTGGATTATATCGTTTTTGATAACGAAGGAATTTTAATGGAAACTATGTTCCAAGAATATTATATTGAAGTATATTTTAGAGAATGCGATCGTTGATGATCTAGTTTGAGGATCTGAACGAAGTTATAGTCTGATAACTTATTCGACAGATCTGGTTGTGAATATGTATTGACATGATTCACAAATGTAAAAGTATGGAACTTTATTAGAATTGTATTGGAGAAAGAATTGGAATAAGATTGTAAAATGAGGAAAGGTAAATACAAGTTACGACGTAATATCGAAAGAGGTGTGGTGTCCCTGTCCTCTCCGCCGAAGTAAACCAACTGACGAGACCTCCCGGGCGCGCGCTCCCTTTATAGACTAGAGGAGATGCGCGTGTACTCTGTCGAGCACTGCCCGGGAGGTCTCGTCAGTTGGCTGCTCCTCCACCAAACGACTGCTCCCGACAGCCCGACCCCGCTCCTTATATACTTTGCCTGGACGGGCGTGTATAAAGGAGGCGAAGCCGAGCAGTACGGGCGCAGCCGCCTGGCGAGGAGCGGCCGGGCTGAGGGCCCAATGCTTTATTCGGTTAAAATTTATACATAGCAGCGAGAACATAGTTACACGTGACCCCTCAATAGGAGGGAACACACCCAAAATAACAAGTTGTTAAACAAAATAAATCACACACACATATATATATACATATACCCTCACACACTTCACTGAGTCTTAGTCCACACACTATGTCACTTTCCCACTATTCTTCCTCCCGAGTGTCCTGACCACAGAGCTCCGCTGCGGCATGTGAACCGAGTCTTGCCAGGGCGAAGTCGTAATCACCGAGGGAGCGCCACGATCGAGTTCTCGGAAGCCGGGTTGAAGTGGTGTTGGACCTGGAATCTGGAAGGTCCGGATGATCGGTCTGCCGGGAAGGCCGTCTCCGAATCCTTATTTGTTCGCTGCTGCCCCTCGTCCGCCCCCGCGTGGTCCGCGTCCTCGGCCGGTGCCCCTTGGGAACCCTCCGCGGGTGACCGCGGGCTGACGGACTGGCTGGTATTGGAAGTTCGGCGGGAGTTCTAGAAGTTCGTCGCCGCCGGCACTGTCCATTTGTATGGCGAATCCCCATCCCTTGGTGAGTGCTGCGTATAAGATGTTTGCCCGGTTGAAGGCGTACTTCTTCTGGCAATTGTCGAGATGGCGCCAATTGGAAAGAAGAAAGAGCGTCGTCTGGACGTCGTGGTGGTCGCGCCCGTTGGGGACGTATATCAGCTGTTGTTGTAAGGCGAGTGCTAGGTTGTAAACTTTCTGGTCTGGTGGAGTCGGAAGGCCCTTGAGATAATCGGCAGGAGCCAAGGCCCTCCAAGGTAAGATAGGTCGAGCTGGTGTGGTGTCCCTGTCCTCTCCGCCGAAGTAAACCAACTGACGAGACCTCCCGGGCGCGCGCTCCCTTTATAGACTAGAGGAGATGCGCGTGTACTCTGTCGAGCACTGCCCGGGAGGGCCCGTCAGCCGGATTCTCAGCGGAGGTGACAGTTCGCCACGCGAGGCTGATGCCCCGCTCTGCTGCATTCTTTATTAGGAGAACATACAAAGGCAAAGTATACATCTGACGATACAACAACGGGCCCCTGCCCGAAATGAGGGTGTACCTCGCAACAGAACTATCAGTATACACAACAAGTTTATTAAATTCAATATGCACAAAGTCCTGCATTACCCAAAATGCTGCCAAGATTGCCGCCACCAGTTCCGCTTCGTTGATAGTCGCTGGTGTTCGGAACGCCTGTGCCCAGGCGTGATAAGGATTGTTCAAGACGGCTGCCACGGAGTACGGTGTGGCATCCGCGTACACTTCCAGCTGCCTTTCTCGCCGGCTTGTATCACGGGGTGTTGCCAGAAAGTCCTTGGTGAGAAGTTTCCTTGGCCAGTAGGGTTCGTGAGATAATATATGTCGTGGCACGTACATCGGCCAGCCCATAACCCAGCAGACCCAGCTGACGTATCCTGCGGCCTGCTGGGCCTGATGGTCTGTATAGTGTGGAATGTCTCGGAGTATTTGTCGTATGCGCTCTTGGGTGGTTTGGTGAAGTAGGATGCACTGAGCTGAGAGATTTATCACAACACCTAAATAGTGTAACACAGTTGAAGGCACTAATACACACTTTTGATGGTTGAGAGTTACTCCTACGATTTGTTCCAAGAATGTCACTAGTTCCTGTACCTCTATGGTTTGGCCATGAACCAGCCAATCATCCAAATATGCAATCATTTGGAGGTGAGGGAACTGTTGGTGGACCAGTTCCCCCACCGCCGTGGCCCACCTTTGCATAATACTTGGTCCTAGGGCGTGACCCATGGGGACCCGCTCCCAACAATAATATTGTTTATTGTAGTATATGCCGTAATTGAGCGTGTCCCGAGCTCTGAGAGGTATTTGATAAAAGCCACTCTTAAGATCTAACTTTATACAGACATGATCACTCGGAATGCGGTGAAGGGCCTGGGCGGCCGATTGGAGGGAAAACTTTGGAGTGACAATGAAGTCCGTCCAGGCCGAAAGGTCATAGATAAGTCGCGCACTTCCGTTTTGTTTTGACACTAAGAACACTGGAAAGGCACTGTAAGGGCGAAACTGAGAGATCACTTTGTTAACTAGAAGGTCCTGAATCACACTGTCCATTAGGTCCGTACGTTTTTTTGGACGAAAACACTGCGGCGCGTTTGTAGGTCGTGGTAGAGCGACCCCTTCCTTCATGATTCTCGTAGCATACCTTCCGCACGGCGTGTCGAGATATGGGATCGCGTTGGCAGTTGAAACCGCTACCGACACATAGTGAGTAGGCGGTTGAGGTTTGGCCGTTGGTTGTTGTACTTGAATGGCTGGGAATCCTTGTTGATCCAGGATGACGGTTCGTTTCAATGTAGGTGGACGGCGCGGGTACCGGGGGTCCCACTCCCAATACTGGTCGTCTGGATCATCGTCTTCTTCGTGTTGATCCGGGGCGAGGATGTCGAGATGATGTTGCTGTTCTGGTGCCTCATGTTCGTGGGGAACGCCCACTCCTTCCGGTGTGCCGGAAGTTCCTACGCCGGATTCTTCTGCTTCTGTTCCCATTTCGTCATAGGGACCACTGCCCCAGTGGAACCAGTTCAAATCTTGAATATGTTGCGGGACAATATTCACTGGGAGTGCAGGTGCTTGATGAGGTTCGTCTTCGTCGGAGGACGGAACGTACTGTCTCCAAAACTGTTGTAGAGTATCTTGGAGGTGGTTCGCCAGCGGAAACCGGTCGTAGGATTTGGGAGGCGTGGTGGACCGCTCCATCCCAATTCTGGAGGCGAGCTCCGCCATCGCCCCCTTCCGCCGACGATGCGTCGTACGACACATGATTGAAGTGTAAAACGAGTAGCTGCTGTGGTGTCCCTGTCCTCTCCGCCGAAGTAAACCAACTGACGAGACCTCCCGGGCGCGCGCTCCCTTTATAGACTAGAGGAGATGCGCGTGATCTCTCAGTTTCGCCCTTACAGTGCCTTTCCAGTGTTCTTAGTGTCAAAACAAAACGGAAGTGCGCGACTTATCTATGACCTTTCGGCCTCGACGGACTTCATTGTCACTCCAAAGTTTTCCCTCCAATCGGCCGCCCAGGCCCTTCACCGCATTCCGAGTGATCATGTCTGTATAAAGTTAGATCTTAAGAGTGGCTTTTATCAAATACCTCTCAGAGCTCGGGACACGCTCAATTACGGCATATACTACAATAAACAATATTATTGTTGGGAGCGGGTCCCCATGGGTCACGCCCTAGGACCAAGTATTATGCAAAGGTGGGCCACGGCGGTGGGGGAACTGGTCCACCAACAGTTCCCTCACCTCCAAATGATTGCATATTTGGATGATTGGCTGGTTCATGGCCAAACCATAGAGGTACAGGAACTAGTGACATTCTTGGAACAAATCGTAGGAGTAACTCTCAACCATCAAAAGTGTGTATTAGTGCCTTCAACTGTGTTACACTATTTAGGTGTTGTGATAAATCTCTCAGCTCAGTGCATCCTACTTCACCAAACCACCCAAGAGCGCATACGACAAATACTCCGAGACATTCCACACTATACAGACCATCAGGCCCAGCAGGCCGCAGGATACGTCAGCTGGGTCTGCTGGGTTATGGGCTGGCCGATGTACGTGCCACGACATATATTATCTCACGAACCCTACTGGCCAAGGAAACTTCTCACCAAGGACTTTCTGGCAACACCCCGTGATACAAGCCGGCGAGAAAGGCAGCTGGAAGTGTACGCGGATGCCACACCGTACTCCGTGGCAGCCGTCTTGAACAATCCTTATCACGCCTGGGCACAGGCGTTCCGAACACCAGCGACTATCAACGAAGCGGTATTTTAAGAAATACTTGAGTTAAGTATAACAGCTGATTGAAGCACACATTGAAAATGTTATTTATGAAAATAATTTAAGATTTATTGAAAGAATAGTATTTTATTATATTACCTGTTAAGATAATTAAATGAAATAGCCAGTATTTTTTATTATGGTGTACTATATTAAATGTGTAAGAACTGCAATAAGAATTTAGCAACGAGAAGTTGCGTACTTTGAAAGTACAATGTTGTATGAGGAAGGAATTACGAAGTATATCTAGGAAAGATATTTATTATATTCCCGTATCGACGGAGGAACATGTTGTATTTATGGCAATGAACACAGTTATGTCATTGTTTCATGATTGTTGAAGAAATATCTGTAAAGACAGATCTGCGTAATATTTATGATATTGATGGAAAGAATTGTTAAGAGGCGGTATTATTGTACAGGAGTATTTGAACTTATTTTTATAGTCTCAACAGTTGACATTCCTTGAAAAGAGTAGGACAGCGGATTCTTGTTGAAATTGTATCTCAAAGAAATTATACGAGCAATGGATCTTTGCTGAAGCTGAGAGTAAGCTGAGTTCTATTTAAATGGTTCTAAGTGGACATTAATTGGTAGAGGGATGTGCTGTAGGGTGGAGGTTTTTCCCAGGGACCTGAGCCGTATCATTACGCCCGAGATCCTTGAACCTTGTATTCCCGAGTAGTGTTGAGAACCCATATGTTTTGTGGTTATATACTATAGCACACTCAGTTGAATTCCCCTGTCCCTTATCCAGAGTGTATTCGCCAAGTAGTACTGTGTAGTTTTTCCAGCCGGGAACTTCAAGATGCTACGATCCATTTTCCAGCTGCGGATATTGGTGGATCATTCCTGGAATTCAGGTACAGTACGCTAATTAGTACATATTCGTAGATTTCTAACTATGTCACTATCACATCTAAAATTTGCGTTATATCTATCTTAAATTTCTTCGAGCTCTACTGCTTAGAGTCTCCCTCGCATATCTCAGAGTATGCGGCTAAACTTCGATAACAAAAATAAAATTCTCAAAATTTCAACTAAATTGTACTGCTGAATGCAGATGATCTTAATGGTTCTACGCCACTGTTGGCTATCCTCCTTGAATGGGTCCCCTCCCTCCCTAAGCTTGGGGAGAGGAACTCTCCAAGGAGGATCCGTGCGGAGAGTCACTGCACTGGTCTCTTGTCTGCCTGACCGGTGGATACCACGGTCGTCAGTCCCATGATCTGTTAGTCGCCTCCTACTACAGTTAGACCTTACCCTGGAAGTATTCTGAATCCCAACTGTGCTGCTGTACATGCCACAATGGGCTCCGCCCCTACACGGGTAACAGGTCATTGCGTGGCCTGTTGTCATTTCTGAGCACTCCCCGCTCTCTCTCTCTTCCAGCTGACTGACTCCGGCTTAAATTTATGAACACTCTCAGATAACAGTGTGTCCGTACGCTATGCAGACCTTCTGTGTTTTCTAAATATTGCAGTCAAGTGTACAATCAGCATGCAGGCCGTCCTCTTGTCCTCAATGCTATTGTCTGACTTGACTGATATGAGTCACTGGCTTATAAATACAACTTGAGCCTGTTCATGTCAACCTTCAGACTCTGCTTTTGCTTCTCGACTGCCAACGTGCAGTTGACACCGGAAACGCTGGTGATTTCAAATGGCCCGTCCCTAGGTGGGCTTAACTTCTTTGAACGTCCTCTTCTCAGAGCATCATTCCTGAGCAGCCCCTCGTCTCCTACCCTACAGGTGACCTCGTTCGCTTGCCTATCTAAGAATCCCTTTTCTCGTTCCTTATCGTGAATTAAATTTCTGCGTGCTATTTCATGAAAGTCTCTTAAATGTTCCGTCAGAGATTCTACTGTGTTCTGATGCACATTGTAGTTGGGTCCGGGTGTCTCTGCAATCGACCTGAACACCTGTACCACCATGCTTGTTCGTATTGTACACAAACGCGGCCATAGGCATGAAACTATCCCAGAACACACGTAATGATGCAAGTATTCTGCGAGTTGTTTGTAAGTGCGTTCTAGGCTACCGTTAGACTGAGGTCTATATTCAGCAGTCTGGACCTTTTCAATCCGAAGCATTTTACATAATGCTTTGAACATTTCACTCATAAAATTGGTGCCCTGATCTGTTAAAATCTGGTCTGGAATACCATAGAAAATAATAACATGGTTAACTAGCGCCTGTGCTATAGTCTTCGCCTCTGATCCGGTATCGGGATCGTGACTAATAGCTTCGACAGGTGGCACTGACATGTCAAGATTTCCGCTTTCAGTCAATGGCATAGGCCCTACTATGTCCAGGCTGATGTTTTGAAATGCAGTCACTGGGGTGTTGGAAATCACCATCGGTTCTCTGACCTCTGGTCAAGTGGCCTTGTTCTTTTGACATGAGGGGCATGAACGGATATATTTCTCGACATCAGCCTTCATCCCTTTCCAACTCATGCGTTCACGCACCCTATCATACGTGCGCGATGCCCTGATGTCCCGATATCACAGAGTTATGACACTCTCGCAGGATGGCCTGTTTTTCAGCTTTGCTGATTTCGGGATCTTTTACTGGGCGAGCAGCTTTCAGGAATCTGCTGGCTCCGCTTCAGCCATTGGGTTAGATTCCGACTCCTCTGCTATTGCATCCTCGGAGCATGATCTCTCTGTTTTATGGGTTCGGGTCGGGTGACCGCACGGCCTGGCGAGTCAAGCTGACCACAGGTGCCTCCTCTACGGGATTCTACGGGATTTCTGGAGAGCGCGTCGGCATTCGCATTTAGCTTTCATGGCTTGTACTCTACTTCAAAGTCGTTCTCTGCTATTTTAATCTTAAATTTCATTAACCTAGAATATGGGTCGTGAACATTATACTCCCATTTCAACGGACGGTGGTTCGACTTTGAACTTTTTCCCGAATAAATAAGCTCTATAATGCTTACATGCCCATAAAATGAAAAGGGGTTTCAGTCACACTGTAGTTCAACTCTGCTGTATTGAGATTGTGAATGGCGTGGTGTAGGCTACTGGTAAGTCACTGCCTACTGGCTCTTGGGAGAGTATAGCCCCGAAGTTGCTATTACTGGCACCTGTGGTTAAGAAAAACGGTTTCTCAAAATCGGGATATTATAGGAGTGGCTACTCTATAAGCCTTTGATTTAGTGGAAAAAAAAAGCTGTCTTCTGCTCATTGCGCCATTCAAAGGTAACCTCCTTCTTTACCAGATTATAAAGAGGTTTTGCGATCTTACTATAGTTCTCATAAATTTTCGATAATACCCGTTAACCCGCAGAATTGTTTTATCTGCCGAGTTGTACTTAGCCTGGGAAAGTTCCGAACGGCCTCTTCCTTCCGTTCGTCTGGGAAGACTCCATTTTTCGTAATTACATGGCCTAAAAAGGCCACTTCTGGTCTCAAGAACTCGCACTTGTCGGGCTGGAGTTTTAATAATATCTCTCTCAGCCTCTGAAAGACGTCTCTGAGTTTCCCGTACAATATAATGCCCGTCAGACCTGTCATTAATCGTGTGAAGATTGCGAGTGCCCCTTTAGTCCCATTGGCATTTTCTGATATTCATACTTCCTACCTAAAGCTGAGAATGCATTCTTTTCTTGGTCTTCGGGTTTCAATCTAACCTGGTGATAACCAGAAAATAAATCAAGTGTCGAGAAGTGTTTTGCTTTTCCTAGCGCATCGAGGAGCTCTGATATTAATAGGAGAGGGTAACTAGTCCCTATAGTTACCTCGTTTAGTTTGCGAAAGTCAATAACCACTCTCCATATTTGTTGGCCTGACGTGTCCAATTTCTTGGGTACTGCTCCCGAATTTATTTATGGCTGTGGTTATGCCTTAGCCGAGATTCGAACTGGGACGCGTGACTTTTATAAGCGTGAAAATAAAATCTCTATGAAAGTAGAAGATTGTATATCAAAGTATTTATACTGTAAAAGAAAGTATATTATACGCTTTAGAAGCAGGAATAAACATTTATTGAAGGCCAGAATGGAATTGGAATACTCTGAATTGTTTAAACAAAGAGAGACTATCTTTTAGAAGAAGGCAGGTTCACGATATTAAGAACACGGAGTTCGATTTCCGGATCCAAGCGGTGTCGTCATCAGCACGAGAGGAGAGAGATCCGCGCGTGTCAAGATAGAAGAGAAGGGGAAGCCTTGAGCAAGCGTCATCACTCCAGAGAGGGGAGGAAGGCCATGCCTAGACGCGGAGAGCCGAGCGAACGAAGATTCATTCTCTGTCTACATCGGGTCAAGTTCAGACCAGAACAAGAAAGTTTACTGTGATATTGGAAACGCATAGTATTGTCAGGAGAAGAGCGGAGCCAGGAGGCTTTGACCAAGAGGAGACGCATCTCCAAGGGCCAGGCAAGGTTAGAGTCTCGGTCAAACAGAGTGCTACAGAACAGTGAAAGGAACCAGCTTCAAACGGATCACATTTAACAAGCACGTTTCTACTGCAGAACACTTCGTGCAAACAACGCGACTTATTAACCACAAGTTTACAGAGATATACTGAGAGTGTACTGCAACTATTACCACAGTAATACTTCGCATATACTAAATTATATACAATATATACAACGAATTTTCTTCTACAGTATTCAAGATGCTATTACAAGTCCGTCGGAGGGGAAGGAACAGATGTATTACTGTTAGTCAAGGAGTGAATATGTTCTAATTTCACCATGGAGGGGAGTTAGTTTGCATCAATGATGAGTTTGAAATACAGAATGACTACATCTAGTGGATTTCGTGGCAGCACATGTCCACGACACACTGAGTTCACGGAATACGCTACGCTACAATGAGATTCCACATTCATCCAGGAATTCTCAGAGAAGACTATGGAAGAAGATTTATTGAGGAGAAGAGCTCGAGCGATTTGACAGTGTCATGTCTGAAGATCCGAACGACCAGCGGAGTTGGAGAGCCGTGTTACGGAAGGAAGCAGGGCGATCACCTGGGGTGAATGTTCTAGAGCCGTGATCTCGATCCAGCTATTACCGCACAAGCCACGAGCAGGCTGGCACATATGGTCCGCCCGATCAGCTGTCTTCATGGAGCGCAGGCAAATCCATATTGCTTGGAGCCATCAGGCAAAGCCGAATCTTCTCACCAGTTAAGGTAGAAAGTGTTTTTCATTGTACATTTTGTAGTTTAGCGATGTTCAGTGTATAATTCAGTGGTTGACCAACATATTTTTCTATAAGCTGTAATATATTTTGTGTAGATTTTAATTATCAATTCCCGTCATCCTATTGCCATTTTCTTATAAATTTCAGTCAGATTTAATATTTTCGTCAGCGAGTTACCTTTTTAGACATGTTGTAAAATTAAATTGTATATTCCTTATATTTAACACCTCTTTAAAAAACCTTGGTCCAGCTGGCCCGGCTGGTAGTACCTTGTAAGGGCCCCTTACCAGGGTTACGGTAAAGTCCTCAACGACAACTGTGGTGGAGAAGGTAGCCTTTGGTACAGCATAGGTGGCGGAAGAGGCATCCCAGTGCTCGGGATAAGTAGAGCAAAAGGTATTTGTTTTGACTAAACTGATATCAGCATTTACCCGATAACGTCTGTTCCCCATGTTAGGGGCGGTTATCAAAGGCGTCTGTTCCCATATTGGGCGGCCTATTATGATCCATCTGGCGATTCGATCACAGATGTAACATCGAAGGGGAGTAAACCTCCTTCCAAAATAATCTCAACTTAAGACATGATGGTAAACCACAACGGAAAATATACTCCAGGAGGTAAACAATCCTCCATCACAAGAAACTGTGATGCAACTGGGCCTGCGGAGTCTGGAGAGCCCAAAACATCATGTGAGGAAGAGTCGGAGCTTCCTAGAACTTCACGCATAAGACCTAAGCAAAAACATCTGCTAGGCACACTGAACATCAATACGCTCATGAAAACTGGTTATCTGAAACAACTGACAGATGTGCTGAATAGACGTAATATCCTTATTCTTGCTTTACAAGAAACTCGATACACCGACGAAGATGCTTTTGAGTCTGAGGGATATAGAATTTACAAAGGGAAAGCTGGCATCAAAACCAAACAAAACAGTACTATACTTGGAACAGCTTTTATGATTAAACAAAACTTAACAGAATCAATAACAAATTTTACACCTTCATCAGAACGAATTTCACTTCTCTCATTTCGATCAGGAAACAAAGGCTATACTATAATCAATGCTCATGCTCCTACCAATGAGGACAATAAGAAAAATCCAGAAAATGTTGAAGAGTTTTGGGAAATGTTGGAACATGAATCATCAAAGATATCTTATCATCATGTTAAAATCTTAGTTGGTGACTTTAATGCACAGATTGGAAGAGAGAGAAAATTTAGAAACATAGTGGGTGACTTCCCAGCTCACAACCGCACTAACAGAAATGGAGAGAGACTCATAAGTTTCTGCAGACTATTTGATCTTAAATTAATGTCAACCTTTTTTAGGAAATTACCGAGGAGAAAGAAAACATGGTGCTCTCCAAATCCACATTTAGGTTCATATCAATTGGATCATGTAGCAATTACAAAACAGAACTTTAGAGAAATCATGAATGTTAGAGTAAGGAGAGGATTAAATATTGACTCTGACCATTTTTTGTCTGAGATCAAAACTAAATTCCAACCAAATAAATCCAAGCCAAAAATTCCAAAAATTCCTAAAATAGACACAAAAGTTTTATCAGAAAATAAGACTGAATTTATCAATAAACTGCATACTAAAGATAAGAGTAACTGGGAAGAGATCAGAGATGTAATGATAGAATCAGCCAAAGAATTGGGACAGCCTCCAAGGAAAAGGAAACACCGATGGTGGAATACAACATGTGATGCAGCGATCGAACGTAGATTAGCGGCTTGGCAGTTATGGAATTCCAGGAAACGAGAAGATGACTGGATTAATTTTGTAGAGATCAGAAAGCTAACATCCAAAATCATCAGGATAGAGAAACGTAATTATGATAAGAAGCGATTGGAAGAGATAGATATAGATTTTAAAAAGAACAACACCAGACAATTCTACAAAGTATTTCGAAAGTAGATCCAAGGATACAAACCAATGAACCTCCATTTCAAGGATTCAACTGGTAGACTGGTCACTAATAATAAAGACAACTGCGAGTTACTAGCTAAATACTTTGAGGAACTTCTTAATTTCGAAGAACCTTTAGAAAGACTACAGTTTACATCACCACAAAAAGAGAACCCTCCGTCAGAACCACCAACTGTCCAACAAATAGAACAATATATTGACAATCTTAAAAATAATAAGGCACCTGGTGAGGATGGGATACTAACTGAAATGTTGAAACTCGGTGGTAAATTTGCAGCTGAAGCTTTACACAAAGTTATCAAGGAATGTTGGGAAAAGGAACAATTCCAAATGATTGGAAACAGGCAATATTCCATCCTTTGCACAAGAAAGGAGATAAGACAAACCCCAACAATTATAGAGGTATTTCCTTACAGCCAATCGCATACAAAGTTCTTTCTAAAGCATTGCTACACAATCTGGAAGAACAAGCAGAACATACTATCGGCGAATACCAAGCCGGATTTAGAAAAGGGAGATCTTGTCCAGAGCAAATTTTCAATCTCAAAACAATCCTTAGAATCAGAATAATACGTAACCTCAACACAGTTGTATCTTTCATTGATTTCAGAAAGGCTTATGATTCAATAGACAGACAGTCTGTATTCCTAACGCTAGCAGAATTAGGGATAGATAAAAATACCAGACAACTGGTTGAACAAACACTAACAAATACAACCTAAAGAGTTAAATTTCTAAACGACATTTCAGAACCCTTCCAAATCAAAACCGGAGTTAGACAAGGTGATGGGCTTTCACCACTTCTATTTAATTTGATATTAAACAAAATCATGAAGGAATGGGAACTTAAATTATGCGAAAGAAACATTGAAGGGGTCCATTTGGGGCAAGGAAAGGGAAGATTTGAGGTGAAATGTCTTGCCTTTGCTGATGACATAGCAATCATTTCAGAAAACAGATTTCAAGCAAAAGTAATGGTTGAAACCCTACATGAAATAGCAATAAAAACTGGTCTTCAGATTTCATATGAAAAAACCAAATATATTGAACACAGACACAATGGAGAAAAATATCTAACAACTCAACATGGACAGATTCAAAGAGTTGATAAATTTAAATATTTGGGAGAATGGATCCAGTCAAATGGACTTGATAACACATCCTGCAAGGAGAGATTAAGAAAAATGGAAAAGGCCTATAAACTCACCCAACATAGATACAACAAACGATCAATTTCATTCCAGGCAAAAATCAGGCACTACACAACTGTAATTAAACCAGAGGTATTATACGGATCAGAATGTTTAACGTTGAACAAAAGAGGTGAACAAGAGGAACTGGAAAAGAAAGAAAGGAAAATACTGAGGAAAATTTTGGGTCCCCAAAAGAATAAAGATATTTGGATGAAGAGAAAAAATGAAGACCTTTACCGTAATGTTGAAAAAATTACAGACTCAATTAAAAGACGGAGACTACGATTTTATGGTCACCTTCATAGAATGGATAGCAGCAGGCTAACTAAGAAAATTTTTGACTACATCTCCAAATTAAAAAACACCACTAGATGGCTGGAAGAGATACGGTGTGATCTGCAAAAACGGAAGATCACAAACAACATCATTTCTAATAGGGTGGAATTCCGGCGACTGATCACTACTGCAGATTTTTCGATTCTGCAAGTTCCACATCAACCACGGAGAGTGTTATCAGCGGAACAGAGGCAGGCCATCAGCCAACGTATGAAGAAGTTTTGGGAAGAAAAGAAAAAACGAAACAATGTACCGTAGTCTTAGGTTCAAAGCGGTCTATAATTGGCCTAATTCTAAATATATATATATATATATATATATATATATATATATAAATTTGCGAAGCGAAGTAAATCTGCTTTATAAGAGATGTGGAATGCGTCGATGGTTGAAGTACAGTATGTTTAAAAAGTTTGTAACATTGCGAAAGTACAGTAAGTTTCGAAAGCTTAGAATGTTACAACAGGCTTCGAAAATATTAAATCTTACTTCGTGTAATAAATGCTGTATTACACTACGTCAGATATGCTATGTAAAAGTAATTCTCTGTATTTGATATGACAAGATTAATACGATAATATAACGTCATAACTACTTTGTTATAGCAGATAGTTATTGAGAATTATACAGGGTGATTCTCTATGTAGTTTTCAACCTCAATAAAGTGTAATTATTTATTGGAACCACTTACAGACTTGGTTTATATGTTATTATATTGCAAAACACTTCAAGTTTTGACTCACGTAGTTTGTAGTTGCACAGTTGTCCGCCACGTGCGCCACCTGTCACTTGTTGTAAATGGCGTCATTCACAGGACGGAAAGAGCGAAGTGCGTGTTCTGGTTTGAGGAATTAGGGAGAGGTTCGTCCGCAGTCCGGAAAAATCAACACGGCGTCTGTCACTCAAAACTGGTATCCCTCAGACCACTGTTTGGCGGGTGTTGCGTCGACATTTGGCCATGAAAGCATACCGATTGCCCTTGGTTCAAGCACTAAGTGAAGCGGATAAACATACCCGACATGAATTCTGTTTTGAAATGATAGATCGCATCAGCCGTGATGAGTCATTCTTGAACAATGTGGTCTTCAGCGATGAATCAACGTTGCACCTTTCTGGGCGAGTCAACACAATTGTCGTATTTGGGACATGGAAAAACCACGTTGGCACCACGATAAGCCCCAAAGTGAACGTTCTCTGCGCTGTTTCGAGAGAAACAATTACCTGGCCGCCACGGTCCCAAGATTACACACTACTGGACTTCTTTCTGTGGGGCTTTGTGAAAGATAGGGTGTACAACCCTCCCCTACCTGCAAATCTTGATGAACGGAGACATTGCATCACAACAGCCATCGCCTCTGTTACCCCGGAAATGCTGGTTCATACGTGGCGGGAAATCAACTTCCATTGGGATGTGTCCAGGATGACAAATGGTGCACATATTGAGCCGTAATGGATTTGTCAAAAAAACTTGAAGTGTTTTGCTATGTAATGACATATAAACCAAGTCTGTAAGTGGTTCCAATAAATAATAACACATTATTGAAGTTGTAAACTAGATAGAGAATCACCCTGTACTGAATTTTGAGTATTGAAATAAAATAACCGGTTGCAATAATGTTCAAAGAACATTAATACATGTAATGATTAATGACTAGAGCGTTATTAAATCCAAATAAATTTTGTAATTAAATCATTCATGAGGAGCACTTAGAAAGTTCATTTTTAAGAAAGTATGTAATGAAGTATCCAATGAAATGACAAGGTGACACATTGTAAGTCAACCTAGTGTCAGAAATAAGTCAGGTAGGACTTAAATAAATTATATTCATAATTTGAGATCATGGAAGGGAGGAAATGTTTGTATTTTATTTAAATATGAATTCTTGCAGACTATACTCAGAAAGTTTGTTAAAAATTGTTTATTTTATTTTATTTGAGGTGTCAAATAGGACACAATTTTTATTTATGTGGGTGAGGGACATAAGTTGTATTTGTCCAAGCACATAAATTTAACAAGCACTTTTTAGTATGCTTGTCCGTATTTTATCTTAACTGACCGCTTACTCATTTGATAATCAACATAAAATGGTACTACTAGTTAGATACAGGCGCCCACTATAGTTTTGACCTTATCACCCCTCGAGATCCGAGTTTCTCGACTCGCTATTAACGTAAATAATAATTTAAGTATGCAACTAGTTTGGTAGAACTATTTTATACTCTGTATGAACCACGAATTTCCTATTATTCGCCTAGCAGGGAACGGTAAGTTATTTTGAGCTAGGTATCTAAGTTCCTGCAATCCTTTAGATCTCAGGGGATATAGGTGGTGATTGGAGAATTCGGGCACAGTTCCAACAGTAGAGGTGCGTTCCAGGGTGACATACTGGGTACTATTACGTCATCTTGACGCATTTTTTTTCAACTGACGTTCTACATCGCCTTTTTGCGCCTCTGGTAGGTGGTACGGACCCACATTTATGGGAGTTTGCTCTGGAGAGGTCCGTAGTTCGTGTTCTTGGTCATCCGTTCTCGTTAGCTTGTCTCCCTCTAAATGGAATATGTCGTTACACACCGCGCAGATCGCATAAGTGCCTTCTTTGTGTCGCGGGTGGAGATGACCTACCCTGAGGCTGTCTGAAATCCGCTGAGAGCGGGACCTGAGAGAAACCGGTCTGTTGGTTTCGCATTAACGTGCCTCATGTAGATTGCGAACCAGTGCTAAACTGGTTGCTGCCATCTCCTGTATATGACCTCGGAGACTTTGAAGCGTAACGGCGTTCTCTGTGGTATTCATCATACTGATAGCAGCCACGTTACGTTCCGACTTGGTCAGATATTTTGCCAAGTATACTCCTCAGTAGTGTTTTTTAAGAGTTCTGTAACCTCCTCCTCCTCACCCTCCTCACAGGATGGCGACCGTAGCTTAACTTAACCTAGCCTAACCTAACCGAACCTGCCTTAACCTAACCTAACATTGCCAACGAGGTGTGATCAAAAAGTTCCCAGATGGCGGCAGTGCGCAACGACTTCCACGGCGCGCTTCTTAAATAATGATGGTGAACATGATTTAACTTAGCCTATCCTAGTCAAGCTAACCTAGTCTATTTGACAAAGGGCATAACTACACATATGTTGATATTTCCTGGAACCTTGATGGGATTTTGACCTGCAAAGCATCGTTGGACTCGTGCAGATGTCCTCTTATTGAATCTATTTTTGAAATTTTGACAAAGGGCCTAACTGCACTTTTGTTAATATCTCGCGAACCGATAAGGCTAGGGACTTGTATGAGGTATTGTAGGACTTGGGATGATGACCCCTTTTTTAATGTAATTTTGAAATTTTGACAAAGGGCCTAACTGCACTTTTGTCGATATTTTGTTTTGAATTCATGATGGTGTAACTATTTTAGCCAGTAGCCGATAGCCAGCGGTAGACCTGGAATGTGTGTAAAGAAGTGTTTTGAACTGACGTTGCTCGCCAGTCCTCACTACTACAATCTGTTAACGATATGAAAGGAAAGTGACGAAATGCATGTGAATACGCTTGAGATGACATTTTTGCTGCCCTTGTGAAACAACATGTAAGCTAACAAGTCACATCCTGTTTGGTTCGTACGTGAGAAAATGCAAGTTTAGGTGTAATGTGACCTGACACAGGAGTTCACCTTGTACGTTAGCTGTACACGTGCAAGATAACAGGATGTGGAAGTGTGTAAATTGCTGAGTCAGTGAAAATAAAATGCACGTGTAGGAATGACATAACAGCCAATAGCTAGGCGAGAGCGGTGGACAGCAGTGGTGGGAGGTGAAGGGGAAGGGCGATGAAAGAGAGAACGCAGGTGGAGAGAGAAAGAGATATGTGTTGCTCATAATACATGTAGAGCCGAGGAGTGTACACACAGGGCTATAGGTTAAGTAAAACATGAGTGAATAAATAAATAAAAGGCGCACAGTTTCATACAAAATGTAATTTATTAATCCAAGAATTAAAGGCTGAGCTAAATCCCAACCATTTTATATATATTTTATTTCCCTTTTGTTTCAACATATTTTCCAGAAGGTAATGTTTTGGAAACGCTGTCTTTTGGAGTTCATGGAGATTAAACCTGCCTTTTATGGGTTGATGGTTGAGGCACTCGAGTAAATAGGTGACTGGGCTGTTCAGGTTGACTTGACGAATTCGAAATAATATGGTCCCCCAATTAGGTGTGTAACCCTTATAAAAGGCAGACTTAAAATTTGCTCACACGAACATGGTCTCCGATGTTAAGTAGGTGACGTATAAGGTCTGCTGTTTTTATGGGGTTAAAGAGTTTATCCAGTCGCGGAATATTTTTTGTCACAAATCGTGGCTTGGTCCCAATGGTTCTGTGTTTGGTGTCATTGTAACGTGACACTAGCTCAGGTAACAAGTCCAACGAGCGATATATGCTTTGAGCGGTAAACAATTTCCACATATGCGTTTTCAATGTTCGGTTAAACCGCTCGACCACACTGGCTTTGAGATTGCTGTACGTGGTGTACTGGTGAATATCCAATGATTTGAGAAAACTAGAGAAATCCTTGTTAACCCTTAGCTACACGCATCTCTTTCACTAACAATAGTACACGCTAGCGGCATTCTATGCCGCAATATTTTTTTCATTCTTTTTCGTCATTTAGTGACTTGCTAAACGGCTGAAATTGATTTGTATGGAGAATTATACAGAACCAATGAGAATACATTGAAAAAATCTTATCAGTATGTATCCAATTTTTATTAATAAAATATATTATTGGGAGGGATGGGATAAAGACATATTTACTATTCATACCATTCATGTAACTAAAAATTCTTATAAACATTTATTGGACAACGAAGAAAAAATTATAATTTGCATGCACAAAAGAGATATGGAGAATTATTGGATTGAGTTTGCCCTTTTTTCAGGCTCATATTACAAGACTTTGTACCTGATGCTCAACAACATCAAGAAATACACTAGAGTAAAAAAAAACTGTTTGTCAGAATCATGTATACACTTAGATTCTTGGCTTGGAAAATCACACTTTCTGCTAATTTACAGTACCTAAATACTCTACACTGATTACAATAAAGGGTTAGTAAAACATTGAGATACAGAATAAAAATGATTAATTTTTACTTGATCAAAAGTAGGCTACTTATATTTTAGTGTACAGAAGTTATTGCACCCAATTGAAAACAAATATAATAATAAAAGAGGAACAGTGAACTCTACGGCAAACATCTTTCACTAGCGAAGAAATTGAAATCACATGTCATCATCATCGTATGTTTCAACTGTTGCACATCTTGTACACTTGGAATGATTTTTGCAAACAAATCGCGTACATTGTGTACAGCGTGCAGTTGTTTTATTGTTTCTGTGCTTTCCAAATTCGTGACATGGACCCGACTTAGCTTGCTCATGAGAAGGTTGGGGCAGTTCTGATATTTCTCGATATTTGGAGAGAAATGATTTTACGTCGATAGGGAGAATTGTTACTTTCGCCCTGTTCTTCAAATGGTCTTCTAAGAGGCTAAACGCTAAATCCTCAAGAAAATCCATCCGTTTTTTTCCTTTTGTTTCCGTATTTGAATAGTTGGCAACATAAATAACATGGGCATTTACACCTGCCATATCCAGGAATCTGAAGAATGTAGGAAGCAGCCACCTACGTGTTCTTCTATGTGTAGAGTAGTTTGCACACTTCTGGTCCACTGAGTCAACACCACCTTTGGTACAATTGTAGTCCATTACGATGACAGACTTTCCAGTTTCCGGGCAAATTTCATCTTTGTCATGCATAGTAGACAGCAGAACCACACATTTGTTTACTTTTGGGGCATAAGAAACAAGAGTACACGTATCCTTGAAGGCGAATATCGAAGATCCGGCTTGGCGAGTTTTGTTCGGTAGAAACTCTGGCGGGATTTCAGGCTTATTTTTTTTCATCGTTCCCAAGAATGTTATGCCATTGTCCAGTAAATACATCGCTAAATCATAGCTCGAGTAGTAATTATCTGTTGTGAGATTTCGTTTCGATTTCTTAATTGGTTCTACCACGCTTTTAACAATGTCTGCAGGCTTATTGGAGGAAATAAAAGGTCCAGGAGGCTGTACTCCGCAATATATTTCAAAATTATAAACGTAGTACGTTTTAGCATCACACATTGCATACATCTTTAGCCCGTACTTAGCAGGCTTATCGGGCATATACACTATGAATCCACAGCGGCCTCGGAAGGAATGCAACATCTCGTCAATTGTGACAAACTCAGATAAACAATAATTTTTCTGAAAGTTTTCATTCAAGTCTGAATACATTTCTCTGACTGCAGCCGATTTATCAAAGGCACGCCGTTCCGTTCGAGTTCTCAAATCATCGAAGCAGAGTGATTGAAGCAAGAAACGAAATCTGTTGATACCAAATGCAGCTCTGCATATCGTCAAACCTGTACCATTTGTTTTCCAGGCTCGCTTTGCGTTAGATTTGCAACTTTTATTTATTCCCAAAATAAATAGAATCCCAAGGAGACCCATAATTTCTGATCTTGAAGTAAGCTTACAATCTCTGTCTCATGAGTACGCACCAGATGAGCATTTATCTTCTATGTATATGTTAGTACACTCGACTATTTTATCAATGATTTCAATGGAAACAAATTTGAGGAAAGCCTCAATTTCTGAAGAAGCATCCCTCGCATTGCGTTTGGGTCCAGGTAACAGTTTCACTAAGTTCTTAGATGCTGTTTTTGAGCTAGGAGGAACCAATGGAGTACTGATCCAGAAGGTATCATACTTCTTTATTTGTCCAAAGTATACATCACAATCAGTAGTTTCACTTACAGTTGGCGTAGTGCTGTCCCCGTCACCTGACAGTTCGCTATTACTAGAGTGATCATCTTGAAGTATTCTTTCGTCCTCCCCATCACTTTCATCAGAAAAATCGAATAGATACTCTTCATCCAGTGACCCTTCTCGCTCATCAAGTTCTTGGATCAACCTCTCAATCTCCTGTTGTTGACAGCCTTGTCGAGTCCTATAAACAGAAGGCAAGCATGTAGGCTATGTGCTGACATCGATAATAATGATATATGCATTGAAAGAAACAACAAAGGAAAAAAAGTTAAATACTTACATTATTTCACAACGCGGATTCCAGCCAGTTGTTATTACACGCTAGCGGTACGGAATGCCGCATTCAAGCACCTTGCACTTTGACAACCTGTCTCAGACTGACTGGGAGCCAGACAGGCTCCGCACCTATCCCCTCCCCAGCAGCACATGTCGAACAAAGGATATAGCGGGCGATCTCACAGAACTCGTAAGTATTTACCAAGTCAACCAACATTTAGAAAAAAAGCGGCACTCTGTGCCGCTTAGCGTGTATCTAAGGGTTAAAAGAATTTTTTCCCGGGCGGTTTTCAACAACTGGGGTTGACGATAGAATTGTTGAATAATATGTTTAAATGCTTCGGTCACTAGCGGGCCAGACTTGCGACTCACGGCTTGAACAAAGGCCATTTTGGAATACACATCAATGACCGTCAACATATAGCGTACACCATTGTTAACGCTAGCATAGGGAATCATTTCCACCAAATCGGCTTGACAAAGTTCATCCGCACCCCGTTGTACCCGATACCTAGTTTAGGCTATCGGCTACGCCAGCAGACATTAAGCCGTAGTTGAGGTTTTTGGAAGAGTTAAGGAAAGATAGCGCACATATCGAGTCAAGAGGAATGTCAGGATGACGTAGTAGGTCTAGGATCAAGGAGGCACTGACGTCTGTAAGAAGATGGAATTATGGATAGAATTATGAAGCTTTATTAAGATATGTATGGAATATGGTATTTAAACATCTTAGAAGAGGATATATAACATGCATTATATGTGGAAATAATTTTAAGGAAGTTAGATAACCCTTAAGTTATTTTATAACGGAATAGCCGAGATGATGAGGGTTCGAGAGTATAATTGTGACGCGAGAGCATAGTGGCGGGGTGAACGCCACGTGTCTGCGCCAAGCAGATAAGAGTGAAGACAGTGCGGACACATTCAGTGGAGCTCTGTCAGCCGAGCAAGCAGGGTCGAGCTCAGTAGCGCAAGCCAAACGCATGGTGAAGGTCGCGTAGCGAACCGAAACTGTCACGGCAAAGAGTAGGCGACAGTTTCAACATCGCCGAGCAGCGAACGACAAGCAGGTCGTTGATCCAGGCGGACTTGCCGAGCAAGCAAGCATAGACGGCCGGGATATGTTAGGACAGCATTGCAAGTAGTTGGAGACTTTATTACAAGCTGCATTTCAACGCAGTCTGAACACAGTTTTTCTGAATAACATTACGACTATGCATTTCATAACGCATTCCAAGTAACATTGACAATTTCAAGCAAACGGAATGTTGTAAGCATATGCACTGATGAACATTAGCTCGTGCATTAATGAAATTTATTTCTTATACAGTTTTATGAATTACCAAATATGAACACAACTACAGGGTGTTTCATAAACTTAGACACTCTCATGTAAAATTTTATTTTACGAAAGTGAGACTTATCAGTTATTGGAGATTGAACTTTCGACACTCAAACTGAACATTTAATGTAACAGTGTCGTAATGTAGAAGAGGAATAGGGGTCCGCTGTTTCCATGAACTTTTTCGAGAGGATTTGGACAATATCCGCTATGGATAATCAGAAGTTCATCATGTCAGAGTAAAACGCAGACAGAGACACGATGGCACCGCAGAGCGATGGATTCGATTCCTGACGAGAGGAGGTCCACCAGCTGATTCACTTGGGATTTCGAAGGCGATCGTCATTTCATGGATGGAATGATATTCACGCCGATCTTTCTAGAAATTCATTATATAGGGAAAATCGACGATCTTGGAAATTTAATAACAGCTGATTATGAAAAGGTACTGTAAGAGTTATAACTACCTGATACGATTATTTTCATGAATACTGGGCACACATGTATATTTTTCTAATAGGAGTGATACGATTATTTAGACATGGTTTGACTTTATATGCTTCGAAATTTTGCTAGAATATGGCGTGACCATATGATATGCCAGGCATCATTATACGAAATTCTCACCATTGGTTGGCTTTATTAAGCAGATGTTTGGTCTTTTAGACATTTTTCCAGCAAGGATATTTTTCATGAATAGTTTTTTTTGTGTAACGAGTATTTCGAACTCGTGATCTGCAATTGATTATCTAAAATTACTTCGTCAGTTCATTGCATACTAGCGAGTGTGTATTATTCATCAGTAGGGATTTTTTTCCATTGGATTGTTTGGAGATATTAAGAAGTTATTCACTTTAGTGAATGAATATCGCTTTTATATGACAACTAGAAACTTGTTGATTCCTATCTGGTACATTCACTCATATAGTCTACGAGATGGGGTCTTTCGTATTTATACGATTGTATGGTGGCTACTCATCTTACCCCTCGTTTAGGGCACTATCATCTTAGTTGACGGGGCGAGGTCTTTCGTATTTATACGACTGTACGGTGGTTACTCATCTTACTTGCCATAGAGGGACTCATTTTTATCATCCGAGTGTACATGAGATTGTAAGTGAATCAAACAAGGAACTACTAGTCACATATCAGTCGAAATTTTTTAAAATAAAGTAACGATAAATGTCAGCAGGGTTACGCTTAGTAATTCTTGTTTGCCAATCCAATATTTTGTTGCTATACTCTTTTGAGAGTAATTTCAGTTTAACAGCTGTTACAGCTGATGCTTTTGATGATTTTTATAATTGTGTTTGATACCTTTGAGAAGGATTTAAAGTAATTGAATCTTGTAAGATGAATCATTAATGGTCAGAATTATTTTAAGGCAGATCAGTATTGCAGATTTAGATATGAGAAATTATAGCACATTGGTGTTTTTCTGTGATGTGAATTATGAGAATTGTAAGAGAATTTATGCTATTTGAAAGCAGATCTTGAATTCATAAGGTAAAATATTTTTCCAATTGTTTAAGAAGTTGTCTAGATGTGATCGGAGTAATTACAGTTATTGGAGATTGTGTGCGTTGATAATTTGAAGCCAGTTATATAATTTTTGTAGATCATGCAACATGGTTAAGTGAAGTTTGTGATAGGCATTTTGTGGAAGTTGCCACGTGATAGTAGCAATGTTGCTAATGTATTTTGAAGCAGACATGAGGTCGTCGTACCCAGTCTAGCGTAATTGTTGAGATTCATGCTGTATGTGCTGAATATTTGTGGAGTTTTTGTGGAATAATTGTTGTATTCAAATGTGATATTTGAAGAATTGAGGGAATAAAATGTCGTTGTGGATAGTTAGATCCAACGTGATGTCGTGAAGGCAATAATATTTTTTGGCATGATAAATTAAATACGAGATATAACTTGGAAGTAATAAAACTGTAAGACAACGTTCTTTAACCCATATTAAACAATTTGTTAGGAAATTAAACAAATTAATAAAGTTGATAATACAAGATTTTCTGAGAATAATAATTAATGAAATAATAATCTGAGATTTAAGCATATTAATGATCTGACCTAATGAAATAAAAATCAGAATGACTAGATGAAATAATAAAAATCTAAATAACCAGAAGAATAAAATTTAAATAATTTGATAAATTAATTTTTGGAATAAATCGATGAATTAAATAGATGGATGAATTAAAGATTGAATAAATTAAACTGATTTAAATAAATTAATAGACGATTGTAATGATGATGAATAACTGAATTAGAAGGTGATAATTAATTAAAGAAGCTGATGATTAATGCATTTATATGGATTTAGATAAATTTAATTGAGATACAATTTGAGGAATTGCAACTTGAATTGAGGATTTAAATGATGTAATGGTGATGAATTAATGATTCTGACAGGAATATGTAGAATTTTGAGATGAGAATTAATGTGAGGAATATTTAATTTTGATGATGATGATAACGATGACCAATGAGCCGTGAATTTTCTGTAATTCACGAACAAGCGATTTGTAATGACAATGTAAATAGTGTAAATTAATTATTCGATGTTTAGGAGCATTTGATTAACATGTTCAACATTTCAATTATGCCATGCAAGCCATAAAATACTTGATATTTATAATATGTGATTATAATATGTGTATGTTTAGACAGATTAATAACTTTTTCAAATCCACATTGATGATGTTAAATTAAAGAGAAATTAGGTCTCAGGTTTCACAAATGTCAGTGACGAAAGACATAGTGCTACAGTGATCCTGAGAACTCAAGAGAACTTTAGAGATTATTCTGTTCTATGTGGATGAAATATTTTGATTAGAAAAGAGATGGTTCGATTTTTGGACAATGACAATTTAACGTTGGCATTCGACCATACTCTCAGGTAGGAGGTATATTTAAAATGTCTGTCTGACTATCAAAGTGAAATAAATTTGTTTTTATCTTAGTTGTGATCTGATGATGATGTGATTTTCCTTTTTCTTTCCTTGTCTTGAGTAAGGCTTAACCGGAAAGGAAGTGGTTTGCTAGGAATTCAGTTGATAGCGCCCATTTATATTTGCATTATTTCTTTTAAACTTAAGCCCGTAACGACCCTAGAGATACTTTGTCTCGTGTTACCCACTGCTTTTTCGATAACTCAGCTGAATTTCCGACACATTCCTTATTTGACTAGAGGTTCATTTAACTCCGCTCTGTCCTGGAACTCCAGGAATGCGATGTTATAGCAGATGGGTCATCGCATCCCCAGGACGAACCGGTACAGAGAGAGAGAGGGAGAATTGGCTTTATCCAACTTGTGGGGCTTCGATTTTGTTTATTCTATGGAATCACATCAGATTTAGATTACTGAGAGATAGATCTCAAGTTCATTTAATTGTGTTATAAAATTTATTAAACTTAGTCAGACAATGTACTTGTGGTCCCATTCCGGTGTTCATGTTAGTAGTATTAGTATTATATCATGTTAGTTATAAGACATTTTTCCTATACCCAAGTGAATGCAGGAATTGAGACATTGTGATGTGTTGTTGTCTAACGTCTCTGAATTAAACGTATATTGAAAATATAATTATGTTGCCGGAAGATTTAGCTAAGGTGTTAGGAGAGTTACAGAGTGGTATGTCTGGTAATGCAGAAACTATTTCTAAAATGGAAACGGAAGTTAAAGAACAGATAAATAGTTCAGAAGCTAGGTTAGAAGCTAAATGTAAAGAAAATGTGCAAGCATTACAAACTAGTAATGAAGAAAATTTAAAAGCTAGTGAAGCTAACTTGAAGGATAGTTTCAAATCATTAGAAGAAAGATTACAGTCAAATAGCAAAGATGAGTTGATGTTATTAGAGACTAGATTACAGTCAACTAGTGAAGATAATTTAAAGTCATTAGAGACTATGTTACAGACTAGTACTGAAAGTCATTTGAAAGCTAGTGAAGCTAACGTGAAGGATAGTTTTAAAACATTGGAAGAGAAATTACAGTCTCGTAGTGAAGAAACTAACACTGAATTAGAAAACAAGTTAACTAGATTAGAGAATAGCTTAACTTTAAAGAATAATGAAATTGCTTAAGACTTTACAATTAGACATAATTGCAGTAAATATGAAAGGAGAGGAAAATGTTCAAATATTAAGAAAGAATATTATTGAATTAGAAAGTAGGGGAGAAGAAAACATTTTTACTTTAAGAACAGACGTTATGTCTATACAGAAAGACATTAAATCGGATGTATCGAAGTTGAGATTCGACATCGATGGTTTAGTGGCAGATGTAGGCAAAATTCAAGAGTGGTCTACCGAAGTATCTTTCGAGACTAAAATCAAAGGTCTAGAGATGAATCTAGGTAATGAGATTAAGGATTTAAAGTCAGTAATTGGGACCATTAAAGAGGAAGTCCTAGGAGAGGTTAATTCGAATTTAAAATCATTAGAGAATCAATTGCAGAAAGATATTAGGAAGATGGATGACGATATAGAGCAAAAGGTTAATGAAAACTTAGCTTTATTCAAAAATAGAGTCGGTGCAATCGTGGAAGAACGGTATAGTGAGGTCGATGCCGAAGCAAAAGAGAAACGTGAGGGATTAGATGAGAAATTAATCGCAGGTATGGCAAACTTAGAAGCGAGGTTTACGGAGAACAAGGAAGCGATGAAGGTAGATTCAACTCTATTTAGAACAGATGTTGATCTGTTAAAGGAACAAGTCGCGTCAGTAAAGAATACGTGCGAAGACAAGATTGACAAGTTGAAAAACGATTTAGACGAGAGTAACAAAACGCAGAATGTTACGTCGCTAGATGAGTTGAAGACTCAGGTCAAGACTGTAGAGAAATTGGCAGAAGATAGGATAACTAAACTAGAATCTATGTTTAACAGTTTCACCAGTCAGAATATAACATCAGGGGAAACATTGATAAATCAGACAGCGATAGACCGCAGTATGAGTAATCAAGAAGTTAGCATGGGAGAAGACCGTCAAACGCAACCGAATGTGACATTCGAAAGGGCCAGTTCAACCCCTCAGGATAATCAAAGTTCGAATAGGAGTACGTTGGGTACAGGCGAACGATACTCAGGTCCAGTTACCATTATCAGAAATCTGGATGACAAGCCGAGGAAGTTTTCGGGAAATACAGGAGTCACACCAGTCGAATTTCTGCGAGATATTCGAGACTACATGGCGGAACATAGAGTAGCCAAAGAAAGAGAGCTAAGGATAGTCGAACGCGCCTTAGATGGGTCTGCGCTTACTTGGTTTAGAGCATTCAGAAGCAATTTTGCGAACATGGAGCAATTTGCAATCGCATTCTTGAGGAGATTTTGGAGTGCCGAGGATCAACTGAACGTAAGAGCAGAAATGTACTCGAAGCGCTATTCTACGTCACATCCGACGCATTATGCCAATTATTTTACGTCACAGCTGGCTAAATTAGAGTTTCTGATTCCTCCATTGCCAGAAGAAGAGCTTTTGCAAGCTATAGCGAGACAGTTACCGATTGAAGTACAGCGATCACTAATAGCGTCGGGAGCAAACACACTTGAGCGCTATGACGACATTTTACGGCGATTGGACTATACAAGCGCACAAGTTACGCCTAGAAATACCAGAAACGACAATAGAAACACGAAAGTGGTGAATGCGGTAGTCGTAGACAACGCAGCTCAAACGGACAGAAGAGATTCCTGGGAAAACAGAAGAAACGAAGGAAATCGAGGAAACATCCGTAACGTCCGAGGAAATGATCGATATAGAGGACCATATGAGAGGCCATACGATCAGGAAGCAAGAGATAGCCGATATAGAAATTATAACCAGAATTCCAGATATCAAAACAGGAATCGATACAACAATAGATATCGGGGTAGAAATAACTGGAGCCAAGGTCAACAGTATAATGGGAATGACAGGCAGGATGGCCGAAGAAACGATCCTAACGAAAGACGAGATAATCGTGGTCGAGGCAAGAAGATAGACAGCCTAGTGCACCACTCGAGGAGACAGTCAGAGATGTCAATCGAGCAAGCACGAGCAATGAAGGAAGAAACAGACGTCAAAGTAATACAGAATAAGGATGCTAATCATTGGAAGTCAATCATCATTGTTGAGAGTCAGAAAGTACCATCATGCTGAGTAAGGGAATTGTAGAGCTATCGTGTACATGTATTATATATAGAATGCCTGAGAGTGTATATTTTTTTCTCAATCCTGATAAAAAAAGGAGATGTACGGGAGAGATGTACCCGATACCTAGTTTAGGCTATCGGCTACGCCAGCAGACATTAAGCCGTAGTTGAGGTTTTTGGAAGAGTTAAGGAAAGATAGCGCACAGATCGAGTCAAGAGGAATGTCAGGATGACGTAGTAGGTCTAGGATCAAGGAGGCACTGACGTCTGTAAGAAGATGGAATTATGGATAGAATTATGAAGCTTTATTAAGATATGTATGGAATATGGTATTTAAACATCTTAGAAGAGGATATATAACATGCATTATATGTGGAAATAATTTTAAGGAAGTTAGATAACCCTTAAGTTATTTTATAACGGAATAGCCGAGATGATGAGGGTTCGAGAGTATAATTGTGACGCGAGAGCATAATGGTGGGGTGAACACCACGTGTCTGCGCCAAGCAGATAAGAGTGAAGACAGTGCGGACACATTCAGTGGAGCTCTGTCAGCCGAGCAAGCAGGGTCGAGCTCAGTAACGCAAGCCAAACGCATGGTGAAGGTCGCGTAGCGAACCGAAACTGTCACGGCAAAGAGTAGGCGACAGTTTCAACATCGTCGAGCAGCGAACGACAAGCAGGTCGTTGGTCCAGGCGGACTTGCCGAGCAAGCAAGCATAGACGGCCGGGATATGTTAGGACATCATTGCAAGTAGTTGGAGACTTTATTACAAGCTGCATTTCAACGCAGTCTGAACACAGTTTTTCTGAATAACATTACGACTATGCATTTCATAACGCATTCCAAGTAACATTGACAATTTCAAGCAAACGGAATGTTGTAAGCATATGCACTGATGAACATTAGCTCGTGCATTAATGAAATTTATTTCTTATACAGTTTTATGAATTACCAAATATGAACACAACTACTGGGTGTTTCATAAACTTAGACACTCTCATGTAAAATTTTATTTTACGAAAGTGAGACTTATCAGTTATTGGAGATTGAACTTTCGACACTCAAACTGAACATTTAATGTAACAGTGTCGTAATGTAGAAGAGGAATAGGGGTCCGCTGTTTCCATGAACTTTTTCGAGAGGGTTTGGACAATATCCGCTATGGATAATCAGAAGTTCATCATGTCAGAGTAAAACGCAGACAAAGACACGATGGCACCGCAGAGCGATGGATTCGATTCCTGACGAGAGGAGGTCCACCAGCTGATTCACTTGGGATTTCGAAGGCGATCGTCATTTCATGGATGGAATGATATTCACGCCGATCTTTCGAGAAATTCATTATATAGGGAAAATCGACGATCTTGGAAATTTAATAACAGCTGATTATGAAAAGGTACTGTAAGAGTTATAACTACCTGATACGATTATTTTCATGAATACTGGGCACACATGTATATTTTTCTAATAGGAGTGATACGATTATTTAGACATGGTTTGACTTTATATGCTTCGAAATTTTGCTAGAATATGGCGTGACCATATGATATGGCAGGCATCATTATACGAAATTCTCACCATTGGTTGGCTTTATTAAGCAGATGTTTGGTCTTTTAGACATTTTTCCAGCAAGGATATTTTTCATGAATAGTTTTTTTTTGTGTAACGAGTATTTCGAACTCGTGATCTGCAATTGATTATCTAAAATTACTTCGTCAGTTCATTGCATACTAGCGAGTGTGTATTATTCATCAGTAGGGATTTTTTCCATTGGATTGTTTGGAGATATTAAGAAGTTATTCACTTTAGTGAATGAATATCGCTTTTATATGACAACTAGAAACTTGTTGATTCCTATCTGGTACATTCACTCATATAGTCTACGGGATGGGGTCTTTCGTATTTATACGATTGTATGGTGGCTACTCATCTTACCCATCGTTTAGGGCACTATCATCTTAGTCGACGGGGCGAGGTCTTTCGTATTTATACGACTGTACGGTGGTTACTCATCTTACTTGCCATAGAGGGACTCATTTTTATCATCCGAGTGTACATGAGATTGTAAGTGAATCAAACAAGGAACTACTAGTCACATATCAGTCGATTTTTTTAAAATAAAGTAAGGATAAATGTCAGCAGGGTTACGCTTAGTAATTCTTGTTTGCCAATCCAATATTTTGTTGCTATACTCTTTTGAGAGTAATTTCAGTTTAACAGCTGTTACAGCTGATGCTTTTGATGATTTTTATAATTGTGTTTGATACCTTTGAGAAGGATTTAAAGTAATTGAATCTTGTAAGATGAATCATTAATGGTCAGAATTATTTTAAGGCAGATCAGTATTGCAGATTTTGATATGAGAAATTATAGCACATTGGTGTTTTTCTGTGATGTGAATTATGAGAATTGTAAGAGAATTTATGCTATTTGAAAGCAGATCTTGAATTCCTAAGGTAAAATATGTTTCCAATTGTTTAAGAAGTTGTCTAGATGTGATCGGAGTAATTACAGTTATTGGAGATTGTGTGCGTTGATAATTTGAAGCCAGTTATATAAATTTTGTAGATCATGCAACATGGTTAAGTGAAGTTTGTGATAGGCATTTTGTGGAAGTTGCCACGTGATAGTAGCAATGTTGCTAATGTATTTTGAAGCAGACATGAGGTCGTCGTACCCAGTCTAGCGTAATTGTTGAGATTCGTGCTGTATGTGCTGAATATTTGTGGAGTTTTTGTGGAATAATTGTTGTATTCAAATGTGATATTTGAAGAATTGAGGGAATATAATATCGTTGTGGATAGTTAGATCCAACGTGATGTCGTGAAGGCAATAATATTTTTTGGCATGATAAATTAAATACGAGATATAACTTGGAAGTAATAAAACTCTAAGACAACGTTCTATAACCCATATTAAACAATTTGTTAGGAAATTAAACAAATTAATAAAGTTGATAATACAAGATGTTCTGAGAATAATAATTAATGAAATAATAATCTGAGATTTAAGCATATTAATGATCTGACCTAATGAAATAAAAATCAGAATGACTAGATGAAGTAATAAAAATCTAAATAACCAGAAGAATAAAATTTAAATAATTTGATAAATTAATTTTTGGAATAAATCGATGAATTAAATAGATGGATGAATTAAAGATTGAATAAATTAAACTGATTTAAATAAATTAATAGACGATTGTAATGATGATGAATAACTGAATTAGAAGGTGATAATTAATTAAAGAAGCTGATGATTAATGAATTTATATGGATTTAGATAAATTTAATTGAGATATAATTTGAGGAATTGCAACTTGAATTGAGGATTTAAATGATGTAATGGTGATGAATTAATGATTCTGACAGGAATATGTAGAATTTTGAGATGAGAATTAATGTGAGGAATATTTAATTTTGATGATGATGATAACGATGACCAATGAGCCGTGAATTTTCTGTAATTCACGAACAAGCGATTTTAATGACAATGTAAATCGTGTAAATTAATTATTCGATGTTTAGGAGCATTTGATTAACATGTTCAACATTTAAATTATGCCATGCAAGCCATAAATTACTTGATATTTAAAATATGTGATTATAATATGTGTATGTTTAGACAGATTAATAACTTTTTCAAATCCACATTGATGATGTTAAATTAAAGAGAAATTAGGTCTCAGGTTTCACAAATGTCAGTGACGAAAGACATAGTGCTACAGTGATCCTGAGAACCCAAGAGAACTTTAGAGATTATTCTGTTCTATGTGGATGAAATATTTTGATTAGAAAAGAGATGGTTCGATTTTTGGACAATGACAATTTAACGTTGGCATTCGACCATACTCTCAGGTAGGAGGTATATTTAAAATGTCTGTCTGACTATCAAAGTGAAATAAATTTGTTTTTATCTTAGTTGTGATCTGATGATGGTGTGATTTTCCTTTTTCTTTCCTTGTCTTGAGTAAGGCTTAACCGAAAAGGAAGTGGTTTGCTAGGAATTCAGTTGATGGCGCCCATTTATATTTGCATTATTTCTGTTAAACTTAAGCCCGTAACGACCCTAGAGATACTTTGTCTCGTGTTACCCACTGCTTTTTCGATAACTCAGCTGAATTTCCGACACATTCCTTATTTGACTAGAGGTTCATTTAACTCCGCTCTGTCCTGGAACTCCAGGAATGCGATGTTATAGCAGATGGGTCATCGCATCCCCAGGACGAACGGGTACACCGTGAAATGACCTTAAGTCGCTGATAGTGATGTCTATCTGGGCGATGCAACTCATGAGCAATGCCTACTTTAATGGGTGGAGGCTTAAACAATAATTTTGGCATTTCGAAGTTCTTCTACAATTTCTTGAATTTCCCAATTGTGACCAGTATGGCTGGCTTGACGTGAAGCATGCAACAGCTGTAGCCGCTGGACGAGCTTACTGGGATTATGCCAGAAGGTAACATCCAAAAGGGGTTTTAATGGTTTAAATGTCACTCCCGAAGCAGACACTTTATGACGTGCACTTTGACTGGTTGGAATCACTTTTGCAATGATGGTTTTATATTTTTGAGATATATTGGCATTCTTTTGTTGAGAGGTATTATACTGTCTTTTGTGGACATGGGGGTCCAATAAAATGGATTTATATTTGCCAAAGTCTTGTTGCGTATAATCATGGGAAGATGGGGTACGAGAGAATCGCAGCTTAACAGTCCTGGTGTTAATTTATAGTTTATCTTTTTAATGACAGCACTAGTATGAGCAAATTTAATTGATGAATCACCAATTTTAAAACTATCATTCTCATAGCGAACTCCATATGTTGTATCTGTGTTTCCAATAAATAGATCGGTGAAATAGGGTTTCAGGGTTGGTCCATAATATTTTATTAAAATGTTTTTGAGTTGAGCTTTAAGTTGAGGGGTGGCCAAGAGATGTGAAAACGCAGACGATCTGGAAGGGCAAGTTGTTTCGACCATGGCCAATGATTTCTTTGTTTTAAAAAACTCTGCAAGGGGTGAGGATTTTTGTTGAAGCGTAAATAATTGATCATCATCATCATCATCCTCAACATCGCTAACACTAGTCAAATCTACCTGTTCCACTTCCTCTTCCACAGGGTCCTCGTGTAGGGTCTGCGTGGCTTGTGAAACATTGGGTAGCGTTTCAGATGGCTTGAAAGAGGGTTTAAAAATGGATCTTAGCGGAGGTGCTAAATGTTGTTGAATAAACAAAGCATTATCCGCACGTGATCGTTTCAATTGACGAAACTTTTGGCGAATAGTATTTTTTGCTCTAATAATATGCTTTTACAATTGATTCTTTGCTAACGCCATGGTGTCTTGACAAATGACTTGAGAGGGAATGAGGCAGTGCCTTAAATAGTAGTAAAATTATCAGACACTAAGCGATAACGTCTTTGGTTGATTTCACTTTGTTTGTCAATAACTAAACAGGCATGGCTTGGGGTGTTCCAGCACATGGCACACAATTCAGTAAATGTTAGAAATGTCATATCAGGATTGACATGTTTATTATAAATATGACCAGTATTCCGCTCATCCTGGCGAAATAAAACAATGGTATTGGCATAGTCACGAATAGGTTGTTTGAGAATTTTAGAATCAATATGTTTGTGACGACCCATGCTGAAATAGCTTTGAATGATGGCTTGTCGTTCAGTGGATACATCATCGAAAATTGTGAGTGAATCAGGCTTCACCTCTTCCGGGGCGATAACATTTTCTTGCATGGAAAATGTGAAATAACTCATATTCTTTCTTTGTAATTGAGACATGACTTGATCTAGGAACATGTAGAGGGGTCGGTAGTACGACTGTCTAGGAACCAAAATGGCGGTCTCTGTTTAAACGTCAGACCTGCTAGCCTCTACCAGGCAAGTAAACTGATACTGCACTTCCTGCCCGCATGCGCATTCCTCTCTTATCAGCAGCTGCAGCTCTGACAAGTCCTCTGGCTAGGTACAGTATTCAGTTTCCAGGACGGTGTGCTAGCAATTAAAACGTGTGTGTCTTAAACATTGTACTTTAATAATAATAAGCATTAGCAAGCGGCCATCCTCAATACTTGACCATTTCTCCTAGCCTGCTCTCAGCCAGCCTTGAGCGGAATTCTTCCTTGTCTGCCAGTCAGACATACAAAGCTAGTTCTTGTTGTTGACAACTATCAAAGCCTCGCTTTCATTCCCATCACACAATTATTATCAGTTATCAATTCACTCATTACTAACATGTTTAAAGATCGCCATGAGGGACTTTGAAATATTCACCTTTATTCGTTCGTCATAGGAAAATATCGGAAAGCGCCCCCTCGCTCTGTCGCCCCCCCCCCCCTCAAAATAGTAATTTGCTCTCTTCAGCATGGCCGGCGACAGGCTCGTTGAAACACACACCCAGAGCTACCGTCTTTCTCTGCCTACAACCACTCTTTATTTAAAATTAAAATGCTCAGTTTTTGTCTAGAGACTTGAAATTTGTTTTCCTGGTACAAGGGGTAGCGACCTTTCATTTATATCAAACAAACTTTTTTATAGAATTACTAGTTTGCAAAATATGCGAATTTAAAAATTGGACTGTTTAAAAAAATACAAAAAATAAGGGTCATAGAGATCGTTCGTTTCAACCATGGCAAAACCTTCTATCGTGTTTGGTTTTCAAACAATTGCCTACTTTCAAAAACAAAACAAAATATGTTTTTTAAATATAATCAATGGTCTATAGCAAAGAGGACGTCACTTCGAGTTCTTGGACCCCTCGTACACGCCTCTGGCATGATTGGTTCGCGTGATATAACAAAAAGTCTAAAATCCCGTTTTAACTCCTAAAAATTGTCATCTTTTCAACACCTACATCCCCGCCAAGGGCACAATGAGAGAAAGAAAATGAATCCACGCACACCGTTCTAGCTTCATGGGTTCCCTAGTTATCAGCAAAATGTCAAAAACATTTGTTCACCCAAAAATCTAGTTTCCAATTTTCAAATTTTATGAGTGGTACATAGCAAAGGGAACGTCACCCCAACGCCAACAACACCTCGTTCGTTAAAATCCGATCATGCGTTCGGGAGATATCGGCAAAATTCGTACGAATGTAGGAGAGTATGTAGAACCCCCTCCATCCCACTACTACAAGTTTTTGTCTGAGAGACGTGAAATGTATTTTGCGGGTAAAGGGCGCCAGGGCCATTCATTGATGTCAAACAAACTTCTTTGTAAACTTCCTGGTTTTCAAAATATACGAATTTCAAAATTGGAGTGTTTTCAAAAAGTCTCAAAAAGAAGGTTTATTATAAAATAATAAAGGTGATAGACGCCTTTCGTTTGAACCATTGCATAACGTTTTATAATAATTAGTTTAAAAATTATCGCCTACATACCAAAACAAAAAAATGAATTTAAAAAATAGTACAAGTGGTCCATAGCAAGGCGCCCGTCAGCTCAAGTCCAACGACGCCTCATTTGTCAATATCCGACCATGGGTTCGCGAGATATGAATTATTTTAGACTACTTGTATTGTACCCGTTTGACCGAAGTCGCCCGAAGACACATGCATGAATTTTGAAATCAGCGATCAACAAGAGAACTGGGTCTCAGGGACTATCTGCGCAAACTAAATATAAACAGACTAGCGGGCTGCATCCAAAATTCAAGCATCAGTAGGGAAGAAGAGGAAACAAAGAAATGTCACAAATAACACAATTAAAATGATACTTAAAATTCATTATTCCTTCCCGGACACCCTAACTAAAATAAATGCCTCCTAGGAAGAAAACGAAACTAAACCACAAACCTGTAAAAAACATCCTATCTTCCTAGGTTCCTATCTAACATACCCTTTCGTATAAAACATTTATGCAAAAGCCTATTAAAATATCTCCACGCTAGCACTGATGTTAAGTGAACAGAAATTAATAATCCATCTGTCATTTAACCATTAATATTAATATAAATAAATTAGATGCCATATTTAATTCCAGTCATGATGTGACGTCTATGTAATAATTTTACCCACAGCATAAATTATGTTCTTCACATTTTAATACTTAATTCCAAAATGTTTATCCAATGCATATGGTTAAGTTACTGTAATATAATCCTCAAAATAGTCTGTGCAATCAAAGTTCAAAAATATGGATAGGGGGAAATATTACAAATCTGTATGCCACAAATGCATAATCCATCCCCTAAATGCATGGGTTTTTCAAGTCATCTAATGGGTTTCGACTAGAAAGTGGGCCTCACGGGTTCCATTAAGTGGTTCTGATTTAACAACCAAAATGTCACTTGGCATTTGTTCATTCGTATATTTTGTCTATTAGAAACAATCTCCTAAAGGTGAAGTAAAGCTATTTATCATAATTAATAAGCAGTCTGAATCATCATGTTCATTTATCTATTTTCATGGGATTCTATAAGGCTGTCATAACAAGTGGGATTTTATAAACCAGCTGTTGGGCTTATTCTGAGCGTCACAAATTGTAAATTAAGCTGAGCTTTGAAATTAGAAATATACAAATGACCAGATGGTTTTATAAAAGGGACTATCAAATATCCCTTCCTTTTCTACATATTTACTTAATTACACCTGCAAACATCTGCAATGGGGCGATCAAAGTCTAACCCATCTTTTATTTCCATATGTTATAAAGATCCTCAGCATTCCCTTAACATTCACATAATTTTTACATATTTATATAACCCACAAGAGTATTATTAAGTTCAACTACTGAGCCATGTCGTCACATGCTCCTCAATCTAACATTCATTTAATTCATTTAAACCATCTGCCCCTTGTTATTCTATTATTATTAATATTATTATTATTATTATTATTGCTTCTCTCAATATTACGGCTCATGACTGCTCATCCGCTCGTATTTCTTATTTCAATTATACAAAACATGTATCACAACAGCATTAGCCTTCCGCTTATTTCAAGTGATTCATGAACATGACGTCATTAAATCAGGTTATTATAAACAAATATACTGAGTAGCATTCTAATCCGTAAATCTAGACGTTCCTTACTAGTTATTTGATATAATACACTCCATCATCTTACACAAAAAAACATTGAAAATGTTATTATTATTATTAGTTCATCATAGTTATTATCACACCAGTTACCCCATTATTCATAGATTTCTGTTGTTTTATACACTTGAAAAATCAATAAATAATCACCATCAATCACCATTCTTTAGTCATTATCGTAAATTATAATTAATTACAATGATTTACAATTAATCATTACTATCACCACTAAATGATGTTTACCTCAAGAAAAGGTTTCCGTGTTCATTCCACTCATCTTCGATTGACATTGATTATTGATAAAAGATTCTTAAGTTATCGTTCGACGTCTATTACTTTATATCAACTTAAATATTTATTTATCAGACCTATCATCCTAAACATGGCAAATTATTATTGTTATTTACAGTCATCATTATTCCTCAGGTTAATATTATAATTCGTATTATTCAAAATTATAATAATTCCAGAAGTTACTATTTTTAAGTTTTTAGTATGTTGATTAACAATTTTTATTATGATTATTCCAAAATTGATAATTACCGCAATTAATATTATTATTAACATAGAAAAATCGGATTCGATAAACCTGGATATTTATTATTATTATCCAAATTTCAAGTATTCATTACTCAAACGATTAATTCAAATGCCACCACGACCAGTGTTAAATGGTTCAAAATTCTTCACATAAAAATGTAGCGACTTCATAACAGCGTCATTCAAAACCAAAGCAAAAGCTGTCATATCTGTCGTAGTCACATATGGAATAGAATATGGTGTCCTCCACCACAAATAATATAAATTAACCTCCCATTTCTTCATAAACTGAAGTCGAAAAAATAATGGATTCTGGTCCTATTTTATGTAATTATGTTGGCTGATGATATGAAAAGTGCGGAGGAAATTTATTGCGCACAGAAAGGATTGAATGCAGGATCTTGCAATGCTCATGACAAGAAGAAAGATTAATGTAATAATCTAGCTTTCATTTTGAGAAGACGATGTCCGGTGGATGTGGCGATGAATCAATTTCCGTGCAGATTGAATAAGCACCCCTGGCAGGCGATAACATGCACCCGGATAGGCACACACATGAGTACCGCACCACTCCCAACCGGTCCGGTCTGGCGCTATATACAATCGGCTTCCATCCTCCCCTAGCACGTTTAATGCTCAGTCAGGTGATGCATATTTTTCTTCGTAGATTTAATATGTTGACGATTAACAGATATGTCCATAATGACCCAGGATTCGAAATGGAAAATAGTTCAACAATTTTTCTGTATTTTAGCATGTACTGCAGATGACAGGCACACACATTTGAGTAGCGATATCATCTTTCATGAACATTTCCTCTTCGGTATTTCACTGACCTATCGTTACCGTGGCCTACTGTGGAAAATGAGTGTTGCCCTGATGTCGTGAGAAAATAGCTAGAAACTGCACCATAATATAAGCAATCTCCAACAAATGTACGAATAAATGCCCCAATTTCCATGTGTTTTTATGAAAGCAAAATATCTCGCTTCAAGTGAAGTACTCCAGCCGCACTTGGTCTGCGTTTGTTTACCAGTTGCAATGTCGCTGAGTTTGACTCATATTTCAGAACCTGAGCATCCACTGACCTTGGCTCGAAAATAACTTAAGTCCCCACACACACTGCACAGCATTGCTCAGCACTTTGCTCCACTTTATCGGATTTCTTTATCGCGTGTGTTTCCCCGCACTGCAAATGACTTCAGCACAAATGACTTCAGCAAAAATGACAAGTCTCTCAGCAGTTACAGCCCTTTTTATCCCCCTTGTAGGCACTGAGCATTGCGTCCCTGTCATGCGCATCATATGTAAAATCATATACTTTCCAATTACGCCTTCTAATTCCAAAATGATATTATACAGAGATCATAGAAAATATAAGCTTCATTCTCGTGTTGTTCTGGATGTTCTATTCTGTCTATTCTTCGTTAATATACAGTAATTCATAATACATTGTATCGCCACTAGCGCTCCAATGGTCTCTCATGCTGCCTCCTATAACGTGGTTGTCCAAAAGGGCAAGCGCGTATTTCAAAAAATAGAGGAACGGCGCGGCATTCAAACTCGCGAACTGCTCTCGCGGACAAAATCACATAGACCACATCGTGAATTGGGCACATCCACCCCTTACTCCAACAAAAATATATATATATATATCAGTGGAAAATTGTATATATATATATATATATTCTCTGCCGCTCCTCTCCTCTTCCTAATGTCTGGCTCTTGAATCTCTCCAAAGCTACGTTTTCACGCCCTCTCCCGGTTGTCAAAATGTCCCCTGCATCCTCGAAGTACTTGGTAGACCTCTATCGGCCTGTAATTCCGTTAAGTATCTCTTACTGTCCTCATGTTTTTGTTCTAAATTTTGTCTATTTTGTTTACTAAACTCTTCCGAATTCTGTCTCTGATATGGTATATTCTGGAATTGTTGTCTTCCATACCCTGGCCTTTTCCATGTATTCCATCGGTTATTGAACCTCCCCGATCTGATATATGGTCTCCCTTGGTCTGATTATTCCAATTACTTCTATCTCCGTCATCCCGCGGTGATTTCTCGTCTCGACATCTTTTGGGCGCCGTTTGACGTTGGCGATCGGTAACGTCAGCATATACGGCTTGATTTTCAGGTTTCGATGTCCTTTGGTGATTGAACTGTGCGTTGGCATGATCCAACCGATGCAATACTTCATCAAACTGCTCCATCCTCCCGATGTCTGATGCTATAAGCGTTCGCTGTACCTCTAGTGGAAATTGACGTATCAGTGCGGAAATGAGTTCATAATCTGGCATAGGCGGATCAAAAAATTGCAATTTAGATAACTGGCTTGCAAAATAATTAGAGTATTTTGTAGGTTGAGATGTGGAATATCATTTAGCATAAATCTCCGCTCTTAGGTGTTGTTGCGTTTCTGGCGACCAAAATTTTCGCAACAATGCTTGAGCAAATTCGTCGTAATTCCTGAGATTATATCTTATAGCTCTAAACCATACAAGCGCAGTGCCATCCAAAAAGCGGCTAATTACACGTATCTCTCCCCCTTTTGAAACCTTAAAATACTTCAGATAATCCTTAATTTTTCTAAGAAACTCTAAAGGTGAACAACCCCTGTTCCGGAATAATTTATTAGGTTTATCTTCTGTTTGCTTCAAGATGGTTATTGGAGTAGAAGTAGATATGTTAGGAATGTCAAGAGTCCTTCCTAATGTTGATATACCTTCCTGGTTTAGAAGTAATTCAGTTTCATTAGCTTCTTTAGACTGGGATTTAAATGATGAGAATTTTGATGCCAGATCCTGAATCGTCTTTCGAATAGCGTCAGTATCCATATTTAATGTTATCCCCTTGCCTCTATTCCTATCTTCCTTTAATTCTCCAATACCACGTTCCTGTTTCTTGACCTGGCTCAGTATCGTATCTACATTCTCTCTGACTCCCTTTAAGTCATTGGTTATAACCTCAACTTCAGATACGAGAGCCTTCCTAATCTCCTTCGCTTCCTCTTGAGTGTCTTGTACTATCTTCTCTTTGACTTGTGTTATCACCGTGTCCCGGATTCCTACCAGTATTTCTTTTATAACTCCATCCTTTAATTCTCCCACTAGAATTTCATGAAAATCCTGCCCCACTTTCTTTAACACCTGCCTAACATTCAAGTCGTTACCCCTGATAACTCGGATCTGAATGATGCCATATCATCCATGACTTTCCTTATGTTATCATCTATTTTGGATTCCAACTGCCATAAATTTCCATGTGATTCCTGTTTGTGTTTCTCTAACGCATCTTGCATAATCTTCTTATTCTCTTCTAGACTTACTTGAACCCGTCCATAATTACTGACCAAGTTCTCCTTTAGGGTTTTACTACTATAAATTATTCGAGCTTCTGTTCCCAAAAATTCTCCTGAGCTTTTCTAGCATTCTTTTTAATCTTCTACTCTAAGACTACAATCCTACCTTCTAACTTAGCGTCTATCGTTTCGGACAAGCTTTGCTCTAACGCCATAATATTGTCTGCTACCTTAGTATCTATCGCTTCTAATCTTTTGGTCATTTCCAGCTTTATAGACTTCGAATTTTCTATGAGTTTATTTTCTAACTTTAGGGCATTATCAGCCATTTGAGTTTCTAATGTTTTAGAATTTTCAACAATTTTAGTTTCTAATGTTTTAGAATTTTCAGCTATTGAGTTTCTAATGTCTTAGAATTTTCAGCTATTTGAGTTTCTAATGTTTTAGAATTTTCAGCTACTTTAGTTTCTTATGTTTTAGCTTTTTCATCCAGTTTAGTCTCCAAGGCCTTAGCATTTGTAAACAACAAAGTCAAATTATTCTCCATCCGCTAGAGAATCTCTTCCATTTACACAATATATATTCACAAATAGGGTAAGTTGTCAGCCAACATCCAGTAGCTAAAATCTAAATACTTGTGTCATGACTTGGCAAGGTCAACCGTAAATTGAAGTATCTTCAACTCTTCTTCTTCTTCTTCTTCATCTATCCCTTTTGCCTCTCGGTGAAGGGTCTGGTAGCCACATTCTGTATCCATTCCTATTCCCTGCGAGTCTCCTGGTTTGCTGCAGAGTCCTTCCCTTCTTCTCTGCCACCTCTCCGACATAGTTATTTCTACTTCCTTTCCTGTCAGAGAAATTAGATTCCATGCAGCCCATCTCATTGTCCATTTCCCGCAGGGTCGTGTCATGTTTATCCGTCCGGCTCTTCCTTTTGTTCTCTGAATTTGATAAGCTTCACCCGACGTGGGTAATCACCCCTACGCGAGCTAGCCCAGTGGAGGTGCTGCCTCCTCACAGCATCTGTGCCTACTGGATATTTCTGTCAGGGTTGTTCTCTCTTATCTGAGCATATCCCGTTTTAAGGCGCCGGAAACTCGCCCTCACCCCTCCCTTACGGGCTGGGATTTGCTGGATGCATTGCTAGGCAGAGCCTCAAAACTAGGGCATTTCTCAGTATTTACCAGAGACACCTAATCAGCATTGGTGTCCCAACTGAGGCCCAATAACCAGCCATTCACCCTCCTCCTTTCTAAACCGGGCTAGGGACCGGCTATGGCGGAGTTGTATCTTCAACACAAAAAATGAAATTACAACAACCTAAGGAACAAAATCAATTACCAAATAGTCAAAAGCAAATAAAACTGTGTATTTGTCCATTTCAAAAACAACCAAAGACCCCCTCTTCTCACATGCTGAATTGACAAAACAAAACTCGAGCATCACAAAGACCAAACAAACGTTGGGCACCATTTTCCTTTCTAACTACTTTATGTGCCCGTTTGACCGAAGTCGCCCGAACACACATGCATGAATTTTGAAATCAGCGATCAACACGAGAACTGGCTCTCAGGGTCTATCTGGGCAAACTAAGTATAAACTGACTAGCTGGCTGATACCAAAATTCAAGCATCAGTAGGGAACAAGAGGAAATAAGAAATGTCACAAATAACACTGTTTAAAATGATATTTACAATTAATTTCTCCTTCTCGGAAACCCTAACTAAAATAAAGGTCTCCTAGGACAAAAACACAAACCCGTAAAAAATAATCCTATCTCCCTAGGTTCCTATCTAACATACCGTATCGTATAAAAACATTTATGCGAAACCCCTATTAATAATATCTCTACGCTAGCACTGATGTTATGTGGACAGAAATTAATATTCCATCTGTCACTTAACCATTAATATTAATATAATTAGATTAGATGCCATATTTAATTCCAGTCATGATTTGACATCTATGTAATAATTTTAGTCATAGCATAAACTATGTCCTTCACATTTTACCACTTAATTCCAAATTTTTATCCAATGCATATGGTTAAGTTACTGTAATATAATCCTCAAAATAGTCTGTGCAGTCAAAGTTCAATATTATGGATAGGGGGAAATATTTCAATTCTGCATGCCACAAATGCATTATCCATCCCCTAAATGCATGGGTTTTTCAAGTCATCTCATGGGTTACGACTAGAAAGTGGGCCTCATGGGGTCCATTAAGTGGTTCTGACTTGACAATAAAAATGTCATTTGGCATTTGTTCATTCGAATATTTTGTCTATTAGAAACTATCTCATAAAGGAGTAGTAAAGCTGTTTATCATAATTATTAAGCAGTCTGAATCATCATGTTCATTTATCTATTTTCATGGGATTTTATAAGGCTGTCATAACAAATGGGATTTTATCAACCTCCTGTTGGGTTTATTCTGAGCGTCAGAAATCGTAAATTGAGCTGAGCCTTGAAATTAGAAATATACAAATGACCAGATGATTCTATAAATGGGGCTATCAAATATCCCATCTTTTTCTACATATTTACTTAATTACACCTGCACACATCTGCAGTGGGAGGATCAACGTGTAACCCTTCTTTTATTTCCATATGTTATAGAGATCCTCAGCTTTCCCTTAACATTCACATAATTTTCACATATTTATACAACTCACAAGAGTATTATTAACTACTGAGCCATGTCGTCACATGCTCCTCAATCTAACATTCATTTTATTCATTTAAACCATCTGTCCCTTGTAATTCTATTATTATTATTAATATTATTATTAATATAATTATTATTATTATCATTGCTTCTCTCAATATTACGGCTCATGACTGGTCATCCGCTCGTAATTCTCACTCCAATTATACAAAACATGTATCACAACAGGATTAGATTTCCTCTTATTTCAAGTGTTTCATGAACATGACGTCATTAATTCAGAATATTATAAACAAATATACTGATTAGCATTATTTCCAAGATCATTCTAATCCGTAAATCGTGACGTTCCTTACTAGTTATTCGATATAGTAAACTCCTCATCTTACACAAAAAAATCAATGAAAATTTTATTATTATTATTATTGTTTCATCATGATTATTATCACACAGTTACCCCATTATTCATAGATCTCTTTTGTTTTATACACTTGAAACGTCAATAAATAATCGCCATCAATCACCATTCTTTAGTCATTATCGTAAATTATAATTAATTACTATGAATTACAATTAATCATTGCTAACCATCCTTGATCACCTTCAAATCTCCAAAAACATGTCATTACTATCACCACTAAATGATGTTTACTTCAAGAAAAGCTTTACGTATTCATTCCACTCATCTTCGATTGACATTGATTATTGATAAATTATTCTCAAATTATCGTTCGAAGTCTATTATATTATATCACCTTAAATATTTATTTATCAGACCTATAATTCTAATAATGGCAAATTATTATTGTTATTTACAGTCATCATTATTCCTCAGGTTATTATTATTATTATTATGCAAAATTATAATAATTCCCGAAGTTACTATTTTTAAGTTTTTAGTATGCTGATTTACAATTATTATTATGATTATTCAAAAATTGATAATTACCAAAATTATTATTATTATTATCACCGACAGTAGTGGCTACGCTGGCTATAGCGCAGCATTAGTTCATAGGGCCAAGCTCTCTGCTGACTCGGTAGAAGCATGGGTTCGCGCCCCACCGTCCGCCGTCCTTGAAATGGTTTTCCGTGGTTTCCCATTTTCAACACCAGGCAAATCCTGTGACGGTACTTTCTGACAGACCATGGCCGCTTATTTCCCCATCCTTGCCCAGATTCATTCACCATCAATCGTTTAATCTCTCATTAACTCCTCTCCTGGGGTTGGCGCCAGGAAGGGCATCCGGCCCTAAAAACCATCTCCACAAAGACTTCCATCGCAACTCATCCCCGACCCCGTTGGAAAACGGGAATAATAAGGGGTAGACATACATACAATTATTGTTATTATTATCTTAGAAAAATCGGATTCGATAAACCTGGATATTTATTATTATTATTATTATTGTTATTATTATTATTATCCAAATTTCAAGTATTCATTACTCGAACGATTAATTCAAATGCCACCATGCCCAGTGTTAAATGGTTCAAAATTCTTCACATAAAAATGTAGCGACTCCATAACAGCGTCATTCAAAACAAAAGTAAAAGCTGTCATATCTGTCGTAAGTCACATATGGAATAGAATACGGTGTCCTCCACCACAAATAATACAAATTAACCATCCGTTTCTTCATAAACTGAAGTCGGCAAAATAATGGATTCTGGTCCTGTTTTATGTAATTATGTTGGTTGATGACATGAAAAGTGCGGAGAAAAAATATTGCGCCGAGAAGGGGTTGAATGCAAGGGCTCGCAAAGCTCATGAAAACAACAAAGTTTAATGTAATGATCTAGCTTACATTTTCTGAAGACAGTGTCCGGTTGATGTGGCGATGAATCCATTTCCGTGCAGATCGAATAAGCACTACTGGCAGGCGATAACATGCACCCAGATAGGCACACACATGAGTACCACACCACCCCCAACCGGTCCGGTCTGGCGCTACATACAATCAGCTAGGCACACACAAGAGTACCGCACCACCCCCAACCAGTCCAGTCCGGCGCTACATACAATCGCCTAGGCACACACAAGAGTACCGCACCACCCCCAAACGGTCCGGTCCGGCGCTACATACAATCAGCTAGGCAAACACAAGAGTACCGCACCACCCCCAACCAGTCCGGTCCGGCGCTACATACAATCAGCTAGGCACACACAAGAGTACCGCACCACCCCCAACCGGTCCGGTCCGGCGCTACATACAATCAGCTAGGCACACACAAGAGTACCGCACCACCCCCAACCAGTCCGGTCCGGCGCTACATACAATCGCCTAGGCACACACATGAGTACCGCACCCCCCCCCCCCCCAACCGGTCCCGTCCGGCGCTACATACAATCAGCTAGGCGCACACAAGAGTACCGCACCACCCCCAACCAGTCCGGTCCGGCGCTACATACAATCAGCTAGGCACACACAAGAGTACCGCACCACCCCCAACCAGTCCGGGCCGGCGCTACATACAATCGCCTAGGCACACACAAGAGTACCGCACCACCCCCAACCGGTCCGGTCCGGCGCTACATACAATCAGCTAGGCACACACAAGAGTACCGCACCACCCCCAACCGGTCCGGTCCGGCGCTACATACAATCGCCTAGGCACACACAAGAGTACCGCACCACCCCCAAACGGTCCGGTCCGGCGCTACATACAATCAGCTAGGCACACATATGAGTACCGCACCACCCCCAACCGGTCCGGTCCGGCGCTACATACAAACAGCTAGGCACACACAAGAGTACCGCACCACCCCCAACCAGTCCGGTCCGGCGCTACATACAATCGCCTAGGCACACACAAGAGTACCGTACCACCCCCAACCGGTCCGGTCCGGCGCTACATACAAACAGCTAGGCACACACAAGAGTACCGCACCACCCCCAACCGGTCCGGTCCGGCGCTACATACAAACAGCTAGGCACACACATGAGTACCGCACCACCCCCAACCGGTCCGGTCCGGCGCTACATGCAATCAGCTAGGCACACACAAGAGTACCGCACCACCCCCAACCGGTCCGGTCCGGCGCTACATGCAATCAGCTAGGCACACACAAGAGTACCGCACCACCCCCAAACGGTCCGGTCCGGTGCTACATACAATCGCCTAGGCACACACAAGAGTACCGCACCACCCCCAACCGGTCCGGTCTGGCGCTATATACAATCAGATAGGCACACACAAGAGTACCGCACCACCCTCAACCGGTCCGGTCCGGCGCTACATACAATCAGATAGGCACACACATGAGTACCGCACCACCCCCAACCGGTCCGGTCCGGCGCTACATACAATCAGCTAGGCACACACATAAGTACCGCACCACCCCCAACCGGTCCGGTCCGGCGCTACATACAATCAGCTAGGCACACACATGAGTACCGCACCACCCCCAACCGGTCCGGTCTGGCGCTATATACAATCAGATAGGCACACACATGAGTACCGCACCACCCCCAACCGGTCCGGTCCGGCGCTACATACAATCAGATAGGCACACACATGAGTACCGCACCACCCCCAAACGGTCCGGTCCGGCGCTACATACAATCAGCTAGGCACACACAAGAGTACCGCACCACCCCCAACCGGTCCGATCCGGCACTACATACAATCGGCTAGGCACACACATGAGTACCGCACCACCCCCAACCGGTCCGGTCCGGCGCTACATACAATCAGATAGGCACACACATGAGTACCGCACCACCCCCAACCGGTCCGGTCCGGTGCTATATACAATAAGATAGGCACACACATGAGTACCGCACCACCCCCAACTGGTCCGGTCTGGCGCTACATACAATCAGATAGGCACACACATGAGTACCGCACCACTCCCAACCGGTCCGGTCTGGCGCTACATACAATCAGATAGGCACACACATGAATACCGCACCACTCCCAACCGGTCCGGTCTGGCGCTATATACAATCAGATAGGCACACACATGAGTACCGCACCACCCCCAACCGGTCCGGTCTGGCGCTACATACAATCAGATAGGCACACACATGAGTACCGCACCACCCCCAACCGGTCCGGTCCGGCGCTACATACAATCAGCTAGGCACACACAAGAGTACCGCACCACCCCCAACCGGTCCGGTCCGGCGCTACATACAATCAGCTAGGCACACACAAGAGTACCGCACCACCCCCAACCGGTCCGGTCCGGTGCTACATACAATCAGCTAGGCACACACATAAGTACCGCACCAGTCCCAACCGGTCCGGTCTGGCGCTACATACAATCGGCTTCCATCCTCCCCTAGCACGTTTAATGCACTTTCAGGCGATGCATATTGTTCTACGTTGATTGAATATGTTGACGATTAACAGGTATGTCCATAATGACGAATATCGAACACGGCACACTCATGGCTTGGCCATTCGTGGTCCCGACAACGAAATTTCCGTGCTTTCACATCAGTCACCCAGGTTTTCCAAGTGGAAAATTGTTCAACAATTTTTCTGTATTTTAGCATGTACTGCAGACGACAGGCACACACATTCGAGTAGCGATATCATCTTTCATGAACATTTCCTGTTCGTTACCGTGGCCTACTGTGGAAAATGAGTATTGTTCTGATGTCGTAAGAAAATAGCTAGAAACTGCACCATCAATATAAGCGATCTCCAACAAATGTACGAATAAGTGCCCCAATTACCATGTGTTTTTACGAAAGCAAAATATCTCGCTTCAAGTCAAGTACTCCAGCCGCACTTGGCATACGTTTGTTTACCACTCGCAATGTCACTGAGTTTGACTCATACTTCAGAACCTGAGCATCCACTGACCTCGGCTAGAAAATAACTTAAGTCCCCACACTCACTGTACAGCATTGCTCAGCACTTTGCTCCACTTTATCGGATTTCCTTATCGCATGTTTCCCCGCACTGCAACTGACTTCAGCACAAATGACTAGTCTCTCAGCATTTACAGCCCTTCTTATCCCCCTTGTAGGCACTGAGCATTGCGTCACTGACATGCTCATCACATGTAAAATCGTATACTATCCAATTACTCCTTCTAATTCCGAAATGATATTATACAGAGATCGTAGGATACTATAAGCTTCATTCTCGTGTTGTTCTGGATGTTCTATTCTGTCTATTCTTCGTTAATATACAGTAAATCATAATACAATGTATCGCCACTAGCGCTCCAATGATCTCTCATGCTGCCTCCTATAACGTGGTTGTCCAACACGGCAAGTGCGTATTTCAAAAAATAGAGGAACGGCGCGGCCTTCAAACTCGCGAACAGCTCTCGCGGACAAAATCACATGAGCCACAAGTAGTGTGTTTTGGACAGTTCTACACCCACCGCCACCGCTCCACCGCTGGAATACTCTAATGGCAATATCTCGCGAACCAATCAGGCTAGAGACTTGTACGAGGTGTCATTGAACTCGGGCTAACACCCCCTTTCCAATGGATAATATATTTCCACCACAAAATAAAACCTACCCCTACTAGGGGGTGAAATTGTAATTTTTTAGAGAATCTCTCTTTCCAATTGCAACATGTGAGAGTTTGAATGCCGATATGGAATTAAACATTGTTCCAAACAAGAGACATGTCTTCGGTGGATAGCCACTATGAATTAACATGCTTGTTTTTTTTGTTTTTTAGGCATGCCCACTCAGAGCTTTTGTAAGAGGGCGGGCTTTTTAAATGATGGCGGCTGTAGTGTAACCTAACCTAACCCAACCCACGAGTGGAGATCAAAAAGTATTTTAAGTGACGCTTATTGATCGGCAAACTTATAAACAAAGAGGGGCATGTTAGGCCTTGAGGTGACAGCCCCCGTTATTGTTACTGAGCCCCTGTGGTCGGGCCCCTGTTGATGGGTTATTGTTGACAGGTCATTGTTGACGGGTCATTGTTGACAGGTCCTTGTGGACAAGTCCTTGTGGACGAGTCCTTGTTGACAGGTCCTTGTGGACAAGGCCTTGTGAACGAGTCCTTGTGGACAGGTCCTTGTGGACGAGCCCTTGTTGACAGGTTATTGATGACAGGTCCTTGTGGACGAGTCATTGTTGACGAGTCCCTGTGGGCAGGTCCTTGTGGATGAGCCCCTTTGGACTGATCCCTATGGACTAGCCCATGCATTTATTTAAATTATGTCAAAGGGCCTAACTACATTTGCGTGTAAAGCAATGTGTTGAACTGACGTTGTTCACCAGTCCTTACTACTACAATTGGATAACGATATGAAAGGAATTGATTAACCAGACATGAGTTAACTACCAACGAAACACTTACGCGACTCTGCTTGTTATTGACCAATGAGTAGGGTTTTAGAAAAACTGTTTGCTATTTTGGGTTATATACTAAAAATGCTTAGACCTTTTGAGCGACTATGTTTACTAAACAAGACATTATGCCAGAGACGATTAGGATTCTTATGTAGCTCAGACAAGGAAAGCATTTCTACAGAATCTGTTGACATTGAATATAGATTTAGGTATTAGAAAGTCATTTTGAAGGCCTTTGTCTGGAGCGTGGCACTCTATGAAAGTAAAACGTAGACAATTGGTGTAGCAGAAATATGGAGAATTGAAGTGTTTGAAATGTGGTGTTACAGGAGAATGATGAAGATTAGATGGGTAAATAGGGTTACTAACAAAGAGGTATTAAGACGAGTGGGGGAGAAGAGATGTATCTGGAGACTGTTAATGAAGTAAAGAGATAGGTTGGTTGGACACGTACTAAGACACCCAAGAATAGCAAACTTAGTTATGGAAGAAAGGTTCGAGGACGAGAACTGTAGGGGTAGACCAAGTTTAGAATATGTTAAACAGATAGCCTTGAATGTAGGGTGTGGTAGCTATATAGAGATGAAACGATTAGCTCGGGACAGATAGACGCTGAGATCTGCATTAAACCAGTCAAAGGACTAAAGACTCAAACAGCAACATGTACGTTCACCAAAATAATGTTGTGTAACGGTAAATGTTAGTCAACGAACAGTAATGCATTACTAAAACCCATGACACGATACCTAAGAGCTTTTCTAAAATGAAATTTAAAATGCCTTTAACCCTATATTGAACACCCAGTTCACAAGACTCATAACTGCAATGTTATGGTAAAACAAAACAAAATCTATATTTCAAAACAAGCAAGTGGTTTAGTCAATGTATACTGGAAAAAGTTTTGTTAACACTCAAGTCCTCAAGACCAATTAAATTAGTAACTGTCAGGTTGGCCGAGTGGTTAAGGTGTTTGACTTAAGATCAAATTTCTGTATAAGGAAGCAAGGGTTCGAATCCCTTACCTGACATAACTATTGCCTTAACATGGCTTGGTCACACTGTATTATTATGATACTCGGTACACAAACCATAGATATATTTGTATTGTTTAAGGCCACTCTCTTTCTGAACATAGAGACTGTTGATGGTTAACAATTGTATTAATAGTGGGACATGGGGATAGTAATTAAGAAAAACAGACAATACCCATACAATATTTTTATTAAATTCATTTTATAATAGTTACACACTGAATTCAACTCTATCTCTTTACCATTGTTCGATATAGATTTTTAAACACAACGCTTGTTGTAGATCCTTTTACAACTTTCTCCAGGTACTCTTGCTCTTAAAAACTGGGGAAGCCGCAATGGTTTTATAAACATAGAACCCTCATCCTCTTCTTTTTCATAATTATCATCATCATCATCATTATGAATATTATCATCAAAATTATTATAGTCATTGTCACCATCATTATCATCATCATTCTCAACATCACTAGAACTATCCAATTCCTCTTGTTTGTTTTCCACAGGGACCTCTTGTAGAGTTGCGTAGCTTTTGATAGTGTTAAGGGTTTTTTGAACGATGATATTTGTCCTAACATGTCTTTTTGAGGTGATGAATGCTTTTTAACAAACAATGCACTATCTTGAGCAGCAATATATTATTCTTGGACTTGCCTTTTTTCTACCTGGATTAGAGTATTTTGCGTATTTAAATGTGTATTAATTTGAGATTCACAATGATGTTCTTTTGAAGTAAGTACGTTGGAGTCTTTTGTTTTGATCATTCCTCGACACTTTTTAGATCGTTGTTTTGAACATCGCCAAATAACAGTTCCATCTTTATTGGTTGTTTTTACAATATATGTATATCCTTTATAGAAGACACATGGCTTGCCATGACTGGTTGTTGGGACTTCCATATCAACTAATACATATGAATTAAATTTTAGTAAAGTCACATGAACAATTTTTAGATTACAAGTGATTTACACACACAAATACACACTTTCCTAAATGTCAAGATTTATGGATGTTGTTTTCCACCAACAGCTGCTTACTGCGTATGACAAGGCTGGAGACTGGTAGGTGAGACGGTCTTTCTCGATGTGAACACTGTAACAGGCAGTAGTCAACTGACAATATTCTTATACCCTAGTCAAGGTTAACAGGTACTTACTGTGTATGACAAGACCGTACACTCGTAGGTAAGACAGTATTTTTTTGTTTGTTGCTAAGGATCCCATATATACCCTTGACATGTTAGTTCTGAACACTTAGTGGTTAATTGTATATATTGAATTTAAATACACAGCTTAAAAAGCACGTTTTGCGGATGGGAGGGGTGAGAGGCTGGCTAAAAAGGAAATGTTTTAGTTTAATGAAACGTCATGTCCTAGTAGGCGTGATTTATAGTAGACGCAATTGATAGTAGACGTAACTGACAGTAGGTGTAATTGATACTAGACGTGATTAATAGTAGACGCAATTGATACTAGGCGTGATTGATGGTAGGCGTGATTTATAGTAAGCGCAAATCATAGTAGGCTCAATTGATAGTAGATGCAATTGATAGTAGGCGTGATTGATAGTAGGCGCGATTGATAGTAGACGTAATTTGACATGGGCGCGACTTAGATCATTTTTGATATCATAAATTTACAGTGTCAATGTTTATACAAAGTACAAGGTAGAGAGGGGGTATTTTAAGACTTAACCTCAGCTCACTTAACATAACCAAACTTTACCTAACCTAACATTGTCACGTGACATGTTCTACAAGTTTAGACTTGCTTTAAGACTGATTATGTCGTCATAGATTGATGGGAGGGGTGAGAGGCTGGCAAAAAGGAAATGGTTTAGTTTAATGAAACGTCATGTCTTAGTAGGCGCGATTAATAGTAGACGCAATTGATAGTGGGCGAATTTGATAGTAGGCATGATTTTACATGAGCGCGATTTATAGTAGACGCAAATGATAGTAGGCGTGATTGATAGTAGACGTGATAGATAGTAGGCGCGATTGATAGTAGGCGCAATTTGACATGGGCGCGACACAGATCATTTTTGATATCATAAAGTTACAGTGTCAATGTTTATACAAAGTACAAGGTAGAGAGGGGGTATTTTAAGACATAACCTCAGCTCATTTAACATAACCTAACTTTACCTAACCTAACTTTGTCACGTGACATGTTCTACAAGTTTAGACTTGCTTTAGAACTGATTATGACGTCATAGATTGATGGGAGGGGTGGGAGGCTGACAAAAAAGGAAATGTTTTGGTTTAATGAAAAGTGATGTCCTAGTAGGTGCGACAGGCAGTAGACGCAATTGATAGTAGACGCGATTAATAGTAGACGCATTTGATAGAAGGCGTGATTGATAGTAGGCGTGATTTGACATGAGCGCGATTTATAGTAGAAGCGAAAGGTAGTAGGCGCTATTGGTAGTAGACGTAATTAGACATGGGCGCGATTTATAGTAGACACAATTGATAGTAGGCGCGATAGATAGTAGGCGTAATTGATAGTAGGCGCGATTTGATATGAGCGCGATTTATAGTAGACGCTAATGATAGTAGGCGTGATTGATAGTAGGCGCAATTTGACATGAGGGCGATTTATAGTAGACGCAAATGATAGTAGGCGCGATTGATAGTAAGCGTAATTAGACATGGGCGTGATTGATAGTAGGTGTAATTGATAGTACGCGTGATTGATAGTAGGCGTAATTGATAGTTGCCGCGATTGAGTAGGCGCACAATTGATAGTAGACGGGATTCATAGTAGACGCAATTTATAGTAGATGCAATTGGTAGTAGACGCAATTAATAGTAGGTGCAATTGATAGTAGGCGTGCATGACAGTAGGCGCGATTGATAGTAGACGCAATTTATAGTAGATGCAATTGGTAGTAGACGCAATTGATAGTAGGTGCAATTGATAGTAGGCGTGCTTGATATTTGGCGCGATTGATTGTAGACGTGATTGATATGGGCGCGACTCAGATCACTTTTGATATCACAAAGTTACAGTGTCAATGTTTATACAAAGTACAAGGCAGAGAGGGGGTATTTTAAAACTTAACCTCAGTTCACCTAACATAACCTAACTTTACCTAACCTAACTTTGTCACGTGACATGTTCTACAAGTTTAGACTTGCTTTAAGGCTGACTATGACTATGACGTCATAGATTGATGAGAGGGGTGGGAGGCTGACAAAAAAGGAAATGTTTTGGTTTAATGAAAAGTCATGTCCTAGTAGGCGCTATTGGTAGTAGACGCAATTGATAGTAGGCGCGATTAATGGTAGGCGCAATTGATAGTAGGCGTGATCAGGTACTTACTGCATATCAAAAGGCTCTACACTCGTGTGTTAGACACTCTATATTGTTAAGGACCCCTATATTCCCCATACAAGGCTATACATGTTAGTTCTAAACACTTAGTGGTTATTTGTATATTAAATTTATATACACAGGTTATACTAGCACGTTTTTTCACACAGTAAAACTTTGTCAAATAGCCACATGCGACTCGCAAAGTATGTTTCCGCTATCTAGCGGTGACTATGGAAACTACCTGAACATATCCTAATCTAATCCTAGCTAACCTCACCTGACGTGACCATACCGGTTTTTAAGCAACAACAACACACTAAGATTCCATGTATTCCAGAATACCTTTAGATTAATTAACGACTCTCAACTCTTTTAACTATGTCTATCCCACTCTTTCAAAAACACGATATATTTTTTTAAATTTTTGCTTCATGTCAATACTAAAGTGATAATGGGATTTCCGATCCTATCACTATAAATTCATTACCCCCCACTCTTATCTCGGTCTCGACAACAACCATGCCTATTTTTATTTTGTCAGATGATGTGATTTTCGGGTTCAAAGTGGGTGCAAAAGTGGGGTGTAAAAGTGGTACCCTATTTGTAATGGCTTATTTGACAAGTTATTTTGTGGTACCCTATTCGTAATGGCTTATTTCACAAGTTGTTTTTTGTCAATGTATTTAGAGGATATTTCTCTTGTTCATGGAAAGTATCTCAGCCCTTTTTATGATAGCATAATGCTTACCGTCATGTTTGTAAGCAACAACAACACATTAAAATTCCAAGAATCCAAAATACTCTAAGGTTAATGATGGTCTCTCAACTCCATTCCACGCCTAGTCAAAAACATTATACATTTCAAATTTTTCAAAAAAGGTAAATTGGTAATGTAGGCTATATATTTAAACTAAAAGTCATATGCTATCCCACTCTCAGTCAAAAATAATAATTATATTCTTAAATTTTCCCAAAAAATATTTGGAAAGTAGGCTATAATTTGAAAACTAATCATCCTAAAAAGTCATATATAGACTCAAACCAATGGCTTTTATGTCCTTAATCGTTAGAACAAAACATGGAATTTTTGACATTTTTTCCAAATATTGATCATTTTTAAAAATGGGCTATATTTTGTAAAGTATGAATTACACAAAAAATGTGTTTGACATAAATGACAGGTATTTACCCCCCTCTTCCCACAAACCAAGTCCCAGGTCTCTGGGACAAAATCGAAAACGGTTCAATTTTGAAAGTAGACGATATTTTGAAAACTAATCATTCTAAAAAGTCATATATAGACTCAAACAAATGTCCTTTAAGTCCTTTAACGTTAGAACAAAACTTAACATTTTTTCATTTTTTCCAAAAAAAGTCCAATTTTCAAAATTGCCTCTATTTTGGAAACTAAGAATTAGTTCCAAAATGGCGGTCGTAGCTTAACTCAACCTAACCTAACCCTACGAGGTGTGATCAAACAATTCCAAAATGGCTGCCGTCGCTTAACTTAACCTTTGATTGATCCCTGTTGATTGCCCCCTTTTGATTGATCTCTGTTGATGTATCCCTTTGGACTGGCCCCTGTTGACTAGCCCCTTTGGACGGGTCCTTTTTAAAGGGGGAGTCTTTTTTTTACGGGTCCCGGAGGACGGGTCCTTGTTGTCGGGACCCTGTGGGCGGATCCTTTGGACTGATCCCTATGGACTGGCCCGTGCATTTGATCTAAATTATGTCAAAGGGACCCGCCCACAGGGAGCCGTCAACAAGGACCCGTCCTCCGGGACCCGTAAAAAAATTACTCCCCCTTTAAAAAGGACCCGTCTAAAGTGGCTAGTCAACAGGGGCCTGTCCAAAGGGATACATCAACAGAGATCAATCAAAAGGGGTCAATCAACAGGGATCAATCAAAGGTTAAGTTAAGCTACGGCAGCCATTTTGGAACTTTTTGATCACTCCTCGTAGGGATAGGTTAGGTTGAGTTAAGCTACGACCGCCATTTTGGAACTAATTCTTAGTTTCCAAAATATAGGCAATTTTGAAAATTGGACTTTTTTTTGAAAAAAAATGAAAAAATGTTAAGTCTTGTTCTAACGTTAAAGGACTTAAAGGACATTTGTTTGAGTCTATATATGACTTTTTAGAATGATTCGTTTTCAAAATATCGTCCACTTTCAAAATTGAACCATTTTCGATTTTGTCCCAGAGACCTGGGACTTGGTTTGTGGGTAGAAGGGGGGTAAATACCTGTCATTTATGTCAAACACATTTTTTGTGTAATTCATACTTTACAAAATATAGCCCATTTTTAAAAATGATCAATATTTGGAAAAAATGTCAAAAATTCCATGTTTTGTTCTAACGATTAAGAACATAAAAGCCATTGGTTTGAGTCTATATATGACTTTTTAGGATGATTAGTTTTCAAATTATAGCCTACTTTCCAAATATTTTTTGGGAAAATTTAAGAATATATATATTTTTTTTGACTGAGAGTGGGATAGCATAATTTTTTAGTTTAAATATATAGCTTACTTTCCCAATTTACCTTTTTTGAAAAATTTGAAATGTATAATGTTTTTGACTAGGCGTGGAATGGAGTTGAGGGACCATCATTAACCTTAGAGTATTTTGGATTCTTGGAATTTTAATGTGTTGTTGTTGCTTACAAACATGACGGTAAGCATTATGCTATCATAAAAAGGGCTGAGATACTTTCCATGAACAAGAGAAATATCCTCTAAATACATTGACAAAAAACAACTTGTGAAATAAGCCATTGCGAATAGGGTACCACAAAATAACTTGTCAAATAAGCCATTACAAATAGGGTACCACTTTTACACCCACTTTTGCACCCGAACATTACATCATCTGACATAATAAAAATAGGCATGGTTGTTGTCGAGACCGAGATAAGAGTGGGGGGTAATGAATTTATAGTGATTTGATCGGAAATCCCATTATCACTTTAGTATTGACATCAAGCAAAAATTTTAAAAAATATATCGTGTTTTTGACAGAGTGGGATAGACATAGTTATAAGAGTTGAGAGTCGATAATTAATCTAAAAGTACTCTGGAATTCATGGAATCTTGGTGTGTTGTTGTTGTTGCTTAAAAACCGGTATGGTCACGTCAGGTGAGGTTAGCTAGGATTAGATGAGGATATGTTCAGGTAGTTTCCATAGTCACCGCTAGATAGCGGAAACATACTTTGCGTGTCGCATGTGGCTATTTGACAAAGTTTTACTGTGTGAAAAAACGTGCTTGTATAACCTGTGTATACAAATTTAATATACAAATAACCACTAAGTGTTTAGAACTACTATGTATAGCCTTGTATAGGGAATATAGGGGTCTTTAACAATATAGAGTGTCTAACACACGAGTGTACAGCCTTTTGATATGCAGTAAGTACCTGATCACGCCTACTATCAACTGCGCCTACCATTAATCGCGCCTACTATCAATTGCTTCTACTACAAATCGCGCCTACTAGGACATGAATTTTCATTAAACCAAAACATTTCCTTTTTTGTCAGCATCCCACCCCTCTCATCAATCTATGACGTCATAGTCATAGTCAGCCTTAAAGCAAGTCTAAACTTGTAGAACATGCCACGTGACAAAGTTAGGTTAGGTAAAGTTAGGTTATGTTAGGTGAACTGTGGTTAAGTCTTAAGAAACCCCCTCTCTGCCTTGTATTTTGTATAAACATTGACACTGTAACTTTGTGATGTCATAAGTGATCTGAGTCACGCCCATATCAATCACGTCTACTATCAATCGCGCGTACTATCAAGCACGCCTACTATCAATTGCACCTACTATCAATTGCGTCTACTACCAATTGCATCTACTATAAATTGCGTCTACTATGAACCGCGTCTGCTATCAATTACACCTACTATCAAATGCGCCTAATATAAATCTCGCCTACTATCAATCACGTCTACTATCAATTGTGCGCCTACTATCAATCGCGCAAACTATCAATTACGCCTACTATCAATCACGCATACTATCAATTACACCTACTATCAATCACGCCCATGTCTAATTACGCTTACTATCAATCGCGCCTGCTATCATTTGCGTATACTGTAAATCGCGCTCATGTCAAATTGCGCCTACTATCAATCACGCCTACTATCAATCACGCCTACTATCATTTGCGTCTACTATAAATCTCGCTCATGTCAAATCGCGCCTACTATCAATTACGCCTACTATCAATCGCGCCTACTATCAATTGTGCGCCTACTATCAATCGCGCCAACTATCAATTACGCCTACTATGAATCACGCGTACTATCAATTACACCTACTATCAATCACGCCCATGTCTAATTACGCTTACTATCAATCGCGCCTACTATCATTTGCGTCTACTATAAATCGCGCTCATGTCAAATTGCGCCTACTATCAATCACGCCTACTATCATTTGTGTCTACTATAAATCGCGCTCATGACAAATCGCGCCTACTATCAATTACGCCTACTATCAATCGCGCCTACTATCAATTGCGTCTACTATTAATCGCGCCCATGTCTAATTACGTATACTATCAATCGCGCCTACTACCTTTCGCGTCTACTATAAATCGTGCACATGTCAAATCACGCCTACTATCAATCACGCTTACTATCAATTGCGTCTACTATTATACGCGACTACTATCAATTGCGTCTACTGCCAATCACGCCTACTAGAGCATGACTTTTCATTAAACCAAAACATTTCCTTTTTTGTCAGCCGACCACCTGTCCCATCAATCTATGACGTCATAATCAGTCTTAAAGCAAGTCTAAACTTGTAGAACATGTCACGTGACAATGTTAGGTTAGGTAAAGTTAGGTTATGTTAAATGAGCTGAGGTTATGTCTTAAAATACCCCCTCTCTACCTTGTACTTTGTATAAACATTGACACTGTAACTTTATGATATCAAAAATGATCTGAGTCGCGCCCATGTCAAATTGCGCCTACTATTAATCGCGCCTACTCTCAATTGCGTCTACTATAAATCACGCCTACTAAGACATGAAGTTTCATTAAACTAAAACATTTCCTTTTTGCCAACATTTCACCCCTCCCATCAATCTATGACGACATAATCAGTCTTAAAGCAAGTCTAAACTTGTAGAACATGTCACGTGACAAAGTTAGGTTAGGTAAAGTTTGGTTATGTTAAGTGAGCTGAGGTTAAGTCTTAAAATACCCCTCTCTACATTGGACTTTGTATAAACATTGACACTGTAACTTCATGATATCAAAAGGCTGTATACTCGTGTGTTATACACTCTATCTTGTTAAGGACCCCTATATTCCCTATACAAGGCTATACATGTTAGTTCTAAACACTTAGTGGTTATTTAGTTTAAATATATAGCCTACATTCCCAATGTACCTTTTTGAAAAATTTGAAATGTATAATGTTTTTGACTAGGCGTGGAATGGAGTTGAGAGACCATCATTAACCTTAGAGTAGTTTGGATTCTTGAAATTTTAGTGTGTTGTTGTTGCTTACAAACATGACGGTAAGCATTATGCTATCATAAAAAGGGCTTAGATACTCTCCATGAACAAGAGAAATATCCTCTAAATATATTGACAAAAAACAACTTGTGAAATAAGCCATTACGAATAGGGTACCACAAAATAACTTGTCAAATAAGCCATTACAAATAGGGTACCACTTTTACACCCCACTTTTGCACCCACTTTTGCACCTGAACATTACATCATCTGACATAATAAAATTAGGCATGGTTGTTGTCGAGACCGAGATAAGAGTGGGGGGTAATGAATTTATAGTGATAGGATCGGAAATCCCATTATCCCTTTAGTATTGACATCAAGCAAAAATTTAAAAAAATATATCGTGTTTTTGACAGAGTGGGATAGACATAGTTATAAGAGTTGAGAGTCGATAATTAATCTAAAAGTACTCTGGAATTCATGGAATCTTAGTGTGTTGTTGTTGTTGCTTAAAAACCGGTATGATCACGTCAGGTGAGGTTTGCTAGGATTAGATTTAGATATGTTCAGGTAGTTTCCATAGTCACCGCTAGATAACCGAAACATACTTTGCGTGTCGCATGTGGCTATTTGACAAAGTTTTACTGTGTGAAAATACGTGCTTGTATAACCTGTGTATATAAATTTAATATACAAATGACCACTAAGTGTTTAGAACTAACATGTATAGCCTTGTATAGGGAATATAGGGGTCCTTAACTAGATAGAGTGTCTAACACACGAGTATACAGCCTTTTGATATGCAGTAAGTACCTGATCACGCCTACTATCAATTGCGCCTACCATTCATCGCGCCTACTATCAATAGCGTCTACTACCAATCGCGCCTACTAGGACATGACTTTTTATTAAACCAAAACATTTCCTTTTTTGTCAGCATCCCACCCCTCTCATCAATCTATGACGTCATAGTTATAGTCAGCCTTAAAGCAAGTCTCTACTTGTAGAACATGTCACGTGACAAAGTTAGGTTAGGTAAAGTTAGGTTATGTTAGGTGAACTGAGGTTATGTCTTAAAATACCCCCTCTATGCCTTGTACTTTGTATAAACATTGACACTGTAACTTTGTGATATCAAAAGTGATCTGAGTCGCGCCCATATCAATCACGTCTACTATCAATCGCGCCTACTATCAAGCACGCCTACTATCAATTGCACCTACTATCAATTGCGTCTACTACCAATTGCATCTACTATACATTGCGTCTACTATGAATCGCGTCTACTATAAATTACACCTACTATCAAATGCGCCTAATATAAATCTCGCCTACTATCAATCACATCTACTATCAATTGTGCGCCTACTATCAATCGCGCCAACTATCAATTACGCCTACTATCAATCACGTGTACTATCAATTACACCTACTATCAATCACGCCCATGTCTAATTACGCTTACTATCAATCGCGCCTACTATCATTTGCGTCTAATATAAATCGTGCTCATGTCAAATTGCGCATACTATCAATCACGCCTACTATCATTTGCGTCTACTACAAATCGCGCTCATGTCAAATCGCGCCTACTATCAATTACGCCTACTATCAATCGCGCCTACTATCAATTGTGCGCCTAATATCAATCGCGCCAACTATCAATTACGCCTACTATCAATCACGCGTACTATCAATTACACCTACTATCAATCACGCCCATGTCTATTTACGCTTACTATCAATCGCGCCTACTATCATTTGTGTCTACTATAAATCGCGCTCATGTCAAATAACGCCTACTATCAATCACGCTTACTATCATTTGCGTCTACTATAAAACGCGCTCATGTCAAATCGCGCCTACTATCAAATACGCCTACTATCAAATGCGTCTACTATAAATCGCGCCCATGTCTAATTACATCTACTATCAATCGCGCCTACTATCTTTCGCGTCTACTATAAATCGTGATCATATCAATTCACGCCTACTATCAATCACGCCTACTATCAATTGCGTCTACTATTATACGCGTCTACTATCAATTGCGTCTACTGCCAATCGCGCCTACTAGGGCATGACTTTTCATTAAACCAAAAGATTTCCTTTTTGTCAGCCTCCCACTCCTCCCATCAATCTATGACGTCATAATCAGTCTTAAAGCAAGTCTAAACTTGTAGAACATGTCACGTGACAAAGTTAGGTTAGGTAAAGTTAGGTTATGTTAAATGAGCTGAGGTTTTGCCTTAAAATACCCCCTCTCTACCTTGTAATTTGTATAAACATTGACACTGTAACTTTATGATATCAAAAATGATCTGAGTCGCGCCCATGTCAAATTGCGCCTACTATCAATCGCGCCTACTATCAATCACGTCTACTATCAATCACGCCTACTATCATTTGCGTCTACTATAAATCGCGCTCATGTCAAATCACGCCTACTATCAATCACGCCAACTATCAATTGCGTCTACTATTAATCGGGCCTACTATCAATTGCGTCTACTATAAATCACGCCTACTAAGACATGACGTTTCATTAAACTAAAACGTTTCCTTTTTGCCAGCCTCTCACCCCTCCTATCAATCTATGAAGACATAATCAGTCTTAAAGCAAGTCTAAATTTGTAGAACATGTCACGTGACAAAGTTAGGTCAGGTAAAGTTTGGTTATGTTAAGTGAGCTGAGGTTAAGTCTTAAAATACCCCCTCTCTACCTTGTACTTTGTATAAACATTGACACTATAACTTTATGATATCAAAAATTATCTAAGTCGCGCCCATGTCAAATTACGTCTACTATCAATCGCGCCTACTATCAATCACGCCTACTACCAATTGCATCTACTATCAATTGAGCCTACTATGAATTGCGCTTACTACAAATCACGCCTACTATCAATCACGCCTAGTATCAATTGCGTCTACTATTAATCACGTCTAGTATCAATTACACCTACTATCAATTACGTCTACTATCAATTGCGTCTACTATAAATCACGCCTACTAGGACATGACGTTTCATTAAACTAAAATATTTCCTTTTTTGCCAGCCTCTCACCCCTCCCATCCGCAAAACGTACTTGTATAAGCTGTGTATTTAAATTCAATATATACAATTAACCATTAAGTGTTCAGAACTAACATGTCTACGGTATATATGGGATCCTTAGCAACAAACAAAAAAATACTGTCTAACCTACGAGTGTACGGTCTTGTCATACACAGAAAGTACCTGTTAACCTTGACTAGTGTATAGGAATATTGTCAGTTGACTACTGCCTGTTACAGTGTTCACATCGTGAAAGACCGTCTCACCTACCAGTCTCAAGCCTTGTCACACGCAGTAAGCAGCTGTTGGCGGAAAACAACATCCATAAATCTTGACATTTAGGAAAGTGTGTATGTGTGTGTGTGTAAGTAAATCACTTGTAATCTAAAGATTGTTCATGTGACTTTACTAAAACTTAATTCATATGTATTAGTTGATATGGAAGTCTCAACAACCAGTCATGGCAAGCCATGTGTCTTCTATAAAGGATATACATATATTGTAAAAACAACCAATAAAGATGGAACTGTTATTTGGCGATGTTCAATACAACGATCCAAAAAGTGTCGAGGAATGATCAAAACAAAAGACCCCAACGTACTTACTTCAAAAGAACATCATTGTGAATCTCAAATTAATACACATTTAAATACGCAATATACTCTAACCCAGGTAAAAAAGCAAGTCCAAGGAAAATATATTGCTGCTCATGATAGTGCATTGTTTGTTAAAAGCATTCATCATCACCTCAAAAAGACATGTTAGGACAAATATCATCGTTCAAAAAACCCTTAACACTATCAAAAGCAACGCAACTCTACAAGAGGTCCCTGTGGAAAACAAACAAGAGGAATTGGATAGTTCTAGTGATGTTGAGAATGATGATGATGATAATGATGGTGACAATGACTATAATAATTTTGATGATAATATTCATAATGATGATGATGATAATTATGAAAAAGAAGAGGATGAGGGTTCTATGTTTATAAAACCATTGCGGCTTCCCCAGTTTTTAAGAGCAAGAGTACCTGGAGAAAGTTGTAAAAGGATCTACAACAAGCGTTGTGTTTAAAAATCTATATCGAACAATGGTAAAGAGATAGAGTTGAATTCAGTGTGTAACTATTATAAAATGAATTTAATAAAAATATTGTATGGGTATTGTCTGTTTTTCTTAATTACTATCCCCATGTCCCACTATTAATACAATTGTTAACCATCAACAGTCTGTATGTTCAGAAAGAGAGTGGCCTTAAACAATACACTATATCTATGGTTTGTGTACCGAGTATCATAATAATACAGTGTGACCAAGCCATGTTAAGGCAATAGTTATGTCAGGTAAGGGATTCGAACCCTTGCTTCCTTATACAGAAATTTGATCTTAAGTCAAACACCTTAACCACTCGGCCAACCTGACAGTTACTAATTTAATTGGTCTTGAGGACTTGAGTGTTAACAAAACTTTTTCCAGTATACATTGACTAAACCACTTGCTTGTTTTGAAATATAGATTTTGTTTTGTTTTACCATAACATTGCAGTTATGAGTCTTGTGAACTGGGTGTTCAATATAGGGTTAAAGGCATTTTAAATTTCATTTTAGAAAAGCTCTTAGGTATCGTGTCATGGGTTTTAGTAATGCATTACTGTTCGTTGACTAACATTTACCGTTACACAACATTATTTTGGTGAACGTACATGTTGCTGTTTGAGTCTTTAGTCCTTTGACTGGTTTAATGCAGATCTCAGCGTCTATCTGTCCCGAGCTAATCGTTTCATCTCTATATAGCTACCACACCCTACATTCAAGGCTATCTGTTTAACATATTCTAAACTTGGTCCACCCCTACAGTTCTCGTCCTCGAACCTTTCTTCCATAACTAAGTTTGCTATTCTTGGGTGTCTTAGTACGTGTCCTACCAACCTATCTCTTTACTTCATTAACAGTCGCCAGATACATCTCTTCTCCCCCACTCATCTTAATACCTCTTTGTTAGTAACCCTATTTACCCATCTAATCTTCATCATTCTCCTGTAACACCACATTTCAAACACTTCAATTCTCCATATTTCTGCTACACCAATTGTCTACGTTTTACTTTCATAGAGTGCCACGCTCCAGACAAAGGCCTTCAAAATGACTTACTAATACCTAAATCTATATTCAATGTCAACAGATTCTGTAGAAATGATTTCCTTGTCTGAGCTACATTAGAATCCTAATCGTCTCTGGTATAATGTCTTATTTCGCAAACATAGTCGCTCAAAAGGTCTAAGCATTTTTTGTATATAACCCAAAATAGCAAACAGTTTTTCTAAAACCCTACTCATTGGTCAATAACAAGCCGAGTCGCGTAAGTGTTTCGTTGGTAGTTAACTCATGTCTGGTTAATCAATTCCTTTCATATCGTTATCCAATTGTAGTAGTAAGGACTGGTGAACAACGTCAGTTCAACACATTGCTTTACACGCAAATGTAGTTAGGCCCTTTGACATAATTTAAATAAATGCATGGGCTAGTCCATAGGAATCAGTCCAAAGGGGCTCATCCACAAGGACTCGTCCACAAGGACCTGCCCACACGGACTCGTTAACAATGACTCGTCCACAAGGACTCGTCCACAAGGACCTGTCATCAATAACCTGTCAACAAGGACTCGTCCTCAAGGACCTGTCCACAAGGACTCGTCCACAAGGCCTTGTTCACAAGGACCTGTCAACAAGGACTCGTCCACAAGGACTTGTCCACAAGGACCTGTCAACAATGACCCGTCAACAATGACCTGTCAACAATAACCCATCAACAGGGGCCCGACCATAGGGGCTCATCAACAATAACGGGGGCTCTCACCTCAAGGCCTAACATGCCCCTCTTTGTTTATCAGTTTGCCGATCGACAAGCGTCACTTAAAATACTTTTTGATCACCACTCGTGGGTTGGGTTAGGTTAGGTTACACTACAGCCGCTATCTTTTAAAAAGCCCGCCCTCTTACAAAATCTATGAGTGGGCATTCATAAAAAACAAAAAACAAGCATGTTAAGTCATAGTGGCTATCCACCGAACACATGTCGCTTGTGTGGAACAACGTTTAATTCCATATCGGCATTCAAACTCTCACATGTTGCAATTGGAAAGAGAGATTCTCTAAAAAATTAAAATGTCACCCGCTAGTAGGGGTAGGTTTTATTTTGTGGTGAAAATATGTTGTCCATTTTAAAGGGGGTGTTAGCCCGAGTTCAATGACACCTCGTACAAGTCTCTAGCCAGATTGGTTCGCGAGATATTGCCATTTTAGTATTCCAGCGGCGGAGGGGTGGCGGTGGGTGTAGAACTGTCCAAAACACACTAGTGAATTGGGCACAGTATTGCGGGTGGCCTATTCACCTTGCCCCTGAGTTTAAACCCCTCCAGCCTCCCTACTGTCAAAGTTTTAAAAATAGATTGAAAAAGGGGACATCTGCCCGAGTCCAACGATACCTCGCAGGTCAATATTCCATCACGCGTTCAGGAAATATCAACAAAAGTATAGTAATGCCCTTTGTCAAATAGGTTTGGTTGAGTCAACTAGACTGGGTTAGCTTGACTAGGATAGGCTAGGTTAAGCCATGCTCACCATCCTTATTTAAAAAACGTGGCGTGTAAATCTTTGTGCACAGCCGCCGTCTTGGAATTTTTTGATCACACCTCGTAGGTTAGGTTAGATTAGGTTAGGTTAGGTTAGGGCAGGTTAGGTTAGGCTAGGTTATGTTAAGCTACTGCTGCCATCTTGTGAGGAGGGTGAGGAGGAGGAGGTCACAGAACTCTTAAGAAACCACTACTCTCCTGGAAGAACTTCCTTCCGTGCAATAAGCCTCCACCGTAGATTCTGGTGCACTTCTATCAGGTGAGTTCTCTGTGCTCTCTCACCCCTTCTATTTCCACATGACCTATTTGTGAGGGCGTCCTTCCCTATTATGCCATCCTGAATAATTTGTATCTCGTCTCCAACTACGTGGAAAGTCTGGCATGTATTTCCTAGTTTCAGGTTCACTCTACCTAAGGTCACTAATATACCTTCACTGACTCCGGTGATGGTTATAGGGCACTTTTGTCGATGTTACTACTCTTAGGTATCGATCGTTTTTTAATCAGGCATACATCGGTCCCTGTGTCCACTAGAAAGTGGAACGGTTTTCCGTCGGCAGCTATTGCTAACAGTATAGTGCCTTCGACTTTCTGCCTGAGGGGGGCCTTGCATTTTAGGGGATTTTTTAGTCGCCCCTGGGCTACGAGCCCCTCACGGTTTGACGAACTGTTTAGTTGGGTAGTGGGCTTACCTCCACTCCCTGCGCCGAACCTCCAGTCCTTGGTTCTATGAAACCACTTCTTACAAATGTGGCGTGGGGTGTTGCCTTTCATGGCTATTAATATTATTATAAATTAATTTACTGAAAATTAGGTTAGAAGTTTTTTTTAACTTATTTATTTTACATATGTTTCAGCCTAATAAATTAACAGGTACTAGTTAGTTTACCTGTTCATTTTCTACTAACCTCTGACGTTTTCTTTCAATAGGTTGTTATTAATGTGCAATGAAGGTAGTTATAGGCGCCCAACACTTTTTCACACATCAGAATCAAATTTTATTTTCAGAACACTACGAGTAACACTGTCTACTTGAAATTTCAGACAACCCTCTCCATTCCCTGCAATTAGGCCCTTCGGCACAAATCTACACCGTTTCACCGATTAGAAACAAATGTTATATATTGTACCCAATTGGAGATTGGTACAATTCGAACACAGAATCATTTGATGAAAATTTAAGGAAATCATAGCTAGCCAAGAAAAGATTCTTACTGAAAACGAAATTTAGAACCAAGCTAAGAGTAAGCAGATGATTAATTAGAAACCAAGAGGAATTATAAGTTCACATTAACATGGCAGTTTTTAATATAACATAAACGTTGGATGCAATAAGAGGGCAATTAGGAAGGCCAGCAGCTGAAGAAATGGGGGAGCTAATGGACTCTCAACATTCCTCAACACAGCAGCTTTGAGAGAATTGATGGCCAGTGAAGTGCGACAGTAATGTGGAACTACCAACTCTGCATTACAATTGAGCATATAGACAGGGAAATCCCCGTATAACTGTAGAGAATCGAGAAAGAACAACTTAACAAAATAAAAGCACCACTTTAAGAAGCCAGAATCAGAAGCGAACGCAAGAACAGGAGTTTCCTGTAGGTTTGAAGCCTGTAATATAAACAGAGAAGAAAACTGCTGATCCAGATGACGTAATTTGAAGGGCGCGGATCGCTACCGGGTGGAGAAAGAGTAAAGTCGATCGGACCTTCAACCAGTATAACAACATTTTTTATTGAAAAAAGTATTAGTGAATGATCAGATTTGATTCCGCTCAAGAAGAATGCTACAGTTAGGATGTTCCACACCTGTAAATAAAATTAGAAGCATATTGGAGCACGGATTCAGAAAACGAGCTCCCGAAGTCATTAAGGGATTATGTTTTATATGAAATCAGATGAAAAGGCTCCAAGGGAAGACAAAGCATGACAGTTCATCCAGCACGCCTCGTTGTAGGCAGGTTACGCTAAAAATTACATTAAGTTGCGCTACGCTGATAGTTAACAGTTTGAGACTCGATGGAGTCATACGAACTTGTAAAGAACATTTAAATTACGAACTTTGGAAAGAAGTACGCTAAGTTCAGTTATAGCTGTCAGCAGGGAACGTTGAGTTCTAAAGAACACTAGTTCAAAACCAGTTAACAGAAGTCATAGGGACTCGAACAACAAGCTGCGTCTAGTAAAGACATTTTAAAGACATTAGATCTCAGAAGAGACAGCAACAGAAACAGTAGTTAAAATCGCGTAGTACGGAACTCTACCAGAGAGAACCTAGGAGACTATTGGTTAGAAACACATCGATAGACGTACGCAAGGGAGTATTCGTCAGGATAAATAAGCTAGAGAGTTAAAGTTCCTCGAATGGAGGCCAAGTTAGAGAAATTGTGAGTTGCAATAGACAGATATAAAGAAACGAAGTGACGGCGAATTTTACAGACATGTATCGCCTAGTTGAACAGTTCGAGTAATCAGAGCAACGTACGGTATAGACATTACCTAAGGATTGTAAACCAGGAGTTTTCCAGGAATAAGAGAGTAACTTTGAAGGAATAGATCACACGTTCGATGCAGGGAAGTAGATGTAGCATCAGAGACTAGCCAGCGGGAGAGAAAAATCTCCAATTCGGTGAGATACGATCCGTGTGGTATGAAGTGAAGTGTAATTAGATAAATGAGGTGTATCATTTTATAAGTGTTAAGAAAAGTGAAATAATGTGTTTTAATATGTATCATTGTAATCAAAGTGAATATAATATGAAGATGATAAAGAAGAATGTAAAAATGGGATGTTAAAAGTGTATCAAGATGGGTGAGCCCATTCAAAGGTATGGTCATCGACCAAGACGGCACATGAATTGAGTCATGAAATTTTATTAAATCTTATGAGGTATCATGCACTGAATAAGTGAAATCATGCACTGATTAAGGAGTTCATGAACTGATTAACAAAATAATGAAAGAAATGCACCAGATATTTAAAGAAATGTAAACTAATGAGTGGATAATAATTGAAATGTATGATAAACATTAACCATGAGTATAATTTTGTTAATTGTGGAAGATATAATTGCATTATGCGAAGTAAAGACATGAGAACCCGTAATAATGATAATCAATAATAAATAAGATCTGAGAGGAGAAATCGAATATAATTGTACCACTGGCAGGTATTTATGCCAAGTAAATGAATTTTAACGTAATAAAGTAAATGAGCACCAGAATTAATAATTGTTGAGTTTTTATACGCCTAGAATAATGGTTAAATAATGAGTTGTTGCATTCCATAATAACGTGTTGATGAATCATAATATTTGTAAAGAATAATAATAATAATAATAATGAGCTCAAATTGAAAGAAAAAAATACCTAAATGGTTTTTGGACACCTTAAGTATTGATGAAGTGATAATGATTTTTATAGACCGGAAATGTTGAACTGATTAACGTAAATGATGATTTTGGAACACCGTGAGATCGTATCGTGAGATTTGTAGGCTGTTATGCCAAATTAAGGGAAAAAGTCGATAGGAAGACCAGTAATTTTTACCGCGATGGGAGCAAAGTTGTTGTTAATTAAATGTGTGATGGAAAATCCAAGTGAATATTGTATTGCCATAATGGGCCAAGTAAATAATGAGTTAATGGAGTAGGATCAAGCTAGGAATATGTACGCGATCCATAACATGCATTATTCGGGAGATTGGAAGTAAATAAGTCGGATTCATCGTTGTTGTTTAAGGGTAGCACCCATTGGTGGATAAGAGGTCCAGCCAAGTCAGCTTATGTTATGGTATATGTGTATGTATTATGGTAAATTGCCATGTAAGACCGGTTGGGAAGGACTAAGAATCTCCAACGCGGCGTAGCCACAGTTGTTCTGACATATGAGACTGGTGGGAGAACAGCGATTTTTTACGATATACGAGCGACTGGGGAGACGTGGGTTTGCCGTGTCCGAGCCGAAGCTATGTATGACCGATCCTAAATAACCAGCATTTTTTATATCCGACAAGTAATTGAATTGTTGTATTTATTGGGAGACAAGGCTCTCGCCAAGTAAACTTATGCGTCGTATGTCATCTCCGAATAAAATGCATAGTGGTAGGGAAACACGAAATAATGTTATGATAAATGAGGAAGCAGAAATTGCAGTGATTGAGATGAGTTGAAAACTTGGATATCCATATAGTGGAAAAGGGATAGAAAGTAAATATTGAATACCGCGAGGAAGCAATGAATGGTCTAGACGAAGTCATAAATTTAAAACTGATAGTGTGAAGAGGAGGGGGAGGTTAGTAGCCGACCTTGTCCTGATTGTGTGAGATGGCGAGAGAGCTATACAATGGAGGCTTTGTGAATAGAGTTTTAAAGGGTCTGAACATATATTAGCAATTAACGAGTGCTATGTAATATTTTTGATTGAAAGGTGCTAGAGGAATATGAAAAATCCACAGCCTGCTTCCAGTCTCCGACAGGGTCAGAAATGGAATGGATGAAGCCTCCATCTAGCGGCGAGGATTTGAACTGTGCCGGCTGCCGAGGCCTGACGCACTCCTCTGGGGCAATGATTAAATGAATGACAGATGAAATGAAATGATAGTGGAGAGTGTTGCTGGAATGAAATTGTGACAGGGAAAACCGGAGTACCCGGGAAAACCCTGTCTGCCTCCGTTTTGTCCAGCACAGATCTCACATGGAGTGACCGGGATTTGAACCACGGACCCAGCGGTGAGAGGCCGGCGTGCTGCCGCCTAAGCCACGGAGGCTGCTAGAGTAATATACAGTTCATATTTGTAATGCTGGAAATGAGTCGAATATCACCAGCTAAAATTTAAGTGAATTATGTAATGTTTGACGATAATAGTCAAAGTAATTAATGTTGAAAATTAATCGATTTCTGCCTCGAAAGATAATGGAACCTACACGGGTAATGAATATATTGATTTGAATCTAATTGTAAAGAAATTAACTGAAAAGTAATGAATAATAGTTCATGATACAACATATGAAAACCACCTTATAGCATGAGAAAGAAGTGAAGGGTGTGGGGGTCGACTCATGACATGTTGCAATTTATTTATTGTGTTTTAAAGAAGAAACACCTAAGGCTTGAATGAGAGAAAATTGTTCAGTTTAAAAGAACTAAATCAAATGTTAATAAACGGTGGTATAATGGAAGGAAAACCCTGAAGGGAATGAAGTAAAGTAAATGTCCGCAAGCCTTAGATGGAGTTTTGAAAAGTGCGATAGGCACGTTTTATGTCTAAATGAATGTAGTTTTTGAGAAAGAAATACTAATGAAGATGATTAGAGAATCAAACCGAGATAATTTTGAGTGATTTTGGGATGATTTTGGGTTGACTTTTATTGATTTTACTTGATGAAATTATTCCATGTATTTTTTTTATTTGATTGTATTCCTGTTTTTTTGGTATTTCCTTAAGAATAATAAAGTCATATTTAATGTAATTTGAGTGATTTTGTGTAGACTTGTTGACCTAATAATGTTTCCATTTCTGAATGTGAGGTCATATGGTGGGTTGAAAGCAACACCCCCGAAGCCGTGAACTCAGCCAGGGTATGACCAAGCATTCTCCGGTTATAAATGGGCACAGAGGAATTATATAAAATGTGTGGGTTATGAGCACTGGGTCACAAGAAAAGTCGGTCAAGATTAACCTATAGAGCAATATTCAAACACGTAAATAAAGGACCGCATATATAGCACGCGTAACTCTAAAAATATAAATACAATGGAAAACCCCCTGTTTCCATTTTTGGGGCCCAAGTTAGGGGCGGGTTTTTCGAGAAAGAAACAGGAAAACCTCCGAGTTTTCAAAGAACTTTTTTTTTAAAAACCCAAAGTTTTCAATTTTTTTAATATCTTGGTCAAATTTTTGTTAGATGATGAAGGTGGGAAAAGTGTGAACGGTTTCGTTATATACATACCCGCTAGCAACTTCTCCTCACGATAAGGAAAAACAATACTTCAAATGTCAGTCGAACACCATGATTATCTCATGTGTATGACGTATTTTTGAATGGTTGTAGCCCATCTTTTCGCAATTATATTGATTAAAGAATGGCAATGAACGAGGAGATGAAGGTGCTCCTGGACATTTTGAAGGAGGACAATAGGAAAAACCTGGAAGCTATAAACAATGAGCTTCAGGAAGGCTAAAAGTTATACAAGAAAGCGTTAGAAAAGAAAATGTAGAATGTAAGGAGAAATTTGAAGTTTTAAATACTCAAATGAACAGTAGATTTAGTGAGATGAATAATAAATTGGAAGCCGCACAGGCAAAAGCTGATGATAGTATCCTAAAAGTGCAGGAAAATATTCAAGATCAAATGGAGCCTATTAAGGAAAGCATTAATGTAATCAAAACAGATGTAAATCGAATCTCAGACCCACAGGCGAAAGCGAACACGCGCTTAGACGAGATTGACGGTAAAATTGACGGGATAAAAACCGAAACTAGAGAGCAGATCTACAGTGAATTTAAAGAAATGAATGAATCATTTTTAAGCCACGAGAGATGAGCAAATAGAAGCTGTTAACGCGATATTTACCAAGTTAGGGGACGATGTAAATTCACAGTTATTAACTAATAGGGGACAATGCGAAGAATCCAAGCGGGATTTGAGTGGAAAATTTGATAATTGTCAGAGGACATACAGGCTATAGAAAGCAAACGGCATGGCGATGTAGCTCAAATTAAGACCCAGGATAGAAGAGAATGATAAGTTGTGGGGAAATAAGATAAAGGAACGTGTAAACCCCATAGTTTGTGAAGTAAAAACACAGGGTAAACTGGTTATTGAACAGCGCGTACAAATTTAAGAACAACAGTCCCAGATCGAAAACAGTAATGAAAGTATAACTACTTTAAAGCCAGCATAGAGGAAGCCACAAGAAAGTAGAAGACGCCCAAGGAGATTTGGCACGTACGAACAAGTTACAAGAAGAAAATCAAGGGAGAGTGAAATATTTGAAAAAAGAAGCCAAAGATATTAAGAAAGGCCTCAGTAGAGGCACTGAAAACCTGAAGGAAGGGGTAGAAGCAGATCTAAAAATAAAATCGAAATTATGGAACAACAAATCCTCGACACTAAGAGAGAAATTAGTGAAGCAATAATGCAGTTCAAAGAAGGCTTGAAAAAGCAACAAGAAGAAACAAGCAAGAGGACGGATAATGCAGATCGGATCGAAATAATCGAACACGTAGCCTTTGCCAGACTCGAAAGAATTGAGGGCCGAGTAAACCAGAGCGAGACTCGCATGATTGCCGTAGAAGGAGCTAATATAAGGAACTGTAGGTCAAATAAGGGGAGTACGGAGGACTTGAGAAACAACTGGGGACAATCGGAAACCCAGGGATGTTCAAAAATTTTCAGGAAATGGAAAGCCCATATAAAGGACCAGGGCCACCTTTGTGCTCACCAACTCCGTATAATAACAATAAAGACGCGCTCCAGAAACAGGTGACTACTATTATCAGACCTGAGTCAAACAAGCCGAAAGTGTTTTCAGGAAATACATCTTCTATAACCCCAAAATATTGGCTCAAAAAGTGTTTGAGTGTCTCAGAGATACTAGTGTCGCGCCTGAAGGACAACTGCGTTCTATTGAAAAACTCATGGTCGGTGATTTCATATTGAGGTTCAGAAGTTTCAGATACACCTTCGACACAGTAAATGAGTTTAAAGAAGCCTTTTTAAAAAGATACTGGTTGTCCGATGTTCTGCAAAACTTGAGACAGGACTTGTACGGGAAGAAGTATACTACAAACATGCCAACGCGTTAGTCGGACTATTTCACAGCTCAATTATGCAAATTCCGAGAGTTAGACTGCAAACCTTCTGACGTTGATATATGCCTAGCTGTCATAAAACAGTTGCCATACGAGATACAAAGATTTCTGATATCAGCAAACGCCAAAATCGCGATACAGGTAGAAAGTATATTACGCCAGTTGGATAATACGACGGCACATATGTCACCAAGGCACCATAGGACAGTGGAACATGCCCACGTCACTAAAACACGAGCAGAGATTGTAGGAATAACAAATAATGACAAAGCAACTAGTACGGATGATGTAAGAACAGGGCGAAACATGCCAATAAATGGACCCCGGGAATGGAATCCACCATACCGAGGGAGTAATAGGGGAAACTTTAGAGAAAAATACGGTGGATGTTACACAGGGAACTATAATAGAAGGAACTACGACCAAGGAAACAACAACCAAGGAAATAACACGTCATGATCGCGGAATCAAAGGTGATCAAATCAAACAGGATCACCCGGCGGAAGGCCATACCAAGGGAGAAGATGGAATCAGAATGATCCAAGATAATAACAGCCAAAAAATCATGACATTGACTATCAGGCTGAGATAGAAGAACGTCGTGTGATATCCCAACAATACTACGATGAGAGGGGAGAAGAATATGAAAGACAACGTAAGGTTAGATGGGAAGATGCCATGTATAAAAGGACATCACCTGTCACACACGATAGAGGAGGCGCACAAAGCCTAGATTTACAGGAGCATAACAGAAGATCCGAACGCGAGGACTAAGATTTTAAAAACGCCAAAATTTGAAGGGCTAAAGAGAGAAGAAGTTGGAGTATGGAACACCGTACAAGTAGTAAATTGGATCGCAAGGCCAGAGGAACTGATAGAAGAGATAATAGAAGGTCATTATTTGTAAATATAGAATTACCAATTATCTTGACCAGATTAGAAGGAACTTTAGTCATAAGTCTATTGGACACAGGGTCAACTGTTTGTTTAATGACTCAAGCATTGGTAAATGTGTTAGAAAGAAAGGGACGATTATTGAAGATCCCCATATCAGCAGTCAAAATAAGGGGAATCATTCCAGACAAGAGTTTGGCATGCAAATATCAAGTGTTTTTAAAATTGAAAATTGGAAACATGGTGTTATCTCGAAGCATTTTACTAGTGAGTAAACTGCCATATAGTATAATATTGGGCATAGACTTTATAAGGGAACACAAAGTCGTTATAGATCTATCCCAAAACTGCATCAAATTTAGAAATGAAGATCATGGTCCGGAAATAGATATTTCTTCACAGCATATAGAACATGAAGAGGGCGAACAGATAAGGCACATGGAGGAAGAGACTTGTCAGATTATAAGGGATAATCCGGAAAGGATCCGGTTGGAATATCCATTGCCCCTGCTGGATTGCCTATTTCTAACAGCACCGGCAAATACTACATTAGAATTCGCTTCCAACATGGCCTTTAGGGATTTACATACTGCAGTTACAAGAATATTGTGGATCAACAAAAAACTACACGGGGCACTAACCTTTACTTACCTCCTCGGGGACTGGGAATTCAGCTTCGCCTATAATACATCCACAATACACTTCTCCTTATATTTAAAATGAATCACACTCCAACCACAACGGATAACAAACTGAATAAAATTTATTAACAATAGTGTAAACTAATCTAGTATAAACAAAATAACAATAAACTAATTTAACAATAGAAATTAAAATGAAAACACGCAATCATTCACACTTCCTTTCAACTCTACATCTTACTACAAAGCTGCGTATAATAAATTACTAGCATAAAATCTTTGCTTGTTTAGGCCTACACAGTGTAAAAATAAAACCGTTTAATGAAGGCTCTTACATTCGTGGCATTCGAGACACCTGATTTCATTCACTAGCTTGCGTTTGTAGAACGCACGTGCAGTGGCCTTGTTTCATCAATGAAATACTTACACCACGCAGCACTCGGAACTGGTCATACAATTTATATAAGGCGGTGAGTATCCACTTGCTTATATTATGTCACACCGTTCTCCAACCGTAACGGTGAATCATTCTAGCCAGCCCACTTTGAGACTGCTCTTGTGTGTGCATTTATAAAAACACGTAAACATGAACATTTATTCTTACAAAAGTTCACATAACTACTCTGTTTCTTAAACAATCATCCTGAAAATTTTAATACACGCATTCATTCGCACCCCGCAATTGTTCATGACCAATTTGGTTCCACATTTACTCTTAACATTGAACAATAATTCATACCAAAAACACCCGCTCATAAAACACACGTTATTTCAAAACAATTGATTAATAAATCCTACTAAATTATTTAACTAATTAAATCATTTTTAAAGAATTATTTACATGTAATATGTTCATAATTGTATACATTATTTAGTGTTGCTAACACGTTACTTTCGAGATTCTGGCTTCTCGTTTACAGTACAATTCTCAACTAAATATAACCACTGGTTTTTCAAATAACCACCCTCTAACGTTCCGTAGTTTTGATATACTGCTTACACATCATCTTATATAGGTTTCATTACATTGTCGGTATAATACAGTCGACAAATTAAAGTTAACTGTACGTAATTACATAACTTCGGGTTTAATAAAATATAATAATAGTATTATAGACATGAGTAGACAAACGTTCTCAAGTTGTATTTCCGCTGAAACCCTCCTGTTAGCACAGCTAAATCGTTACTTCACAAGAACTGGACTACTTGTATACAACGGCTCTCATCATGATCCATGCCTTCTTTTCAAAGAACAACAATACTTTGACTTCCCTTAAAATGCGGAACTCCCTCACACGAGCATTCTATAGCTCTACAAATCCTCATATAACAGTATATATGGCATAAACACTTATCACCCACTATGTTAAACAATAACCAAAAAGGATTAATTGTTATTAACATCTCTTATGTAGGAACTTCTCTCAAATAATGGCATGACCCTCAGTACCATTCCACATGACTACTGGACTACAATTATACAAGCTTAAGTTCTTCAAACGAAAGTTCCAATTGTAATGAACGATATTAGACAGTCGTGATTAACCTACTAAAGTTCACTCCACAACAAGATAATTAGCTGTTAACTCGTCTGTCGCGAATACATGTAATAAAAATAATACTCCTGGCTCACCTCACTTGTCAAGCTTTAAGTTGTTTATCGTTGTAATATCATGTCCACAAAATGACGTGATGTTACGCAAATTGAATAAAATAACACACATGTTATTTATAGTGTCAGATAGAATTCAATCTTGACCGGGATAAACTAACTTTGAATTCCTAGCCAAAGATTTGAATAATCTTCTATCAAAAGGTATTTCCTCTAGCATATTAAATGAACAAAGCTCTTAGCTTTATAAATAATAAAAAGGTTTGTCAATGTCGCAATGTTTTTTCACTCTACACAAAGAATGTTCATAGGGTTTAAGACTTCGGTCTTATCAAACGACTAGTATTTCCTAGATCGTCGACAGTTTATGTAAAATAATGATATAACAATATCATTCGATGTTTCTTCTGTTCTTGAAGTTAGATGTTGTTACATTAAAGTGCTCAAATTAAATTTAATAAGAATTTAATTTGAAGCTATGGCACAATGTTAGAATACTTGGTTTAAAATAAATTATTAAAAATTCGAGAGTCGAAACGACTAGTCTTCTATGAGGCAAAATAATTCCCCTAACAAAATTTTTAATGTCAGTTACACAACTGATCCGTAGAATAAAATTGAAAAATAGATGAAAGGCAATCATCTCCTAAATAATCTTGAAGCATAAAAATCTCAACACAAATCTGAAGTGTAAAATACATGAAATCACTGAAATACATGAAATGTGAAAATATAGATATATGGAATAAGATCGATGGCTCACGATGTCACTAATCAAGCTCTATACTACAAATGAGATACACTGCTACCTTATTTGGACGAAAACTTGAAGATCAATGTAAGTATTCCCACAATACTTTAGATGTTTCCTCAGTATAAGATACTGAGATGGATCTGCATTCGAACCTCGGATCTGCGACCTCAGAGATAGGAAGCGTCCCTCTCTGGAATTCACCAACATTCGCCTGGGCTCGAACGACATCCTTCTGGTAAATTCTTCTGTGTTGCTGGGCTACCCCCTAGCATCTTGACAAATCTCTTCTGTAGAGTCTTCATTCTCCGTCGTAAATATGCATCAGCCTCTTCATTTGAGATATAATTATAGAAATATTCATATAAATGGTGAATGAAATATTTCCATTGCTATTTGATGTTATATTAGTGTTCGTAGACTGACGGAATTGTACAAGATGGACCGTACACTACGTCTGCATTCAAGAATACGTTGCCTAACGAAGCTCCATCGTTGTATCTTAACTCCTGCTATCGAATATGCCTCTGGCGCAAGAAAATTTAGTCCATCATATCAACAATGTTATTTATGTTGAATGAAAACACTTGAATAATAATAATAGTCATTCTGTTAATGTTTATGTGTTGCGCCAATATCAAAAGTTCTCCGCTACTGTTCACTTGAACTGCGTTCGCCAACTTCACGTTGCAATTTAAAATGATATTCAGCTTTATTTCCAACACGTTTGAAAATCTGACTTGACAGGCTTATATTGTCGAAACGGTGAGTTTTTAAACGCTCGACTTTTCGCAGAATGTAGTATGCGACCTGTTCTTTATATATAATCGCTTATTTAAATTCAGATCTCAATGATATGAGAGATATCATCAATTCAATGTTCCTCGCAACTTCACATAGAATGGAAGTGCGGTGATATCCAACGTTCCACCTAGCTATCCTCGCGTCTCCACAAGTCGACAGTCGTCGCACTCGGACTAAGCTATGCGATCTCCGTTAACCCAGTAAAAACATTTCCTCACTCTTCAAAGACTGCTGGAATAAGAAGCTCGATCCTTTTATCTCCCCCTCCAAGTCGGAATTTTGGCGGCCATATCAATCTCCCACCATAATTTTAGCTCGTAGGTTACTAATGCTTAATACTGCTTAGATTAACCGATCTGCGGTTTTTAAAGTATCAGACATAGTGTCTTTTAATATTCTCTTCATTACCAAATAAGAAAATCTTCTTCTAAGGGCCTAAATGCATAATTTCATCAAATTGTGTAATTGAAGTTGATCCCGTCTTCAATAAGACCTCTTCTCATTGGCTCTGGGCTGGGATCCAATAGCATAATTTATAACAATATTTATAATATTAATTTCCAAACTCGCTATTGCTATGCTAATTATAGCCTGCTAGAAGCGTCTCTTGTGCAATATATCACGTGATAGGGCTCTCCCACAGCCTCGAGCTTGTAACACTATCCTCTTGTGTCACATTTCCAGAAATTATATTTGCTGGTTAAATTTTATCATGGGAACGGAAAATACTCTAATTTTGTCCCAAAATAATTCTATTTCTGGGGGCAGTACTATTCTTAGGAAAAGAATTGAGTGCACTTGCTGCAGATCTATAGAAAGAAGCAGAAGTCGAATTTAAGAAAAGCCTACAGGAAAAGCTCGAAGAAGCAAAGATATCACTGGAAGATAAAGATATTTTGAAAGAGATTATCATGAAGCAAAGAAATGTATTTGAAACGAAACCAAGGAGAATCATGAATTTTAAGTACACATTCCAGGTGAATGAATGGACACCGTTCCGTCAGAAACCATATCCAGTTGCGGAATAACATTATAAACAGACTTACGTCGTGTTACAGAAAATGATGGAAGATGGAATATTTGTAAAGGTTGCTACACCATACGTTAGTCCGTTGGTGGTAGTCAATAAAACAGATGGATCAGTACGAGTATGTTTAGATGTCAGGAATTCAAACAAGAGAATAATTCCGGAAAATGACTCGGTACCTCAAATTAAGGAAATTTTTTGGAAAATTTAAAGGAAAGAAGATATTTACTAATATAGATTTAACGAGTTCTTACCATAATTTAGAGCTGGAAGTGAAAACCTGTTTGTTGACAGTTTGATCAAAATACAATGTGTTTCCGAAGATTGCCATTCGGATTAAAAACAGCAGGATCAGCGCTCATAACGACATTAGACAGGAAACTTCTGGAAGAAGTGGACGATATTTTATTAACGTCAGATACCATACCAGAACACTTGGAAAATTTGAAGAAATTATTAACAGATTTGGAACAAGCAAACTTTAAAATCAACCTCAAGAAATCAAATTTTTGCCAAAGCCAAGTGACATTTTGGGTCACGTAATACATGAACATGGAGTTAAGCCTAACCCAAGCAAGTTGGAATATATTAAGAATTTACCTAGACCAACTCAAGTCAAAAATGTTGGACAATTTTTAGGATTTATAGGGTTCATTAACAGTCATTGTCCAGCATACACGAGTACAGTTGCACTATTGCAAGATTTAATCCAGAAGGAGGGAAATGGAATTGGACAGACGAATGCGAGGAAGCGTTCATGAAGGCAAAACACATGCTGTTAAATTTTGTATAATTGGGATACCCCGACTACAATGAAAAATGCATTGTCCAAACAGACGCTCCTCAGATAGGCATAGGAGCCATGTTATTCCACGAGACTAAGGAACAGCCAGGTGGAAGAATTACTTAGTATTTGCATCTAGGGGATTGAAACCTCATCAAAAGAATTACACCATCAGCGAAACTGAACTTCTTGCGATATTGTACGCGCTACAACAGTGGCGCAAGATAGTTTACGGATTTCCAATCGTCTTAAGAACTGATCATAAAGCAATGACATTCTTAATGAAGACCGACTTATCTAGTCAACGATTGATACGATGGGCATTGTACATCCAGCAGTATGACGTTTAGATTGAATACTGTCCCGGAAAAGAGAACATTGTTCCGGACTTTCTGAGGAGAAATCCAGGTACAACTGAAGAGATATTTGCAATCTAGATAAATGACAAAGATCAGGAAACAGTAGACGAATTTAGAAGAATTCGAGAGAAACAACGACAAGGCCCATGGATGAGGATGTTTATAGAGTACTTCGAGGGAAAACGTGATAGATCATCATCCACATTTATTGAAGCGGAGAAGATAGCAACTGAATACAATTAGTATAATGGATTTTTACATAAAATCGCAGATGCAGATCACACCTTGTTTAGAAATGTTGTCGCAGCAGAAATGCAGAGAAAATTAGTAAGGTTACTACACCGAACGTTTGGACATATGGGGGTAGATAATACATCAGCATGTTGCAAGAGGCATTTATATAGCCCAGATTGAGGGATACGGTAAGGTATACCATAAAATCATGTGACACATGCCAAATTCTTTCCTGATGAGGCAGAAACCAATACCACTTTTGCCGGAAAGACCTTGTCAAATACACTCAGAAGATAATTTTGGTCCGTTATCCAAAGCAAGAAGGTGTAATAAACACATAATGGCATCAATGGACGTGTTTACAATGATGGTTGTATTATGTCCCATTCAAAAGATACCAACCAAGCAAATCGTGAAAAGATTGAAAGAACGAGTAATTCCAGTTTTGGAAAAAACAGAAAACCTACTTTCAGATAATAGAATTTGTTTCACAAGCGTTGAATTCCGCAGAGAATTAGAGAATTTAGAAATTAAACAGATTTTATCTAGCATTAGACATCCTGAGGCAAATCATGCTGTAAGAGTCTTGAGAGAAGTGCAGAAATAAAGCAAACTTTATTGCTCAGAAGAAAATTGGAAGTGGATTGACATTTTGCCAACAATTGAATTTTGTATTAATAACACAGTCCACGAAGAAACAGGAGAGGTATCCGTTCAGCTACATCTAGACAAGCAACAAGAGAGGCCATGGGATCAGATATTACCCACATTCACAGACGCCAAAGTAGGAAGATAGATGAGAATCAGCATAACATATGAGCATTTGAAATCCCAAGCTGATAAGAGACGGCAGACAAATCGTCATAAGCGATATCAAAGACCACTAGTAGAAGGGGAACTAATGTTAGTGAAACGACCTACGATATCAGACACCGAAAATCGCGTATATTAGAAGTTCAAAAAGAATTATCATGGGCCTTATAGAATAATTAAGGATCTGAAAAACAATGCATATAAAGTACAGCATACGGTGACAGATCATAAATTAATCATGAATTCGGCGAATTTAAAGATTTACCTTCCTCCAGGAGAGTATGAACAAGATACTAAAGCCCTAGTAACTCAGGTAGAAAGTGAAGTTTAAGATGAGAAGGAAAAGAGATGGCAGAAATTAGATTGTGAATGTGGTCAGAAGGTTTTTATGAGGAACTAAAGGAACTAGCCAGGCACATCGAGCGAGAAAATAGTGAAACGATGGAAGAAAATGACAGGCTCAGAAACATTAAGGAAATGGCAAATTTAGAGTAAAACGGGTAGGGGAAACCTAACCCAGAAGGTGGAATGATGTTCATAATGGAAGAGAGGACGCAATAAGAATGAAAATGAGGAATAACTGACTGCATCAAACGAGCAAGGACAGACCTAACCCTTGTGATGATGTTATATGGAGTGAGCGTGAAGTGTTCGAAAATTGAAGGAAACATAAAAATTTTGATAAATAAATTTTCTCAAGTTATCGACTATTTATTTATATATTTATCTATTTATTTTAGAAGGAGGGATTTGTACCCAATTGGAGATTGGTACAATTCGAACACATAATCATTTGATGAAAATTTAAGGAAATCATAGCTAGCCAAGAAAATATTCTTACTGAAAACGAAATTTAGAACCAAGCTAAGAGTAAGCAGATGATTAATTAGAAACCAAGAGGAATTATAAGTTCACATTAACATGGCAGTTTTTAATATAACATAAACGTTGGATGCAATAAGAGGGCAATTAGGAAGGCCTGCAGCTGAAGAAATGGGGGAGCTAATGGACTCTCAACATTCCTCAACACAGCAGCTTTGAGAGAATTGATGGCCAGTGAAGTGTGACAGTAATGTAGAACTACCTACTCGGCATTAATATTGAGAATATAGAAAGGGAAATCCCCGTATAGCAGTAGAGAATCGGGAAAGAACAACTTAACAAAATAAAAGCACCACTTTAAGAAGCCAGAATCAGAAGCGAACGCGGGAACAGGAGTTTCCTGTAGGTTTAAAGCCTGTAATATAAAGAGACGAAACCTGCTGATCCAGATGACGTAATTTGATGAGCGCGGATTGCTACCGCGGAGAGAAAGAATAAAGTCGATCGACCCTTCAACGAGTATAACAACATTTTTTATGGAAAAAAATTGTGAATGATCAGATTTGGTTCCGCTCGAGAGGAATCCTACAGTTATGATGTTCCACATCTCTAAAAAAAATTAGAAGCAGATTGGAGCACGGATTCAGAAATCGAGCTCCCGAAGTCATTAAGGGATTATGTTTTATATGAAATCAGATGAAAAGCTCCGAGCGAAGCCAAAGCATGACAGTTCATCCAGCACGCCTCGTTGTAGGCAGGTTACGCTACAAGTTAAATTAAGTTGCGCTACGCTATAGTCAACAGTTCGAGACCCGAAGGAGTCATACGAACTTGTAAAGAACATTTAAATTACGAACTTAGGAAAGAAGTACGCTAAGTTCAGTTATAGCGGTTAGCAGGGAATTTGAGTTCTAAAGAACACTAGTTCAAAACCAGTTAACAGAAGTCATAGGGACTCGAACAACAAGTTGCGTCTAGTAAATACATTTTAAGGACATTAGATCCCAGAAGGGACAGCAACAGAAACAGTAGTTAAAATCGCGTAGTACGGAACTCTACCAGAGAGAACCTAGCAGACTGCTGGTTCGAAACAAATCGATAGACGTACGCAAGGGAGTATTCGTCAGGATAAATAAGCTAGAGAGTTAAAGGTCCTCGAATGGAGGCCAAGTTAGGGAAATTTTGAGTTGCAATAGACAGATATAAAGAAACGAAGTGACGGCGAATTTTACAGACATGTATCGCTTAATTGAACAGTTCAAGTAATCAGAGCAACGTACAGTATAGACATTACCTAAGGATTCAAAATAAGGAGTTTTCCAGGAATAGGAGAGGACCTTTGAAGGAGTAGATCACACGCTCGATGCAGGGAAGTAGATGTAGCATCAGGGAATAGCCAGCGGGAGAGAAAATTCTCCAAATTGCTGAGATACGATCCGTGCGGTATAAAGTGTAGTGTAAATAGATAAATGGAGTGTATCATCATATAAGTGTTAAGAAAAGTGAAATAATGTGTCTTAATATGTATCCGTGTAATCAAAGTGAATATAATATGAAGATAGTGAAGAAGAATGTAAAAATGGGTTGTTAAAAGTGTATCAAGATGGGTGAGCCCATTCAAAGATATGGTCATCGACCAAGACGGCACATGAATTGAGTCATGAAATTTTATTAAATCTTATGAGGTATCATGCACTGAATAAGTGAAATCATGCACTGATTAGGGAGTTCATGAACTGATTAACAAAATAATGAATGAAATGCACCAGATAATTAAAGAAATGTAAACTAATGAGTGGATAATAATTGAAATGTATGACAAACATTATCCATGAGTATAATTTTGTTAATTGTGGAAGATATAATTGCATTATGCAAAGTAAAGACATGAGAAGCCGTAATAATGATAATCAATAATAAATAAGATCTGAGAGGAGAAATCGAATATAATTGTACCACTGGCAGGTATTTATGCCAAGTAAATGAATTTTAACGTAATAAAGTAAATGAGCACCAGAATTAATAATAATAATGATTGTTGAGTTTTTATACTCCTAGAATAATGGTTAAATAATGAGTTGTTGCATTCCATGATAATGTGTTGATGAATAATAATAATTGAAAGGGATAATAATAATAAAAATGAGCTCAAATCGGAAGAAAGAAATAATTAAATTGTTTTTGGATACCTTAAGTATTGATGAAGTGATAATGATATTTACAGACCGGAGATGTTGAAGTGATTAACGTAAATGATGATTTTGGAACACCGTGAGGTCGTATCGTGAGATTTGTAGGCTGTTATGCCAAATTAAGGGGAAAAAATCGACTGGAGGACCAGTAATTTTTACCGCGATGGGATTAAAGTTGTTGTTAACTAAATGTGTGATAAAATCCAAGTGAATATTGTAATGCCATAATGGGCCAAGTAAATAATGGGTTAATGAAGTAGGATCAAGCTAGGAATATGTACGCGATTCATAACATGCATTATTCGGGAGATTGGAAGTAAATAATTCGGATTCATCGTTGTTGTTTAAGGGTAGCACCCATTGGTGGATAAGAGGTCCAGCCAAGTCAGCTTATGTTATGGTATATGTGTATGTATTATGGTAAATTGCAATGTAAAACCGTTGGGAAGGACTGAGAAACTCCAACGCGGCGCAGCCACAGTTGTTCTCACATATAAGACTGGTGGGAGAACAGCAATTTTCTACGATATATGAGCGACTGGGGAGACAAGGGTTTGCCGTGTCCGAGCCGAAGCTATGTATGACCAATCCTAAATAACCAGCATTGTTTATATCCGACAAGTAATTGAATTGTTGTATTTATTGGGAGACAAGGCTCTCGCCAGGTAAGCTTATGCCTCGTATGTCATCTCCGAATAAAATGCATAGTGGTATGGAAACACGAAATAATGTTATGATAAATGAGGAAGCAGAAATTGCAGTGATTGAGATGAGTTGAAAACTTGGATATCCATATAGTGGATAAGGGAAAGAAAGTAAATATTGAATACCGCGAGGAAGCAATGAATGGTCTAGACGAGGTCGTAAATTTAAAACTGATAGTTTGAAGAGGAGGGGAGGTTAGTAGCCGACCTTGTCCTGATTGTGAGAGAAGGCGAGAGAGCTATACAATGGAGGCTTTGTGAATAGAGTTTTAAAGGTTCAGAGCATGTATTAGCAATTAACGAGTGCTATGTAATATTTTTGATTGAAAGGTGCTCGAGTAATATAACGTTCATGCTTGTAATGCTGGAAATGAATCGAATATCCCCAGCTAAAATTTAAGTGAATTATGTAATGTTTGACGATAATAGTCAAAGTAAATAATGTTGAAAAATAATCGATTTCTGCCTCGAAAGATAATGGAACCTATACGGGTAATGAATATATTGATTTGAATCTAATTGTAAAGAAATCCACTGAAAATAATGAATAATAGTGCATGATACAACATATGAAAACCACCTTATAGCATGAGAAAGAAGCGAAGGGTGTTGGGGTCGACTCATGACATGTAGCAAATTATGAATTGTGTTTAAAGAAGAAATGCCTAAGGCTTGAATGAGAGAAAATTGTTCAGTTTAAAAGAACTAAATAAAATGTTAATAAACGGTGGTATAAGGGAAGGAAAACCCTGAAGGGAATGAAGTAAATTAAATATCCGCAAGCCTTAGATGGAGTTTTGAAAAGTGTGATAGGCACGCTTTATTTCTAAATGAATGTATTTTTGTGAAATAAATATTAATGATGATGATTATAGAATCAAAGCGAGATAATTTTGAGTGATTTATGAGTGATTTTGTGTTGACTTATATTGATTTTACTTGATGAAATGATTCCAAGAATTTTTTGTTTGGTTTTATTCCTGATTTTTTTGGTATTTCCTTAAGAATAATAAATTCTTATTAAATGTAATATGTGAATGATTTTGTGTAGCCTTGTTGACCTAATAGTGCTTCTATATCTGAATATGAGGTCACATGGCGGGTTGAACGAAACACCGCCGAAGCCGTGAGCTCAGCCAGGGTATGACCGAGCATTCTCCGTCTATAAATGGGCACGGGGGAATTATATAAAATGAGTGGGTTACGAGCACTGGGTCACAAGAAAATTCGGTCAAGATTAACCTATAGAGCAATATTCAAACACGTAAATAAAGAACCGCATATATAGCCCGCGTAACTCTAAAAATATAAATACAATGGAAAACCCCCTATTTCCGTTTTGGGGCCCAAGTTAGGAGTGGGTTTATCGAGGAAAAAAGGAAAATCTCCGCGTTTTCCAAGAACCTTTTTTGGAAATCCCAAAGTTTTCAATTCTTTTAATATCATGTTTAAAGTTTTGTAAGATGATGAAGGAGGGAAAACTGTGAACGGGTTCGTTATATACATTCCCGCTAGAAATTTCACCTCGCGATAAGGAAAAACAATACTTCACATGTCAGTCGAACACCATGAATATCTCATGTGCATGACGTATTTTTGAATGGTTGTAGCCCATCTTTTCTCAATTATATTGATTAAAGAATGGCTATGAGCGAGGAGATGAATGTGCTCCTTGACATTTTGAGGGAGGACAATAAGAAAAACCTGGAAGTTATAAACAATGAGCTTCAGGAAGGCTAGAAGGTTATGCAAGAAAGCATTAGTAGGGGAAATGTAGAATGTAAGGAGAACTTTGAAGTTTTAAATACTCAAATGAAAACTAGATTTAGTGAGATGGATAATAAATTGGAATCCGCACAGGCAAAAGCTGATGATAGTATCCTAAAAGTGCAGGAAAATATTCAAGCTCAAATGGAGCCTATTAAGGAAAGCATTAATGTAATCAAAACAGATGTAAATCGTATCTCAGACGCACAGGCGAAAGCGAACACGCGCTTAGACGAGATTGACGATAAAATTAACGGGATAAAAACCAAAACTAGAGAGCAGATCTACAGTCAATTTAAAGAAAGGAATGAATCATTTAAAGCCACGAGAGATGAGAAAATAGAAGCTGTTAACGCGAAATTTACCGAGTTAAGGGACGATGTAAATTCGCAGTTATTATTTAATAGGAAACAATGCGAAGAATCCAAGCGAGATTTGAATGGAACATTTTATGATTGTCAGAAGACATACAGGCTATAGAAAGCAAACGGCAGAGTGATGTAGCTCAAATTAAGACCCATATATTAAATATTTCGCTACAGGTAGACCAAAGGATAGAAGTGAATGATAAGGTATGGGAAAATAAGATAATGGAACGGGTAAACCCCATAGTTTGTGAAGTAAAAGCACAGGGTAAACTGGTTACCGAACAGGGCGTACAAATTGAGAAGCAACAGTCTCAGATCGAAAACATTAAAGAAGGTATAACTACTTTAAAAGAGCAAAGGAGAAGCCAACAAGAAAGTAGAACACGCCCAAGGAGATTTGGCACGTACGAAATAGTTACAAGAGGAAAATCACGGGAGAGTGAAATATTTGAAAAAAGAAGTCACGGAAATTAAGAAAGGCCTCAGTAGATGTACTGAATACCTGAAGGAAGAGGTAGAAGCAGTTCTAAAAATAAAAATCGAAGTTAAGGAACAACAAATCCTCGACACTAAGAGATAAATTAATGAAGAAATAATGCAGTTCAAAGAAGGCTTGAAAAAGCAACAAGAAGAAACAGGCAAGAGGACGGATAATGCAGATCGGATCGAGAAAATCGAACACGTAGCCTTTGCCAGACTCGAAAGAATTGAGGGCAGATTAAACCAGAGCGAGACTCGCATGATTGCCATAGAAGGAGCAAATATAAGAAGAATCGGAGAATCGGAAACCCTGAGGATGTTCATAAATTTTCAGCAAGTGGATAGCCCATATAAAGGACCAGGGCACACATTAGTCCACATCAACTCCGTAAAATAACATTAATAACGCACTCCAGAACCAGGTGATTACTATTATCAGACCTGAGTCAGACAAGCCGAAAAAGTTTTCAGGAAATACATCTTCTATAACCCAAGTATTGGCCCAAAAAATTGTTTGAGTATCTTAGAGATACTAGAGTCACGCCTGAACGACAGCAGCGTTCGATTGAAAAACTCATGGTCGCTGATTGCCTATTGTGGTTCAGAAGTTTCAGATACACCTTCGACGCAGTAGATGAGTTTAGGGGAGCCTTTTTAAAAAGATACCTGTTGGCCGATGTTCTGAAAAAACTTGAGACTGGACTTGTACTGGAAGAAGTATACCACAAACATGCTAACGCGTTAGTCGGAGTATTTCACAGCTCAATTATGCAAATTCTTAGAGTTAGACTTCGCACCTTCTGAAAATGATCTATGGCTAGCCATCATGAAACAGTTGCCATACGAGATACAAAGATTTCTGATATCATCAAACGCCAAAACCGCGATAGAGGTTGAAAGTATAATACGCCAGTTGAATAATACGACGGCACATATGTCACCAAAGCACAATAGGACAGTGGAACATGCCCACGTCACTACAACACAAGCAGAGATTGTAGGAAGGTCGAATAATGACAAAGCAACTAGTACGGATGAAGTAAGAACAGAGCGAAACATGCCAATAAATGGACCCCGGGAATGGAATCCACCATACCGAGGGAGTAATAGGGGAAACTTTAGAGGAAAATACGGTGGATGTTACACAGAACTACGGAACTACGACCAAGGATACAACAACCAAGGAAATTACACGCCAAGATCGCGGAAACAAAGGGGATCAAATCAAAGAGGATCACCCGGCGGAAGACCATACCAAGGGAGAAGATGGAATCAGAATGATCCAAGAAAATAACAGCCAAGGAATCAAGACATTGACTATCATGCTGAGATAGAAGAACGTCTTGTGATATCCCAACAATACTACGATGAGAGGGAGAAGAATATGAAAGACAACGTAACGTTAGATGGGAAGATGCCATGTATAAAAGGAGATCACCTGGCATACACGATGGAGGAGGCGCACAAAGCCTAGAGTTAGAGGAGCATAACAGAAGATCCGAACGCGAGGATCAAGATTTTAAAAAACGCCAAAATTTGAAGGGCTAAAGAGAGAAGAAGCTGGAGTATGGAACACCGTACTAGTAGTAAATTGGATCGAAAGGCCAGAGGAACTGATAGAAGAGATAATAGAAGGACCAGTAGTTGTAAATATAGAATTACCAATTATCTTGACTAGAGTAGAAGGAACTTTAGTCAGAAGTCAATTTGACACAGGGTCAACCGTTTGTTTAAAGACTCAAGCATTGGTAAATGTGTTAGAAGGAAAGGGCCGAGTATTGAAGATTCTCATATCAGCAGTCAAAATAAAGAGATTCATTCCAGAGAAGAGTTTGGCATGCAAATATCAAGTGTTTTTAGAATTTAAAATTGGAAACATGGTGTTATCTCAAAGCTTTTTACTAGTGAGTAAACTGCCATCTAATATAATATTGGGTAATAGACTTTATAAGGGAAAACAAAGTCGTTATAGATCTATCCCAAAACTGCATCAAATTTAGAAATGAATATCACGGTCCGGAAAAAGATATTTCTTCAAATCATATAGAACATGAAGAGGGCGAACAGATATGGCACATGGAGGAAGAGACTTGTCAGATTATAAGGGAAGAGGAAGTACTATTCTTAGAAAAAGAATTGAGTACACTTGCTGCAGATCTTGAGAAGGAAGCAAAAGTCGAATTTAAGAAAAGCCTACAGGAAAAGCTCGAAGAAGCAAAGATATCACTGGAAGATAAAGAAATTTTGAAAGAGTTTAACATGAAGCAAAGAAATGTATTTGATTCGAAACCAGGGAGAATCAAGAATTTTAAGTACGCATTGCAGGTGAATGATGGGACACCGTATCGTCAGAAACCATATCCAGTTGCGGAAAAACATTATAAACAGAGTAAAGAAGTGTTACAGAAAATGATGGAAGATGGAGTAATTGAAAAGGTTGCTACAACATACGTGAGTCCCTTGGTGGGAGTCAATAAACCAGATGGATGAGTACGAGTATGTTTAGTTGCCAGGAATTTAAACAAGAGAATAATTCCGGAAAATGACTCGGCACCTCAAATTAAGGAAATTTTAGGAAAATTTATAGGAAAGAAGATATTTACTAATATAGATTTAACGAGTTCTTACCATAATTTAGAGCTGGAAGTGAAAACCTGTTTGTTGACAGTTTGATCAACATACAATGTGTTTCCGAAGATTGCCATTCCGATTAAAAACAGCAGGATCAGCGCTCATTACGGTATTAAACAGGAAACTTCAGGAGGAAGTGAAAGCCTGTACTTTTAGATATGTGGACGATATTTTTTTAACGTCACAAACCATACAAGAACACTTGGAAAATTTGAAGAAATCATTAACAGATTTGGAACAAGCAAACTTTAAGATCAACCTCAAGAAATCAAATATTTGCCAAAGATAAGTGACAATTTTGGGTCACGTAATACATCAACATGGAGTTAAGCCTGACCCAAGCAAATTGGAATCTATTAAGAATTTTCCTAGACCACCTCAAGTCAAAAATGTTGGACAATTTTTAGGACTTATATGGTTCTTTAACAGTCATTGTCCAGCATACATGAATACCGTTGCGCTATTGCAAGATTTAATCAAGAAGGGGGCAAATGGAATTGGACAGACGAATGCGAGGAAGCGTTCATGAAGGCAAACACATGCTGTTAAATTTTGTAAAATTGGGATACCCCGACTATAATGAAAAATTCATTATCCAAACAGACGCTTCTCAGATAGACATAGGAGCCATGTTATTCCACGAGAATAAGGAACAGCCAGGTGGAAGGAATTACTTAGTATTTGCATCTAGGGGATTAAAACCACATCAAGAGAATTACACCATCAGCGAAACTGAACTTCTTGCGATATTTTACGCGCTACAATCGTGACGCAGGATTGTTTGCGGATTTCCAATCGTCTTAAGAACTGATCATAATGCAATGACATTCTTAATGAAGACCGACTTATCCAGTCAACGATTGATACGATGGGCATTGTACATTCAGCAGTATGACGTTGAGATTGAATACTGTCCCGGAAAAGAAAACATTGTTCCGGATTTTCTGAGTAGAAATCCAGGTACAACTGAGGAGATATTTGCAATCCAGATAAATGACAAAGATCAGGTAACAGTAGAAGAATTTGGAAGTATTGGAGTGAAACAACGACAAGACCCATGGATGAGGATGTTTATAGACTACTTCGAGGGAAAACGTAATAGAGCATCATCCGCATTTATTGAAGCGGAGAAGATAGCAACTGAATACAATTACTATAATGGATTTTTACATAAATTCGTAGATGCAGATCACACCTTGTTAAGAATTGTTGTCCCAGCAGAAATGCAGAGAAAATTAGTAAGGTTACTACACAGAACTTTTGGACATATGGGGTAGATAAATCAGTCAGTATGTCAGCCCAGATTGAGGGATACGGTAAGGTATACCATAAAAACATGTGACACATGCCAAGGGATAAAACCAAATTATTTCCTGATGAGGCAGAAACCAATACCACTTTTGCCGGAAACACTTTGTCAAATACTCTCAGTAGATAATTTTGTTCCGTTACCCAAAGCAAGAAGAGGTAATAAACTCATATTGGTATGAATGGACGTGTTTACAAAGATGGTCGTATTATGTCCCATTCAAGAGGCATCAACCAAGAAAATCGTGAAAAGATTGAAAGAACGAATAATTTCAGTTTTTGAAAAAACAGAAAACCTACTTTCAGATCAAGAAAGTTGTTTTACAAGCGTTGAATTCCGCAGAGAATTAGAGAATTTAGAAATTAAACAGATTGTATCGAGCATTAAGCATCCTAAGGCAAAACCTGTTGAAAGAGTCATGAGAGAAGTGCAGAAATATTGCAAATTTTATTGCTCAGAAGAAAATTGGAAGTGGATTGACATTTTGCCCACAATCGAATTTTGTATTAATAACACAGTCCACGAAGCAACAGGTACCTGTTCAGCTACATCTATACAAGCAATCTGAGAGGCCAGGAATCAGATATTACCCACATTTACAGACGCTCAAGTAGGAAGACAGATGAGAATCAGAAGAACATATGAGCATTTGAAAGCCCAAGCTGATAAGAGACAGAAGAGAAATCGTCATAAACGATATCAAAGATATTAAGATATTAAGTTGCGCTACGCTTATATTCAACAGTTTGAGACTCGAAGGAGTCATACGAACTTGTAATGAACATTTAAATTACGAACTTTGGAAAGAAGTACGCTAAGTTCAGTTCAGTTATAGCAGTCAGCAGGGAACTTTGAGTTCTATAGAACACTAGTTGAAAACCAGTTAACAGAAGTCATAGGGACTCGAACAACAAGTTGCGCCTAGTATTGGCATTTTAAAGACATTAGATCCCAGAAGGGACAGCAACAGAAACAGTAGTTAAAATCGCGTAGTACGGAACTCCACCGGAGAGAATCTAGGAGATTGATGGTACGAAACAAATCGATAGACGTACTCAAGGAAGTATTCGTCAGGATAAATAAGCTAGACAGTTTAAAGTCCTCGAATGGTGGCCAAGTTATGAAAATTCTGTGTTGCGATAGACAGATATGATGAAACGAGGTGACGGCGAATTTGACAGACCTTTATCGCCTAGTTGAACAGTTCGAGTAATCAGAGCAGCGTACAGTATAGACATTACCTAAGGATTGAAAACCAGGAGTTATCCAGGAATAGGAGAGGACCTTTGAAGGAGTAGATCACACGCTCCATGCAGGGAAGTAGAAGTAGCATCAGGGAATAGCCAGCGGGAGAGAAAAATCTCCAAATCTCTGAGATACGATCCGTGTGGTATAAAGTGGGGTGTAAATAGATAAATGTTGTGTATTTTTTAAAAGAGTTAAGAAAAGTGAAATAATGTGTTTTAATATGTATCAGTGTAACCAAAGTGAATATGATATGAAGATGATAGAGAAGAATGTAAAAATGGGTTGTTAAAAGTGTATCGAGATGGGTGAGCCCATTCAAAGATATGATCATCGACCAAGACGGCACATGAAATGTGTCATGAAATATCATTAAATCTTATGTTGTATCATGCACTGAATAAGTGAAATCATGCACTGATTAGGGAGATCATGCACTGATTAACTAAATAATGGTAGAAATGCACAAAATGTAAACTAATGAGTGGATAATAATTGAAATGTATGGTAAACATTAACCATGAGTATAATTTTGTTAATTGTGGAAGATATAATTGCATTGTGCAAAGTAAAGAAATGGGAACCCGTAATAATGATAATCAATAATAAATAGGATCAGAGAGCAGAAATCGAATATAATTGTACCAGTGGCAGGTATTTATACCAAGTGAATGAATTTTAAAGTAATAAAGTAAATGAGCACCAGAATTAATAATAATAATAATGATTGTTGAGTTATTATACTCCTAGAATAATGGTTAAATAATGAGTTGTTGCATTCCATAATAATGTGTTAATGAATAATAATAATTGAAATGAATAATAATAATTGAAATGAATAATAATAATAATGAGCTCAAATTGGAAGAAATAAATAATTAAAGGCTTTTAGGATACCTTAAATATTGATGAAGTGATAATGATTTTTACAGATCGGAAATGTTGAAGTGATTAACGTAAATGGTGATTTTGGAACACCGTGAGATCGTATCGTGAGATTTGTAGGCTGTTATGCCAAATTAAGGGGAAAAGTCGATAGGAAGACCAGTAATTTTTACCGCGATGGGAGCAAAGTTGTTGTTAATTAAATGTGTGATGGAAATCCAAGTGAATATTGTATTGCCATAATGGGCCAAGTAAATAATGAGTTAATGAAATAGCATCAAGCTAGGAATATGTACGTGACCCATAACATGCATTATTCGGGAGATTGGAAGTAAATAATTCGGATTCATCGTTGTTGTTTAAAGGTCGCACCCACGCAGTTACCCCATACGATTCAGCCTGCCATACTAGGAACTACTTACACAAAATGAAAGTTCCCAGCTGACGTCTCGGACAGAAATATGCCCCTTAGAAGTAGCATAATGCCTTGGAAATAAAGTCTTGTCGCTGGCATGTGTTCTACTCAAGAATACACACTACCATAGCTCGTGAAAGTTTCCACACTGATTCACGTAATGGCGGCTTGAACCATGGAAATATCAGTCCGCGTGTCAACTACAAATTGCTCTGTCTATCCTAACTCGACAAGTTGCACATGGGTTTAACACAACGTTTAAACTCCATTGATATACCGTAACTGCATTGGAAATCGTCACACGTTATGCGTTCACTCGCGATTACAGGATAATATGACCAGCGAAAGTACAGCTCGTTTCGCGGTCGCACAGATACCGCGGCTTTCCGAAAAAAATCTAACTCACTCTCGCAGCCGGGCCTAGCCGCAGAAAATGCTAACCGACTGTTCATGTTGATATTTCAAGCGGAGTGATAGTCGCGAAATGCTACTAGCTAAGTGAGACTCTATTCCTCCGTGCACATGGCCGATGGAAGACATCATCTCCCTCTCCTCTTTGTCATATACCGATATGTCAATATATCGTCTGTAGCTTGGATTAAATACATGTCATTGCTTCAATTCACTTGCTAGGTTCCAGTTTACCTGTATAATAGCCTTCTGTTATGGAAATACACATTCTAAAATCTTCATAATTTCGTCAACAGCTCTTATTTCCTTCAAAACAGTAAAACAATTCTCAAGTTGGGGTCGATGCGAGACATTACATCATTGATGTATTTATTGATTGGCTCGTGCTTCGGCCGTCCATTCGGAAAAGTTCGTTGCCTGCCATATGGAAACGAATGACTTTCTCTTACAACTTCTCAGCCGCGGAGAATGACTTGTCTTGTGACTGCAACTATGTCACACCTCCTGACGTAACTGTTCACATTACTTGGACTAAAAACCTTACAAATCGGTACATCTCCCCACTGATGTCTCAAATAAAATTTACCTTAGCTTTTATTTGCAACAATCTAGGTAATTTCGACATATGTATCGTAATTTTTCATTTAATCCTTAAACAATAATATCTACAAATTTTTAAGGATTTTAGCATTGAAACGTCCTATAATATCTCTGCCATCAGTGCTTACAATCTCGTAGCAGTTATTCCCGAAGGTTCTCACAATCATAAAGGGGTCATGAAAGACATGTGAAAACTTCGTGTATATCTTCTTTTTCACATCAGCTTTTGAGGGTTTCTTGATGGGGATTAACTTATTCACTCTCAGCGGTGGACGATATCTTTTATTCTTAATTCTTTCCTGCCGCTTATCGGCAGCGTCCATCAGTCTTTCCCTTGCTGAACGTATCCTGTCTTTCACTATGGGCTCAGTGTCCTTTGGCAAGTATCTAACAATATCTGTCCATGCTCTCTCTGGTTTTCTGTATAAATGGACTATTCATGCGAATGTATGTCAGCGCCAGTCTTCAATTTCTTCGTGAAATTGGCGTTTTTTTCTTTTTCTCAGTCAGAAATTCTTTCCTGACTTCTGCCCTCTCTAATGGCGCCGGGTTGCGATTGATCTTTCACTCCCTCTTTTCTTTTTTTGACCTTCTTCGGCCCTCTTCCGTGGATTTATCTCGCCCTCTCTTGAGCCTATCTTGTAGTTTCCTTCTCTCATACTCCTCTATACTATAATTCTTATACCTGGAGGGATCTTGGTTCTGTCGGTTATCTCCCTGATTTATATTATACGGAGTTTCTCTCCGATCCATGTTGTATTGAGCTTCTTTTCGATCTCTGTTATATGGAGCTTCTCTCCGATCATTTCGGTTATATCTACTGTTATAGAAGTTTCTGTCGTCGTAACGGCATTGCCAAGGTTCGTCACGATAATCTCTACGTTGGTCATACCATATCCTATCGATCTGATAGCTAATTTGGATTGGACCTGGCCTATTCTCATTGCTTGGTTGGGGACGGTCGGTTTGTTGTGTACGGTTCATCATGACAGTGTTTATGTTCTTAGATTCCTGTCTAGAAATCTTGGTATCGTCGGCTGCGCCATTAGACTAATATGGTCTAAACGACGTAGTAGATCATCCATCGATGCTAAGGTCGAGATTCCAGAGGTAATGAGTGATTTCCTCACTTCGGCAGGAAGTTGTCGCGATATAGCTTCTACTAATTCAGCCTGTGATAGAGGTGGCTGAAGATACCGAAGTTTTGCCAACTGGCAAGTGAAGTATTCCGCATAGCAAGTCGGTCCCGTATTAGCGTACTTCCTTGAATAAATTTCGTATCTTATTTTCTGTTGGACCTCGATTGACAAAAATCGCTGAATAAATGCTTCTGAAAACTGCTCAAAGTCTTCAAAAGTGTATCTGAATGCTTTAAATCATTGTAGAGGTGCGTCAGACAAAACCCTCTCTACTACTCGTAGTTTGCGTTCATGTGGCACGTGGGATTCCACAACATAATCCTGGATTCCTCTAATAAACTCTATAGGCGTGGTTCCGTCTAAATTATTGACTTTTCTGGGCTTATATTCAAGTTCCTAATTATGGTTATATTAGACGCCCTATCTGACGATCTCGTGATGTAACCACTTGGACCTAAGTTGGGACTCGAAGAATTAAAGTCTTGCCCGCGAGGTTCAAATTCTGGCATGCGAGGTGGACCCTTATTCGACTGTTCCATCGGACAAATTTGAACAGATGTTGGAGCGTTAGGAGATTCCAGAACGTCAGGTCCCCTCTTCTCCTGTACTGTGTTAACTGGCTCATCTATGGTGACCCTAAAATCCTTATTTATTAGCAATCGCAATTGGTCGTTAAGCGTATCCAAATCGATACGTCCTTCCAAATTAATACTTTCAAGGCATTTCCTAATCTCGTTGATTTAGGAAATTTTCTTCTCCCTAATCTCATTTAATTCAATCTGTCCCTGATGAATCTTAAGTTCTGCGGCTTTAATTCGCTTCTCCAAACCGGAAACATTATTAACCTACTTATCCTGAATAACATCCAACCTTTTGTTTAGATCAGTACTTACATCTATTATTTCCTTGTTAGATGTGGAAAGTTTAATGGCAATACTTTTCTCTATATCAGATCTGGCGTCCTTAAAGCAATCCTCATTTACCTTAACAAGATCTTTTTTTTATAAAAACAAGGTTTTCTTTAATAATTTCTTTATGATCTAAGTCAAAGTCTTCTTTTACCAGTTCAGTATGGTCTTTTACTTGAGTCTGCAATGTGCTCATTTAACCCTTCAAATGCTCCAAACTTTTTTGCGTTTGACTGGTGTAGTGAGTAAATTGCGACTGTAGTGCATCAATAAGATCTTTACTTTCCTTTTAACCCCTTTCGAAATCCAATTTGATCTCGCTACAAAAATCGGTATTAGACCGTTCCATTTCTGTTAATTTTATCTCTGTGAAAGCTTGGCTTGACTCGATCTTGTTAACCTGAGACTGGATCTTATTTTTTGACTCAATCTGATTGACGTCATTTTGAGTGTTCTTAACTTGAGTTTGAATTTCTTTTTGTGTGGTTTCAATTTAAACCACATATGTCCTCAGATCATTAACCTGTGCTTTTATTACCCTAACATTGGTGCTAACGCCTTTGACAGTCTCTTCTACCTCCTTTTGGCACTTTTGAACCTTATTAAGATTAGTCTCTATAGACTGCTGACTGGCCTTAACATTTGTAATCTCCTTTTGAAGATTAGCCTGAACATTTCAAACATCTGATGTAACATTGCCAATGTCAGTTTGAAGATCTGTTTTAACATTACTAACTTTTGTTTTAACATTATTAATATCTGTTTGAAGATTAGTCTGAACAATGCCAATGTCAGTTTGAAGGTTGGTCTCCATAGACTGTTGATTCGTTCTAACATGACTAACATTAAACTAAATTTCCTAGAACTAACTTTAAGTCCTTTCATGGATGTCTGTATATTATCAAGTTCACCCCGGATGCTTTCAGCTATTGCATCCTTTAGAATGTCATGATTTCGTGAAGAATTTTCATAAATGTTGTCGAATATGGTTTTTGTTTGAGTTTTAATATTCTCAATGTCCTGATTGAGATCAAGTAATTTTCCTTCAATTGTCTCAAACATTTTGTTGAAGTCCGCAACAGTGACTGCCTAGTTATCAGCCATTATTCAACAAAATACACTTGTCACTAGAAAATATGGGGATACTACATGTGAAAGCATAGCAAGAACATTTGCACACAACCACCATTTGCCGTAAAGGTGCGTATTTTCATTGTCTAGCGTTACATTATAATTAAACTTAAAATAATTTCATAATGTCCAATATTATTTTGAGATTCCCTAAATACCCATATGCGTCAAATTTTAAATCAGTGATGGTCCCTTATTCTATGAAGGAAACGAAATTAAGTTTACAGGAAACATTCTACCTTAAAGATGATATCAGCAATTATCATCAGCCGGAGTAAAATAGGACTGATCACTTATATGTAACTCACACGTGTATTACAATAACCGTCAATCTCAACTGAACATGTCAAAGAAGATTACTGTGAATAACTCTCATTGAACAGGTTCTAGTCGTTTATCACAAATAACAAGTGTGGCACCACTTCAATACATTTAAATCAAAATCTGATAATGGTTGCAATACTACATAAGTAGTTCGAGTAATATCGTAATTGCTTTGTTACACAGGAATTCCAATAATTTGTGCCAAAATATTGGTTCACCATTATCTATTTTCCTTCATCACTACCACAAAGAATCACGACGTCCTAATTCGTGCTCTGTGTAGCATGATCACAAAACTGGTTTCCATTCCCTGGTATTCCAAATTTATTCTAGGCGTACAAAATGGTTGCTAACTATGGCTCTGGTAATCCAGTTTATTCTCGCCTTTACATTAGTGCACCATGTAACTATGGCTCTAAATCTAGTATTCCAGTTTCATTCGCGCCTAAACGTTGGCCGCCATATAACTATGTACCCGAAATCACCTACCAATATCTGGGGAAATCCCTCGATGACAGCTGGATCGTAGAACCTGAAAATACCCGGCTAGAAAAACCCCCAAGTCCTACCACCAAGTAAAGGAGTAAAAGGGTAAGCAGTTGTCCTACCAGATTTATTTAGAATGACCATGGCTTCAAAAGAAAATTACTAGCTAAAGAACACGAAAAACGTCTCGAAAGAGAATATACCTAGCAATGGCCTTCCTAACACGACCTCTCATCACCTCGATAAAATATCACGCAATAAAGTTTAAAATGAGAAAACAAAATTTATTCATGAAGAATATGACATAAATAAAAGAAAATACCCTGTCGCCGAAACGACCAAAAGAACGGTGACGAAAATCTGTCACAAGAAAATCCACGAGTGAATTGTTAATATCACCTTCCCACTGGGGTGATCACATTAGACATAACTTTCAATATAAAGACAAAAATCCTATATGTCCATCTCAGAATCATAGTAATGCATTTAATAACAGACTGGACATCGAACAAACATAATTTAGCACGCAAGAATATGAAATATAGTATCTGTAACGATGCCCTAATAGTGTTGCATTACTCAAATATTATACAAAATAATTTACAAAATTTAAACATGATTGTGTTTCTGGACTCTTTAAGTTGGTCCCAATACTGGCTTGAATCATATCATTCGCATTTGTTAAATTCGTGGTAAATATTCCTTAAATTTGGCTTGATTTCACCAAGCGATCAAGCTAAGTGGAATTACCTGTCAACATTCATGTTTAATAGAAATTACATGATCATAATAAATTTGTGAAGGCTTCATTCAACTGCTGTGGCAATATAATTCTTTAACACACTCAAATTATCCTAACATTGCTCAGAATCAGTTAATATAAGAAACACCCAGGCCTGATTCAGCAATGATCAACAGCTGACTATGTCTCTACAGACATAAAATACTAAAATACGAAAAAAATATACCTGGGTTTACACTACACCAGAAACAGGGTGTTAGACTATTCGGAGTCTAATAATGATTGGCACTCACTGGCTCACAAGCTCTTACTGGCTCAATCTTCTATACAAAAATTCTTCAACAAGCATTATTCCACAATAAACAGCATTATTAAATATATATGCCTAATATATGCAACTGTGCATCTTAATATAAGTGACCACAAAATCACATAATGATCTGCATTGCACCTAGAAATAGGTTATAATAGCCTTCAGATACCTGTTAACAAATCCAGTTGCTTTCACAAAAGAACCTATATTCATGCTTGAAAATATACAAGTAAACTGTAGCACTTTGTTCATTGATATGGAATCAAAGTATTTCATTAGCCTACAAATCTTGACTTACAAAAAGTTTACATCATGTGTTGTGCTTATATTGTTCAGCGCGTTTGCGAGGGTTGACTGAACTGTGGGATGAGGTTGTGTGGAAAGAATGGTGTTTTATCTGGGGGGAAGTGTTACTGGGTGAGTGGGAATTGGGGACGAGTGTGTGAAACTGTACTAGAGACTCGAAAGGCAACCTACGCAGCAGGGGTTGCAAATCAATGGGGTGTGCTACAAGATGACAGCTAGCAGACTACTGAGTGATTGAGGCGATCTGCTGACCATGCACTCCTGCGTGCGTGCAACGAAGAAATCAAGGCTACTGACAATGAAAACGCCGTGAATGCTGGCACAGCGGTTTCGGGAACAATGCACTAACAGGCTGAGGTGTGGGTAGGGAATTGAGCAGTAAAGGCAAAGGACGGTAGCAATGAATACAACTAGTTTGTAATTATGGTGGTCACTTATTTAATGGACCCAAGTGTAATGTGAATGTCCCTTTGAATTAGGACTAGTATATCACTGTGTAAAATGGTACAATTATACTGGGGCGGCGAGAGAAAGGAAGTGTAACTTTTGTGTAAGGAATCTGAGAGTCACTTACCCGAGGTACGGTGTCAGCTGGCAGCAGGGTAGGGCCTTTGGCGTTAACAGATCCCCACCCTCACAATGGTGTTCCTTATAAATATAAATATTCTTCCAGTGCTGACTTCGCGGTATGCGTGTTTCTGCACTACCGGTCAGTATTTGTGTATTTGTTTATGGAGTGTGGCAAGCACTTGGCTAACAGCTATGGTCAACTGGGCCAGCTTGGTGTTGAAAGAAATTTGTATTGGCTGTATTTGATACCAGCTTGAGGGTAAAAAATGGGTGAAGTCGGTGTAGCTGGTTGGACAGATGTAAATAATAGGGGTGTGCCTCTGGATGGTTGTAGATGTGTAGATGGTAGCGTTTCTTGTAGATCATCTGTGGGTAGATGTCCGGCGTGTAGTATCCATGTGTGGATATTTCCCTAAATACGGCAATAGGGCACTAGGTGTCCTAGGGCCCTTAACAACAGGTTGGCCCAATTAACCTTGCGTCCGCGCAAGCTGGACTAGACGTAAGGGTGGCTCTCTTCTTCTTCTACTTCATCATCATCATCATCTTTATTCTTCTTTTTATTCTTCAATCATCTTTCTCCTTCCCTCCTTCTGGTCGTGTCGGTGTCAATGATGTATCCAGTGTGGTGGTGTGTTTGTACCTCGGTAATGTAGAAGTGTAGTGTGCTCTCAGATGGGGTAGGTGTTAGGGGTTGGAACAATGGCGGCTGAGTGAAGAACACGGCAGTGAGTATCTCCGAAAACATTGTGTATTTAAGAGTGTATTCGAGGAAGAAACTAAACCATATTTGACACCAGACAATATAAGTGTATACTGCACCCGTTGACGCATGTTTGCTCAGGCAACAGAGACTAAAACTTATGCTGAAACGTAACTGAACATACCCTGCGAGCGGCGGGAAGAAGCTGAAGCAATATCGCTTATGATCATATTTTTACTTATTTTTCACATTCCAAAAATCAACTATAATTATAACCAAGTAATTCTGCATATTTGAAGTACAGCATACTTCGTAAATCAAAGAAACTATCAATTTACGCGGCCAGCTCATGTACTGAGAGCACGCCATATTTGGTAACACCAGTTCCTATTTGTCTGTGGAAGAGACAACATGTGCATGATGGAGCACAAGTGAAAGGAAACCATGTGACAGGAAAAATCTACGAACAACTTTCTTATGGATAGCCATCATGGCATTGTGTAATAATTGAAGGATTGAAGACATTCACCACTACGAAAACTGTGAAGTATTTTTATTATTATCCGAGGTGAAATGAAGGACTTGTGTGAAGAAAACATTGCGACCGCATTGTCTCATTCTCACGCACACACTCATATATCAGTGTTCTACAAACTGTGTATTCAATTAATAGTGTAACTGTACAAAATCTACAAGTACAAACTATATTTGCAGGATGGGCAGTGATTTTGATTTATTTTTTGTTAATATTTTCTTGTGTAAATTTCAGTGCAAGTCACGATTGAGTGTCGCACAAGCGACAGAGGCTAGAGCCAGTGGCGGAGTGAAAATGGGCAATTTTTTACCGCATATTAGCTGCAGTGCGCGACAGTTTTATTTAATTATGTGCTACAATTTTACCAACGCTAACATCGCAATAATGATAAACCAGCAGATATTCAGATACAACCCTAAACGCGCGATGGCATGTGATTGCTAAAGCATGCGTGGGGAATTGGCGACGCAGGATGTCCAGGCACACTGAAATGGTAACCTAAAGCCATCCACGAGACCGCATGCAACATCTCATGGCGGGACTCGAACCAAGTGACGCTGAATCAGTAAGTCAGATCAAATATTTATTGCGTATTGTAAGAGTGGAAAACTGTAGACTTAGTTAATTTTGGTTTCATTTAATTAGTGCACAATGCAGGTAGCTAATTTTAAGACGCGTGTGGAAATTAATAGTTTTATTAAACATTTATAGAAGCCAGGAAGGCTGGACTTTCAATGCTCATTCGTATCATTTAAAACAGGTATTATCAACTTTTATTTTGTCAGGCTGATGACAAATAAACTAGTTTGACAAATGTTAAATCAAGGCCAAGGTTACGAGCCAAGTTCACTACACAGCACACTCGATTCTAGGCAGTGGATTAATATTTTGTTTTAGAAGGCTGTGAGATTCTTGACATTATTACAAGTGGAATGCAGAGTTCCTTTATTCACATTTATTGGCCAGAACAATACTTGAAAACAGGTTTATTTTCTTTAAGAGAAGCCACACAGGCAATGAATGAAATTGTATTTTGTAAGCAAATGAACGCAGGTTCGACTTATTCAGGGAAGAGGCAATTTTTAAACGCATACACACAGTTAGCTTGTATCAGGAGCCTTCATGTTTATTTAAAGCGTTGTCAGGATGTGTTTTGTACACATAATCATTATTACCAGCAATTCAAACGTGTATCAATTAGGATTCCACACTTTTGTAAAATAAGAGTATTATATGAGTCGTGACGGTGGATGAATACCTCCGACATTGTTATTGTTGTTATATCGGTGGTAATGAACTAATTAAAGTCGTACCAAAACCGAAGGCGCCTGGATCAATGGATCCGAAATAAGAGTAAAGTAATTGGTGAAACCATAGGATGTCTAATAAGTGTGATGAAATATTGATGAAGACACAGGGTGTCTGGTAAACTATTGAACTATTGAGTTATTTGCTTAAGCTGGATACAAACGTTACCTGAATACACTGAACCCTTTTAAAGGTCCATAAACTGAACAACAATGCTGTCAGGAATAAATATTTGTGTGAAACTTTAATAATAATCAAAAATAGGGGTTTGAAAACTAACAAATCTTATAATTCCCCCCTGAACCTAAATAAAATTGATAAATATTAAAAATAAACTATTTTTCTGGACCAAATGTTAACACTTAGATTTTGTTAAGCAATTGTAGATACATTTTGATACATTTTCACATGATTAGTCGACCACTAATTGGTGATGTGATAACTGAAGCACACACATCAGATTAGTAGCAATATGAGTCGATGTAATTGTTTAATTACTATCGCATTTGCAGGCTTTCCTATATTTTCTATTTTCTTAACACTTTGACACTATGACCATTTGTTACAAACAGTAACAAATCGAGTGCGCAGGCAGTGCCAATTGCACAACCATAGGAGTGCTGAATTATTGTATGCATTTGTGTTGTATTAGCATATTTTGTTTATTCAGCAACATTATGTTTCATCTCGTTTATTAATTAATTATAGTTAGGACTAGCTAAACACTTAACTCTAAAGATAAATGTTAGACAAAAGTTTGGTGCTTTTCAGTCGGTCAACACGAATGTACCCAAATAGGGCTGGGTTATGCCCTGATCCTGAAATAAATTACATAAGATTAATAAATACACTAGGATGACCAGTTTTCGAGATTCACCTAGCCAAACAAAACAATTCCAACAATCTAAATGAACACACTTTTATGGAGAGTTCACCCCTTTTGGCCCTACTAAAAACACACCCTGTCGAAAACAAGACACAACTTAGCGATACAGCCAAGCTAGATAAAAAGGGGGGGGGAGAAATAGCGGTGTTTATAGGTAAATGTTAATTGGGTCAGGTGTACTATGTACATTTTTCTGCAATAAACCTAGGCCGATATGCGCGGCAGTATTAAAGGTGCCGGGACGTCTTCAATAGACCGTGTACCGCTCAGTATCGATGGCTTTTTAGCCCATGCGTGGCGAAGATAGTTCCACAGTCTTAAGTAGTTGCAGACTCCTGCATTCAATAGCATACACTTTTATAAAGATTAGGCAAAGTCACACAAATATACATGGCACTGACCTCTGGAAGAACATAGCAACTAATGGGGGAGGAAGGGGAAAACCAGTTCCACCCAGCGAACACTCGGGGTTAGTCGACTACAACTGGTGTCTATGGCAACACGCAACTGCTTCAAGTTCCAGTTAAAGAGACAACTCGATAAGTATAAGCTTGCATTATTTCAGTATAACCATAGTTGATTTTGTAAAACCATATTATCACCCCTAACAGACAAATTCCGGATTTTCATCACTATTTTAGAAGTTTACCTAACATTAGATATACCACATTTAACATACACCGACTGTTGCATTACCAACACTGCAACTAAATAATTGTACATATTGTATATATTTTTCACCTGTATTCTCAAACATAGATGTTATAGCATAAGTGTAATGGATCTGATGATGATCGCTTGACGATCGAAACTGGTCATCCTAGTGTATTTATTAATCTTATGTAATTTATTTCAGGATCAGGGCATAACCCAGCCCTATTTGGGTACATTCGTGTTGACCGACTGAAAAGCACCAAACTTTTGTTTATTTAGGCAACACTGAAAAATGGCTTCAAACCTCACAATGTTCACGGCTAGTCAGGCAAATCGTGAAGCCAAGAGATTCAAAACACTCAGGCTTAAACTCATGAACATAGACATGTCAATTTGGTTCAACAAAAAATGTATAGAACTAAATTTCACCCCTAAATATGTACCAATTAAAACCGTACCGATTACACCAGCCTCAATCATTTCAACTAAACAAGCCAAAGCGCTTTGGATAAAAAACGAACATAAGAAAGCAAAAAGTCAACCAACAACTATACGATATTCAATTGCAACTAAGTAACTTCTGGCACGCATCCCAATGGGACAGTTTTACCGAGCACCTACATGACACCATCAAAATCAGGGAAACGAGGAAACACGAAACGCTAGAATATAAACTAAGAAAACTAGGAGAAACACAGGATAATCAACCTAGTGAACAACACACGATTAATAATGAATTCAATTTCCACAGCAGGGTAAACAACAGAACGAACGTTAACTTCTCTAAAAATGAAATGGATATGCTAGACAAAGGTTTGAAATTGAACTGCACAGATGTACACACGAACCATAATATAAAACACTTAATCACAGATATCGAGATAGCCAGTCACAAGCTCCCAGCAGAAGACAGGGAATTAACCAAAAATCTTGCTACCAACGAAGCCAAAAAAATCCTCAAACGAGAGGGCGAAAACAATTACACTCAAAACAACAAACAACAAAAAGAAATAAAAGTCATTGAAACAAAAAATAAAAGAACAGGACTTAATCATCACAAAAGCAGATAAGGGAAATACCACAGTAATTTTGAACAAAACAGAATACATTGAAAAAACAGTCGAATTCCTAAACAACAACGAAATCAAGGAATTAGCAAAAGACCCCACCAATAAATTCCAAAAACAAATAAAAAGTGTATTAAAAGAAACAGAATACATATTGACCAAAGCTGAAAAGTCAAAACTAATAAACATGAACCCGAAAATACCGTCATTGAGGGGACAACCAAAAGTACACAAAAATGAGTGCCCAATGAGACCATTAGTCAATTGTAGGAATGTGCCTAATTACAATATCAGCAAAGAGTTACTATAAATCTTAAAACGTCGCCTTTCCAACGACAAAAACAACTCTGTAAAGAACACAACGGAATTAGTAACAGCACTGAACACCCTACAAACGAAACCTAGCATGAGGCTTGTATCTTACGATGTAACTAACATGTACACCAATATTCCTATTAATGATGCAATCAACACTATCGAAAATAACTTAAAATCCAACAATTCGGAAAGAGAAACTGAAGAGATCGTGCGACTACTGAGGGTCGTCCTCGGCCAAATCGCGTTTCAATTCAACAATAAAATGTACACACAAACAGAAGAATTAGCGATGGGTTCACCACTAAGCAGATTAATCGCTGACATCTTCATTAATGCACTAGAAAATGAGTTTTTAGAAAAGACTTCAACAAAGGGAAGAGTAATATGGAAAAGATACGTAGATGATGTAATTTGCATCTACGATACTGAATTAACAAGCGAAGAAACAATTCTCCAATCCATTAATAACCTACACCACTCAATAAAATTCACCGAGGAATCCGAAACAGATCGAAAAATAAATGATCTCGACATAACTATTGAACGTAAGGACAACGAGCTTTCATACTCCATATTCCGAAAAGCCACACAAACCTCGCATGCAATCGACAATCAGTCTAATCACCCCAGTACGCATAAATTAGCGGGGTTCAATTCAATGGTGCACAGAGCTTTAAACATACCCATGTCAACAGACAATTATAATAAGGAAATAAGAACCATTAAACAAATAGCAAAGGAAAACAATTTCCCGCCAAGCAAAATAGACCAAATTGTAGCCAAACATAAAAATAAAGATAAAATGATTCCATAACCGGACATTAATGAGAAAAAATTCGCGCGCTTCAACTATGTGAATGAGAACACATATAAAATCACTAATCTATTCAAAAAGCAAGGCATAAAAATAGCATTCACAACGAATAGTACGACCGGGAGGCACCTGCAAAATAGCAATCTAAATAAACAAGACCCATATTCAAAGTCAAGGGTATATTCTATTACATGCCAAGACATTGGTTGTCAAGCTAATTACATTGGACAGAGCGGGAGACGAGTAGATACACGTTATAATGAACATAGGAATGCGATAAGATACGGAACACATTCAGCCGTATGCGAACATATGTGTGGCACGGGGCACAGCTTCACTAAAATCGAGACTGATCTAAAATAATTCATCACGAATAGAAAGGCAGGGCTCTCGACATAAAAGAAGCAATCGAGATTCACCTAGCCAAACAAAACAATCCCAACAATCTAAATGAACACACTTTTATCTAGAGTTCACCCCTTTTCGCCCTACTAAAAACACACCCTGTCGAAAACAAGACACAACTTAGCGATACAGCCAAGCTAGATAAAAAGGGGGGGGGGGGAAATAGCGGTGATTATAGGTAAATGTTAATTGGATCAGGTGTACTATGTACATTTTTCTGCAATAAACCTAGGCCGATATGCGCGGCAGTATTAAAGGTGCCGGGACGTCTTCAATAGACCGTGTACCGCTCAGTATCGATGGCTTTTTAGCCCATGCGTGGCGAAGATAGTTCCACGGTCTTTAGTAGTTGCAGACTCCTGCATTCAATAGCATACACTTTTATATAGATTTGGCAGTCACACAAATATACATGGCACTGACCTATGGAAGAACATAGCAACTAAAGGGGGAGGAAGGGGAAAACCAGTTCCACCCAGCGAACACTCGGGGTTAGTCGACTACAATTGGTGTCTATGGCAACACGCAACTGCTTCAAGTTACAGTTAAAGAGACAACTCGCTATGTATAAGCTTGCATTATTTCAGTATAACCATAGTTGATTTTGTAAAACCATATAATCACCCCTAACAGACAAACTCCGGATTTTCATCACTATTTTAGAAGTTAACCTAACATTAGACATACCACATTTAACATACACCGACTGTTGCATTACCAACACTGCAACTAAAGAATTGTACATATCGTATATATTTTTCACCTGTATTCTCAAACATAGATGTTATAGCCTAAGTGTATTGGATCTGATGATGATCGCTTGACGATCGAAACTGGTCATCCTAGTGCATTTATTAATCTTACGTAATTTATTTCAGGATCAGGGCATAACCCAGCCCTATTTGGGTACATTCGTGTTGACCGACTGAAAAGCACCCAACTTTTGTTTATTTAGGCAACACTGAAAAATGGCTTCAAACCTCACAATATAAATGTTAGAGATGGCACCATCATAGCATAGGACAAATTTTCCCCTTGCTACTAAATGTAAATGTTCTAGTATTTGTAAACAAGTAAATGTCTTGCTTTGCTGTAGATTCTTTTGATGTTTGATCCACCCGTAAGTTATTTCGATGTAATTGCTTAGGGCCGATCTTACGTGCCATTCTCTTAGCTTGTTCATTTTGTCGAATTTTTTTATTAGGACCATGAGAGTAATTTAGATCTTGGTTAGGACTTTTTTATATTTCTTTCAGGGCAGAATAGTATCGGACTAGCCGTTTGCAACTCTCATGCTAGGCTAGGGATCTATTCTGAATAAAATTTATTTTGTGATTTTAACCTTAGACTGACCTCTCATTTCTTGTTTAGTTTTGTTATCGATGCATTCCTTTGAGCTGGTTAACGATCGAACCTCACTAATTCCCGACACCCCCGAGTGCAGACTTTTGTGCTACTCCTGCCTATGAATGTATCATCCCCCCATACTTGGGTGTTAACTGGAAGAGGGTCTTGGAAGTGTCATTTGAAACCGGCGGCTCCCCGAAACCTTCGGCCAGTGGGCACAATACGTTGCCCAGTTACTAATAAGAACATCAGTTACAATTACTAACTTCCTCGTAAATTGGTTAAATAGGAGTTTTCACCTGCATCGGCTACATGGGCGACTGTGGAGAGTGTGGTGGTAACTTGGGAAGGCTGGAAAAGTACAGTGTGGTTCATGTAAAAAGTGGTTCCACAAGAAGTGCGTGAATACATTGAACAGATTCACCGAGTGGCTGTGTGTGCAATGTGTGGACTATAGTGCAACTATAAGTGACAGTGTAAGTGACAAAGACACTCCATCAATGGAGATTATTTATGGAATGCTGAAAGACTTAAAGGAACAACGTAAAGTCATAAAAGACGAACAAAGAGCGAGAGAGACTATTCTAGGTTACTCATTGGAATTGTGCCATAAGAAACTAGACGATTGTGTAACATTAATTTCTAACTAGCAGACAGAAATTAAGGAATGTGAAGGACAGATTGACAGATTAACCCAGCAAAATGTCAATCTCAAGGCGAAGCTAAAATCCCTTGAAAACAGCCTAGGAGAATCTGAGCAGTACACACGTAGGAATACGCTGGAAATACACGGTGTCCCGAAAGTTCCTAACGAAAACATTATTGAAACTGTGAAGAAAGTAGGTCAAGCTCTGGATGTGGTCATCACTGAAACAATGGTAAATGCCTGTCATCGACTGCCTAAGTCACCTAATCATCAGCACAGTGGCATCATCTTAAAATTAGTTCGGCGGGACGACAAGGAGCGTTTCATGGAGCGTCGCAGGGTGAAACGGAATATCTCCACTCGTCACGTCGGTCTTCCGGGGGACAGTGTAATTTATGTGAACGAGAGTTTATCACCAGAGAAGAGGAAATTACTGTCACAAGCTCGGAACATCAGGAGAGAGAAGGAGTATTCTTTCTTGTGGGTAAGAAATGGACACATTAAAATACGCAAATCTGAAGGTTCTCGAGTCATCGTAATTCGAAATGAGGATGACCTGAACACTCTCTAATGGTATCAAAACCTAGATTATCCATTTATTATCAATATTTAGGAGGAATGAATACAAAATTAGATTTATTCAATGAAAACCTGATCACCAAAAAGCATGACTTAATTCTAATTACAGAAACTTGGTTATCTAGTAAAATCGCTGACAGTGAGGTCTGTTGTGATATGTACAGAGTATACAGGGCTGAGAGGCTTGCCAGAGCAGGGGGTGGGATGGCTGTCTTGTTTCGGAGCGGATTAACAGTACTCAAGGTCGAAAGAATGACTGGCAGCTTGGAATGTCTATTAGTGAAACTGGTTATTGGAGGAAATATTTGGTACGTCTGTAATGTTTACATTCCACCAGCTTCAAAAGTAGAATCGTACAGGCAACTATACCGATGGCTGGAATCCATCACAGAAATATATGATAAAAATTTATTAATCTTTGGTGACTTCAATATCCCAACAATACAAAGTACAATAATTAAAGATGACAATATTCACGCAAGAGAACTCGTAAATTTTATTAATTATCTTCAGCTAAAATCTTATAATTCAGTACTAAACCGTAACGGGAGGACGCTGGACTTAGTTCTATCCAACAAACCCAACATAAATGTAACGGAAAACACAGACCCACTCTTACCGCTGGATCGCCACCACCCAGCTCTGGATGTGGAAATATCTCTAACTATATGTCGAAACCAAGTAATTATCCAGCCTAATGATACCTATAACTTCCGGGAAGCCGATTATGAGCAAATGTACACTCGGTTGAGGGATAGTGCCTGGGGTCAAATATACGAGTGCACTGATGTAAATACTGCAGTAGACCTGTTTTATCAGATTTTTAACACAGTACTTGGCGATACCGTTCCTACATGTAAACGACAAACGGGCAGAAAATATCCTGTCTGGTTCTCTAAGGAAACAAAGAGTAAATTGAAGGAGAAGGAACACCATAGGAAGAGAAAATATTACTCCGATCATCATAGATTATTTTGAAGAATTAAAGTCAGAAATTAAAAAGGACATTAAATTATCTTATAAGAAATATATCCATAATATTGAACAAAACATTAGCAGGGACTCAAAGAAATTTTGGACGTTTATTAAAAACAAGAAAAAATAGGAACACATGCGACACTTTTAAATATAATAATGAAGAATTGGACAGGGGTGATTCCATTGATGAAGGTTTCGCGTCATATTTCAAATCAGTGTATGACTCTCAGTCAGCCCAATACAAAGTCCCGGCCTGCAATTCGAATACTCCCAACACCCTTCACATAAAACTTGTCTCAAAGGAAGAGATAGAAATGGCATTTAAAAATTAAAACATAAGTCGTCGGCTGGTCCTGATAATATTCCACCGTATGTAGTTAAGGGATGTGCTGAAAGCCTCAGGGACCCGTTACACTTCATATTTCACTTAGCCATACAAACTTGTATGTTCCCTGACGCCTGGAAAATCACTCGCGTCTGCCCTATATTAAAATCGGGAGACCAATCACTAATTAATAACTACCGTCCTATATCTATTTTATCTGCAGTAGCCAAGGTATTTGAATTCATATTGCACGGAAGAATATCAGTATTTCTCAGACCACTCGGAACAGATAACTAACATGGTTTCCTATCCAGGAAATCTACAGTGACGAATGCAATTAATTTTACTCAAATTATATCTAAAGAGTTAGATAAAGGAGGGCAGATGGATGTCATATTTACAGATTTCGAGAAAGCTTTCGACACAATAAATCACTATATCCTTCTAAAAAATATGTATTTTGGGATTTTCCCACCCATTACTCAAATTATTCATCTCCTACCTCAGAGACAGGAAACAATTTGTTTTGTTTCAGAAAATTGTCCCAAAGGAATACATAGTTCATTCCGGAATACCCCAAGGTTCTAACCTTGGCTCTTTGATTTTTCTAGCAATGATAAATGATTTGCCACGATGTACACTGCACTCAAATAGTCTTTTATATGCAGATGACTTTAAAATTTTGAAATCAATTTCTTCCACTAATGACTGCACTCTACTACAAAATGACCTAAATAATATACACAAATGGAGTATAGAAAACAAATTATACTTAAACGTACCGAAGTGTGTTGTTATGACCTTTACACGTAAGATGAACCCAATCACATTTGTTTATGGAATTGGACCTAAGTCATTGAAAACAGTAAGCGAGAAGAAAGATCTAGGGATTCTGTTTGACCGAGAGCTTGCTTTCACTTATCATGTGCAAAAGACGGTCGGGGATGCTTACCGCATGTTAGGGTTTATAATAAGGAACACTAAGCCATTCATTAGGACCAGTACCTGCATAAACCTTTATACTGCCATGGTGAGATCCAAGCTCGAGTACGCCAGCCAAGTATGGAGTCCCTGGCAGAAAACATGCATTAAGTCCATTGAGCAAGTTCAAAAGAAATTCCTCAGATACATACACATCAAAATAACGGGCAATTACCCACACATGGTACTGCCCCCGTAATTGAATTATATAGAGACCACGGTGGCTATATTGAAATTATTAGGAGAGTTATGGCTGTCATAGTTATGACGTGGGTAGTCATGACGTAAGCACGGATGACGTAAATTGTTATGCCAGCAAGCTACTTGAGCTGAGATTCTCAGTGACGTCAGCATTTAGTCGAGAATGTTCCAAGATTTACGACGCAGTCGCAGGAAACGAGGAATTCTGCTGAGGAAGAAACTATGCTATTGGAGGAGAGGCATGAACCAATCAACGATAGTTTAAAGGAAGACGGAGATTGCTGAAACTATGGTATTTTTATTACTTTTGGAATGCAGAATTGTGGAAATCCATTTGCAGTAAAAGCATTGATTTGGAATTTTGGTGAAATTTATTTTCTGTTTTTGAATTTTGAAAATCCGTCATGTATTAACGAAGTTGGAACTTTTAGCGATGACACAGTATCACGCTTTGGAAGGGATGGAAACGCCCCTCGTGAAGTTAATAAAAGGGCTTGCGCAGAAGAGAGGAGTCTCTTTCGTTCTCCGATCATTCTCAGATCGCATTCTCAGATCATCGAAGTATAATTGTGAAAGTTCTTTTCTTATACATTCATTATAGTGAGACGTCGAAGTGAACAGCAGTGAAAAGAATCGTCTTTATAACGCGTGGCGAGGCCACTATATTAACGAGATCCATGTCAAACTAGGTGAAGTTGAAACGGACCTTAGAACGCTTCTACAAGTTTAGCTTCGAACAGTTAGCGGTCACCGATAAGCTAATTGTATTGTGCAGTGCTACATAAAGTTATAGAGAAAAGCTGAACAATTTCGACCGATTAGTTTGAAGGATATTAGCAGTTTTATACGACTGACAAAAGTGATTATCTCGCCACAAGAGAAGCACTTTTGTATAGCCAGAATCAACGCAACGGCTGACGCTGCGAGTGGAATAGAAAGACTTCAGATTGCTTTATTACACAACGCTACAGTATAATGGAGCAATTGAATACGGCAGTTTGTTCTTCTAACACTACAACCGAAGAGCAGATGGAAGGCTAAAGGGCTTAATGCAATTGGGACATATTTCAACGGAGTAAGATAGCGACATGGAACATCGCTAATTGCTATTCCACACAAGCGAACATGCGGTGAATACCATCTACACCCATGTTTCGTGATTAAAGGCTGAATACCATCGAACAGCCATGAAAATGATTTCATACTCTGTATATGAATAATTTCTTCGGAAATTTCTACAAAACTTCATGGCGATTGTCTACTGGAACTTCAGGGAATTTTTCAAGAGAGGTCAGGGATGTCCCGACTCACAAAGAAGATTATTGCCGGAAGGATGTCTATTCGTCTTCGAGGAGCAGAGCGATTCACGGAGAAGGAAGCAGTTCGATTCTCCGAGGGTGCTATTTCCTATTTCGAGGATGGAGCTCAACTTTAACTTGGTGAAATGGATCCATCAGCAGTCTTCTTTGGGGAATTTTCCTCTGGAAGGTCAATCGGCAGATAAGGTAGTCGTGAACGTTTATTGTATTTGAGTTTATTAATGATGTTTGAGCAACCATTTTTCCCATATTTTTATCCTCATGTATTTTGCCCTATTTTCTTGTTTGAGATTCATATTCTCAGTACACCTTGATGAGTTATGCCTTTTTCGACGATTTATTAAGACATTGTTATGTCATGGGCATAGTTAATGATTTTGGATCAGTTGAGACTGATATTTAGAATTTTCAGTAATTAATATTTTTGTAGTCACGATTTGACTGTAAGTTAATGTTTTTTATGGCAGATTTAAATTCAGACAGCGTGTCACTTTATTAAAGTAATTCTACCCCAGTTTAATTACTTTGACCAATTTTCTGTCATCATCAAGAAGGAAGAACATTTAAATGATTTTAGAGCGTTAAAATCTCTTACGTTGTCGACGATCTTGGAAATACTAGTCGTTATTTGAATTGATTGCAACACAGACATTTATCGTCAGTTATGAATAAACATTGCATCATAGACACTTTTGTGAAAGAGTAACTTTAATAATGAATTATTGAATGCATTAAAGTCAAGAACTTTTGTTAGGAGTTTTTTCTCAATTAGAGATTTATAGAACGATGTTTGCATTCCCCAGTCTAATTGGATTCTATTCGACTACTTTGCATTTTAGTCGCACTTTATTTGAAGATAGTATTTTCATACTACAATTCTTTTAAGATGTTAATCTTAAATTTTGATAGACCAGACAGGCGTATATAAGCGTATTCACTATTAAATTTGTTTGTGATTGGCAAGTTTTGACTTCATTTCGGTTCATGAATGAAATCCACGAAGGTTAAAGAAAAACAGTTTTGAAACAATTAATGATTATTAGAATTTTTAAGTGGAACTATAAATGTATAATCGCTAGTGCAGCGCGTGTTGAAAGTCGCTGAGGTATAATGCCCTTGAATATGAAGGAAGTTCCCACAGGAATTAATGTTAAAGAATTATTTGTGGAAGTTTTGTAAGTTATGTGGAAGTTTTTAATGCCATATAGATTAATATATGATGAATTTTGGGCTTAAATTTTGATGCAGGTTATGCATTATCTTGTTAGCGAAGGATTTTCCGCTGGAGTAAGATTGTTATAGTTCGTTGAAAATTAATCAAGTGAATTTACTGTTATAATTAACACGAGTTTTGAAAGAATTTGAGATAAGATTTTGAATGAAGGTTGCCGTCACAAATCATTATTAAAACCTTTATTAAACCAGATTGTGACATTAACATGTATAACTAACCTTCATTGGTCGATTATATTAAACACGATTATGAAAATTACCAACCGAATGAACATGTGGTTAATGTATTTCTTAAATTAATAATTTAAACAATTTAAATGTTAATATTGTAAATAATTGCTGTAAATATTTTTGAAAATAATGTGGAACGAGAGTGATGTTAAAGGCGTGCTTATAATATTTTATTGTCTTTGACAAATATTATAAACAATTTCTAATTGTTATAAATAATTTATGTGATTTTGTTATAAACATTTAAGAGCTAATTAAACATTTGGATTGAACTTAACAAGTTTAAGGAATTAACATAATGATCCAATAGGATGTGAGCAAAGTACTTGAAAGATTTGCGTAAATATTAATGTGAGTTGTCTTGTAGACATTTAAAAGCTTGAGAGAACAAGCTGTATTCTTACGTAACATAGCATGTGAGAAGGGAGTGCATTTGACCAGTAGGCAACAGGCTGGAAGGTAGCTCGCAGCTGGGCCAACATCTGGTTATCAGAGTGAGGTCGTACACACTCTGGCCTTGCGACTATAAATACCATTCTCATGTTTATTAAAAGGAAACCAAATGCTCTATATATATGTCACACCCTGACGTCCTTTTCCAATCCAATAGTGTTATGAATATTACGTTATTTGGAGCTCTTGGGAGCTAATATGTTCTATATCATGTTGTATGATAATTTTTGCAAGTCCTACAGGAGGACGTAGTCAGATTGACTTGGGCTTCTGATAGCCACGTTGATTTTGTTGTGTTAGCAAATTCATACCCTTTATTTGAAATAAAGCTTTTGTACAGTTCAAAGTTCTCGTCTTCGTCTTGGTTCATTTTTAAATGTCATGGTGGAGGTTATTGTGTGAACAGACTTTTAGTGATCCTGTTGTCAACTCAAACCCCGAGATAATTAAGAGGTAAGTAACGGTAAGTATGAACCCCCGTCTATTTTGGTGTGTTCCACAATGATTTCCTGTGAACTTCTGTGCTCTTATCTCGATAGTATCTGTCAGTGCCATTTTCATTGATGTAGCCGTGCCGGTGCGATTGATAATTGGCAATCCGATTGAGGGGGCGGATATCTGACAGCCTACTATCCAGGTAAACGGGGACAGAAAGATTGGCGCACCTAAAACGTTGGGGCTCGATTCAACAAAACTGGATTACCAGGTTGAACGCCAGAAAGAGTGGCAAACCTAAAACGTGAGGTTCGATTAGACTCAAATAAAGAGGTTGATTCTTTGTTAGATGTCTAGGCCAATTGTAGTATTTGAGAGTGTGATTATATAGGAATTAAATGTTGTATTGTATTAGGAAAATTACACTCAGAAAAGATCAGATCTTATACAACTTGAGAAAGGTTAAATAGGCTGGAAACTGAGGAAAATCGCCTATAATCTGGAATCTTATTTTATTTGAGCGGCTTATGACATTTCAGTCATATTAAAGATAAATTTAAATTATTTGGATTGTAAATGTAAATTATTTGTGTTAGGATATTTTAAAATGAGCCAAAGAAATTGGAACATGTGCTTGAGTTTGTTTCAACATGAAGTATCTTCGAAGGTTAATTATAAGGTAGTTATAATTTAGATTTAAGACAGAAAATTGATCAAATTTATATATGGTGAAAAGTGTTGCTCAAATGTTGTTATTTTGCTCTTTTGATGTATGTCCCTACAGCAGTCTATTTTTGAATAATATTGTAATGGCAGATGAAAGTTTGAGGTTGATGCTAGAGGAGATGTCTGCTAACTTGAAAGCTAGCATGAATAGTAGTATGAAGCAGATGCTGAATGAAAGCATGAAGGAGAATAATAGTCGAATGGAGGAGAATGCTAGTAATTTGAATAGTAGTATGAAGGAGATGGAAGCTAGGAATACTAGTCGAATGGAGGAGAATGCTAGTAATTTGAAAGCTAGCATGGGTGAAAGTTTGAAGGGTATTCAAACTAGTGCTGCTAATTTGGAGGATAATATGTCGCGTTTACAGATTAATACCCTAGGAATTGAAAATACTGTAAGTGACATCCGCACAAATGTGTCTGATGTTAAAAATGATGTGTCTAAGGTACAGAGAGACCTTACAATGTTAAATCTAGATGTAGCTAATGTCCGAGGGGATATTTCTTGTGCTAGAGCCGAAGTAGTTGTTGTCAAAAATGATGTTGCGACTGTCCAAGACAAGGTCGAGGAAGTCCAAAAAGAAATTCAAAAAGCTAGAACTGATGTATCCAATGTTCAGGTAGATATTAATAACATTCGTGCGGATATAACTGAGGTGCAAAGTGACATAACTAAGATTCAGGTAGAGGTCAACACAGTTTTCATAGATATGACTAAAGTCCAAACTGATGTAAATAAAGTCAGGGAAGAAATCGAAAACTCAAAAACTCTTTGTACGCGTAATATAACTGCATTAGCGACTAGGTTAGTCGATGAATCAGTTAGAACAACAACGTCTTTAGCAGAGTTGAAGTATGATGTAGAGGTCATGAGAACACAGGTATTAGACCACAATAGAGTATTAAAAGAGGATATCGAAGTAGACATAGCATAAATGTTAACAGCAAACGTAGCGGTATGGAAAGACGAGTGGAATAAGTCAAGTGGGGAACATGTAACCCAAATTCAGGAAAGGATTGAAAGAAAACTTGCCAGTACGCAGATAGAAATTAACAATGAAGTAGTACAGATTAGGAAAGATTTAAGCGTCAGGATAAATTCGCTATCCGAAAAACAAGTTGACGATAGAACACAACTAGATCAGGATATGCAAACTTTAAAATCTACATTAGAGGAACAGATGAAAGTTGTCTCGGATGTAAATGAAACGACGAGTAAACTGAAAAATTTGAAGTTAGGAGAGGCTAGTTTAATGGAGAACTACAAAGAAGAGATAATCAAGAAAGTCTTAACAGAAATCACTGACAAGGATACAGAAGGCTTAGCTTGCGAATTGAATAGGAATTATGCTAGAAGACATAACCTAAATCCAGAAGAGAGAGACGTGACTCCTGAAGAACGTGTATCCAGATTCAGAGAGGAGGATGACGAGAGGAATATGGAACCTGAGTGGAACTATCGAGATAGTGGGAAAAACTATCCGGATTCATATCCGAGGAACGTGACGGTCATCAGGAATTTCGAAGACAAACCACAAAAATTCAGTAACACTGATAGTTTGACACCTATCGAGTATGTAAGGAATCTCAAAGATTATTTCATCGAAGCTCACATTCCCAGAGAGAGATGAAGATAGTAGAGAGATATCTGATTGGAGGACCCCTTGAATGGTTTCGCGCATTTAGATACACATTCAGTAACTTTGACGAGTTTGCAGAGGCATTAATCAAACGATTTTGGTCCATAGAAGCGCAGAATTCGTTAAGAGCGGAGGTGTATTCAAGAAAATACTCAGGTACTCTTCCAACGCGGTACGCTGATTTCTTTACGAGTCAATTGTCCCGCTTGAGATTTTTGCAACCCCCATTGTCCACGGAGCAACTAATAGATGCGATTTCTCGTATGCTGCCAGTTGAGGTGAGGAGACTTATAATTTCGTCCAACATCAGGGATTTATCCAGCATGGATGAATTACTGAGAAGGTTAGACTACACAAGTCCAATGCCTAACGTAATCCAGAAAGGTCAAAGGCAGGAGTTTAAAGAAATCAATACGGTATATATGGACCAAGTCCAACAAACTGACAAGCCAGAGCAGGAGAAAACTGACAATGTAGGTCCTCACAGGAATAATCAGTTTAGAAATTACAGATCACAAGGTTACCGACCGTATCAACAGAGAAGAGGTTGGAACTACAACCGAGGAAACTACAATGGAAGAGGCAGATATTACAACAATAATGGGTATAACCGTAACTATAATAGGAATAACCAAAACCAAAATAGAAACCAGAATACTCAAGGTCAGGTTATGACACCCGATCAGTATCAGCAAAGAGAGAAGGAAAGCCAGCAATACTTAAAACAATTAAGGGATAAAGAAGCTGACAATCAAAAGAAAAGGCAGGATGTTGTAATCGATCCTGGGCCTTCTACGAGCCAGCAGAATTTTGAGGTCGGTAACACAAAAAAAAAACGCCGATTTCTCAACGTCAGTGAGAACCTGTAAATACATTGCCACACCACACCTGATTACGATTAATGAGATATACGAAGTTACCGATGAAGATTTACTAGAAGAGAGGGGTATTATTAAAGAGGAAAGACCATGTGCCTTACCTATTATTGCTGTACGGATAGATGGACAGCAGTACAAAGCCCTGATGGACACTGGTGCTATTATTTCCATCATTTCAGAGGAATGTTATCAAAGTCTGCTAAGAGGAGAGAACATGACAGTTCTACCTGTTTCTACCGTCAAAGTGAGAGGGATATTCCAAGATAAGGCAGTGAAATGCAAGATTCAAGTGTTATTGAACTTTGAGATCAATGGAAGGAATTATGAACAGATCTTCATTGTGGTGAGCAAGATCAATTTTGATATGGTGCTTGGAATCGATTTTATATCGAAGGTCGGAGCTATTATTGACATGAAGAACAGAAGTATTAGCTTTAATGATGGGTACATGATCACAGAAGAGATAGAAGAACAGGACGTGAAAAACAGTCTGGAAATAGACCTTAGGGAAGAAATTTTGAATACAATAATTAATGAAGTGGAAAATTTAGAAGAAATACCCAGTAGAAAAACTGAAGGATTTGAAGAAATTCAGGGGGAATTTGAGGATTTGATAAAGGAATTCCAAGATATATTCGATGAAAAGCCTGGATTGATTAAGGATTATAAGTACAAGATAAGGCTGACAGATGAAACCCCTTACCAGAAAAGAATATACCCCATTCCTGAGAAATACTATCAAGAAGTACGAGGGTTAATCAGAAAAATGGAGGTAGACGGGATTATTAGAAAACAGGCGTCGTCTTATATAAACCCCATCACAGTAGTGAAGAAAAGTAATGGTCAGATACGTCTTTGTCTCGATGCCAGGACCATCAACTTGAAGATTCTTCCAGAAAATGACAGACCACCCAAGATTAGAGATCTGCTTCGGAAATTCAAAGGAAGAGCATGTTTCAGCGTTCTTGACTTGACGTCTTCATTTTATCAAGTTCAACTAGAAGAGGATAGTATGCAGTACACTGGATTCCTATTTGACCAGACGTCATGGGTCTTTGCCAGAATGCCTTTTGGAATGGTTAACAGTGGACCAGCACTTATTCGAGCACTTGATAGTAAGCTCACTAACGAAGTGAAAGAAAATGTAATCTGCTACATTGACGATTTAATCGTATCTTCACCCAGCGCCGCAGAACATTTAGTGCACTTGAGAAAGTTGTTCGAGAATTTAAGGGAGGCCAACATCAAGGTGAACTTTGGAAAATGTCAATTCTTGAAGAAGGAGATAAATTACTTGGGGCATACTATTGATAAAGATGGATATCATCCAAACATGAAAAAAGTAGATGCGATCACGAGATTTCCAAAGCCAACTAAGGTAAAACAAGTCAGAGAATTTGTAGGTGCATGCCAATTTATTAGCAGCCACTGTCCAAGATACTCGGAAATTATGGCTCCTCTGTATGACTTACTCAAGAAGAACAACAGATGGAAATGGAGTACCGCTGCAGACGAGGCTTTTGAGAAAGCAAAAGAGATGCTCAGAAATAATGTGAAACTGGAGTACCCAGACTTTGAGAAGGTGTTCTATATTGAGTCTGATGCATCGAGAATAGGCATTAGTGCAGTCTTATACCAGAAAGACGAGGCAGGCAACAAGCACTACATTGCGTTCACTAGTCGGAAGTTGAAAAAGCACGAGGAAAACTACTTCACGACAGAGCTTGAAGCGTTAGCTTTTGTGACAGCTTTACAAGCCTGAAAGAAAATCCTGCTGGGACATAAGGTCATCATTATTACTGACCATAAAGCACTACAGTTTATGTTGCAAACTGACATGTCAAGTGATAGATTGACACGTTGGGCTTTGTTCACCCAACAGTTTAACGCTACTATCGTCCACCAGCCTGGGAAAGATAACTTACTGGCTGATGCTCTATCACGTAACCCCATTAAAAATGTGCAGATACACCATGTACAATTGGAGCAAGAAGATGAAGAAACCGTTAGGAGGTTAGCCCGAATCGGTGTGTCACAGAAGAGACACGCTCCAATAAGGAAAATGTACAGGTTCCTCAAGGGTTACATGGACAATACGGATGTTGACTATGAAGCTACACGGAGAAATTCACGACACTTTGTCTTGAGTGGAGACATCGTATGCAAGTATGCTGACCCTGCGCATACAAAACTTCGAATAGTCGTGCCACCTAAACTTGTTGTCAATTTAGTGTGGGTAGCTCATCACGCAACTGGACATGCCGGTTTAGATAAAACTCTTAATACACTTAAAGAGAGATTTATCTGGACTAACATGCGATCCAGCATTGCCAAGGTCATTCGATCCTGTGACAAATGTCAAAGAGCAAAGTATGCTTCTGCTTTATTAAAGGGAAAACCGAAGGCGATGATTCCTTCTAAGCCAAACGAACTGATGGCGACGGATATATTTGGCCCCTGTCCGAAGGGATACCAGGGTAACCAATACTTGTTGGTGACCGTGGATGTTTTCTCAAAATTTGTTACAATGAGTCCCATGCAGAAAGCTAACACGAGGAACGTAGTAAGCAGACTGGAAAATGCTGTATTTCCTAAAGCTGGTATACCGGAATATCTACTGTCAGATCATGGAACGCAGTTTACGTCCGTGGAATTTGCAGCGGATATGGAAAGGCTTGGCATTAAGCACTTATTTTCAAGCGTGCGTTACCCTGAATCGAATTCCTCAGAAAGATATATGGCTGAATTTTCGAAATTCTGTCGAATTATCTGTCCAAATGATCATTCTGGTTGGGTGAGATTTGTACCCCTTATTGAGGAATGTCTGAACTCTACAGTGCAGGAGAGCACAGGAGAAGTGCCAATGCGACTTCATCTAGGAAGAAACTCAGAAAGGCCGTGGGATAATCTTTTCAACCACATACCTAGAGATCCCGACCTAGGAAGGCAGCAGAGGATTGACAAGGCGAAGGAACAACTCCAGAAAGCAGCAGAGAAACGATTGAGAAGAGTAGCTGGAAAAAGTTTTGGTACACCCTTTCAAGTTGGAAATCTTGTATTATTACGCAGACCTGTCAAGGCTGATATGACCAAGAAAATATACCCCAAATTTGGATTAGTGTTCCTGGGGCCGTTTAGGATTACGAAGGCTTATGGAAACAACTGTTATGAACTCTACGATGATGAGAATAATGTCGTTTACGGCAAGTTCAATGCTGGAAATTTGAAAAGATACTATCCTAGAGTAAGCCAGTAATAATTCAATTTCGTGTTCAAGAGAGTTGAGATACTTGTAACACTGAGTTTAAAAACAATTTGCAACTGTTTTTAAAACGTGGTGAGAGGAGAATGCCCCCGTAATTGAATTATATAGAGACCACGGTGGCTATATTGAAATTATTAGGAGAGTTATGGCTGTCATAGTTATGACGTGGGTAGTCATGACGTAAGCACGGATGACGTAAATTGTTATGCCAGCAAGCTACTTGAGCTGAGATTCTCAGTGACGTCAGCATTTAGTCGAGAATGTTCCAAGATTTACGACGCAGTCGCAGGAAACGAGGAATTCTGCTGAGGAAGAAACTATGCTATTGGAGGAGAGGCATGAACCAATCAACGATAGTTTAAAGGAAGACGAGATTGCTGAAACTATGGTATTTTTATTACTTTTGGAATGCAGAATTGTGGAAATCCATTTGCAGTAAAAGCATTGATTTGGAATTTTGGTGAAATTTATTTTCTGTTTTTGAATTTTGAAAATCCGTCATGTATTAACGAAGTTGGAACTTTTAGCGATGACACAGTATCACGCTTTGGAAGGGATGGAAACGCCCCTCGTGAAGTTAATAAAAGGGCTTGCGCAGAAGAGAGGAGTCTCTTTCGTTCTCCGATCATTCTCAGATCGCATTCTCAGATCATCGAAGTATAATTGTGAAAGTTCTTTTCTTATACATTCATTATAGTGAGACGTCGAAGTGAACAGCAGTGAAAAGAATCGTCTTTATAACGCGTGGCGAGGCCACTATATTAACGAGATCCATGTCAAACTAGGTGAAGTTGAAACGGACCTTAGAACGCTTCTACAAGTTTAGCTTCGAACAGTTAGCGGTCACCGATAAGCTAATTGTATTGTGCAGTGCTACATAAAGTTATAGAGAAAAGCTGAACAATTTCGACCGATTAGTTTGAAGGATATTAGCAGTTTTATACGACTGACAAAAGTGATTATCTCGCCACAAGAGAAGCACTTTTGTATAGCCAGAATCAACGCAACGGCTGACGCTGCGAGTGGAATAGAAAGACTTCAGATTGCTTTGTTACACAACGCTACAGTATAATGGAGCAATTGAATACGGCAGTTTGTTCTTCTAACACTACAACCGAAGAGCAGATGGAAGGCTAAAGGGCTTAATGCAATTGGGACATATTTCAACGGAGTAAGATAGCGACATGGAACTTCGCTAATTGCTATTCCACACAAGCGAACATGCGGTGAATACCATCTACACCCATGTTTCGTGATTAAAGGCTGAATACCATCGAACAGCCATGAAAATGATTTCATACTCTGTATATGAATAATTTCTTCGGAAATTTCTACAAAACTTCATGGCGATTGTCTACTGGAACTTCAGGGAATTTTTCAAGAGAGGTCAGGGATGTCCCGACTCACAAAGAAGATTATTGCCGGAAGGATGTCTATTCGTCTTCGAGGAGCAGAGCGATTCACGGAGAAGGAAGCAGTTCGATTCTCCGAGGGTGCTATTTCCTATTTCGAGGATGGAGCTCAACTTTAACTTGGTGAAATGGATCCATCAGCAGTCTTCTTTGGGGAATTTTCCTCTGGAACGTCAATCGGCAGATAAGGTAGTCGTGAACGTTTATTGTATTTGAGTTTATTAATGATGTTTGGGCAACCTTTTTTCCCATATTTTTATCCTCATGTATTTTGCCCTATTTTCTTGTTTGAGATTCATATTCTCAGTACACCTTGATGAGTTATGCCTTTTTCGACGATTTATTAAGACATTGTTATGTCTTGGGCATAGTTAATGATTTTGGATCAGTTGAGACTGATATTTAGAATTTTCAGTAATTAATATTTTTGTAGTCACGATTTGACTGTAAGTTAATGTTTTTTATGGCAGATTTAAATTCAGACAGCGTGTCACTTTATTAAAGTAATTCTACCCCAGTTTAATTACTTTGACCAATTTTCTGTCATCATCAAGAAGGAAGAACATTTAAATGATTTTAGAGCGTTAAAATCTCTTACGTTGTCGACGATCTTGGAAATACTAGTCGTTATTTGAATTGATTGCAACACAGACATTTATCGTCAGTTATGAATAAACATTGCATCATAGACACTTTTGTGAAAGAGTAACTTTAATAATGAATTATTGAATGCATTAAAGTCAAGATCTTTTGTTAGGAGTTTTTTCTCAATTAGAGATTTATAGAACGATGTTTGCATTCCCCAGTCTAATTGGATTCTATTCGACTACTTTGCATTTTAGTCGCACTTTATTTGAAGATAGTATTTTCATACTACAATTCTTTTAAGATGTTAATCTTAAATTTTGATAGACCAGACAGGCGTATATAAGCGTATTCACTATTAAATTTGTTTGTGATTGGCAAGTTTTGACTTCATTTCGGTTCATGAATGAAATCCACGAAGGTTAATGAAAAACAGTTTTGAAACAATTAATGATTATTAGAATTTTTAAGTGGAACTATAAATGTATAATCGCTAGTGCAGCGCGTGTTGAAAGTCGCTGAGGTATAATGCCCTTGAATATGAAGGAAGTTCCCACAGGAATTAATGTTAAAGAATTATTTGTGGAAGTTTTGTAAGTTATGTGGAAGTTTTTAATGCCATATAGATTAATATATGATGAATTTTGGGCTTAAATTTTGATGCAGGTTATGCATTATCTTGTTAGCGAAGGATTTTCCGCTGGAGTAAGATTGTTATAGTTCGTTGAAAATTAATCAAGTGAATTTACTGTTATAATTAACACGAGTTTTGAAAGAATTTGAGATAAGATTTTGAATGAAGGTTGCCGTCACAAATCATTATTAAAACCTTTATTAAACCAGATTGTGACATTAACATGTATAACTAACCTTCATTGGTCGATTATATTAAACACGATTATGAAAATTACCAACCGAATGAACATGTGGTTAATGTATTTCTTAAATTAATAACTTAAACAATTTAAATGTTAATATTGTAAATAATTGCTGTAAATATTTTTGAAAATAATGTGGAACGAGAGTGATGTTAAAGGCGTGCTTATAATATTTTTATTGTCTTTGACAAATATTATAAACAATTTCTAATTGTTATAAATAATTTATGTGATTTTGTTATAAACATTTAAGAGCTAATTAAACATTTGGATTGAACTTAACAAGTTTAAGGAATTAACATAATGATCCAATAGGATGTGAGCAAAGTACTTGAAAGATTTGCGTAAATATTAATGTGAGTTGTCTTGTAGACATTTAAAAGCTTGAGAGAACAAGCTGTATTCTTACGTAACATAGCATGTGAGAAGGGAGTGCATTTGACCAGTATGCAACAGGCTGGAAGGTAGCTCGCAGCTGGGCCAACATCTGGTTATCAGAGTGAGGTCGTACACACTCTGGCCTTGCGACTATAAATACCATTCTCATGTTTATTAAAAGGAAACCAAATGCTCTATATATATGTCACACCCTGACGTCCTTTTCCAATCCAATAGTGTTATGAATATTACGTTATTTGGAGCTCTTGGGAGCTAATATGTTCTATATCATGTTGTATGATAATTTTTGCAAGTCCTACAGGAGGACGTAGTCAGATTGACTTGGGCTTCTGATAGCCACGTTGATTTTGTTGTGTTAGCAAAATCATACCCTTTATTTGAAATAAAGCTTTTGTGCAGTTCAAAGTTCTCGTCTTCGTCTTGGTTCATTTTTAAATGTCATGGTGGAGGTTATTGTGTGAACAGACTTTTAGTGATCCTGTTGTCAACTCAAACCCCGAGATAATTAAGAGGTAAGTAACGGTAAGTATGAACCCCCGTCTATTTTGGTGTGTTCCACAATGATTTCCTGTGAACTTCTGTGCTCTTATCTCGATAGTATCTGTCAGTGCCATTTTCATTGATGTAGCTGTGCCGGTGCGATTGATAATTGGCAATCCGATTGAGGGGGCGGATATCTGACAGCCTACTATCCAGGTAAACGGGGACAGTACCCTACGGTGAACTTTTGTTGAATTTTGGCACGACTAGTTTGGAGTCTCGAAGGCAAGTGAATGATATGAAATTCCTTTATAAAGTCATTAACCGTCAAATTGATAACTCATTTTTCCTATCGCTAATAAATTTGAACATCCCTCGCTTAACTACAAGATCAACCATAACATTCAAAAATGATATAACCAATACCACTTCACATAACAATTCACCTGTATGGAGGGTTTGCAGTATTTACAACGATGCGGTTCGTGTAAACTGGAAACTAGATTTCTGTCTCTCAATCAGACCGTTCTTGGAAATTATAAACCAGTCACTCTAATTCATACTTGAAATAAAATTATCACACATAACAGAATCAACAATATATATATGTGGATAGGCCTGTTCCCTAGTTATTAATGTTACCTTTTTGTTTATTATGTAATAATTTCAAAACCTGTTTTTATATTTGGCATTAGATCAAATTTAGATTTAGTTTTTATATTATATTTTTACTACTATGCATTTTAATCTGTGTGAACTTCTTAGTTTTAAGAATTACATTAAGATATTAATACTTAATGCAGACATATCAGGAAATGTATCTTACTGTGTAGGTGGACTATTATTGGGGCGCACACTGAGCCCTGTTGTGTACCTTCAACAAATAAATAAATAAATAAATAAACAATATTTGACATTTATTTGGCATGCCGTTATGTTGGCGGTACAATGTGAACAATGCGTTACTATAGCGCTTGGTAATACATATGCAATGGATTATACAAAGAAAAACAGTGTGCCACTATATACTGTGAGCTTTACAATACCTCAGTGGAGAGAAAAAACTGGCGTATATCTATACATTTATGGCTTTGTTGCCAGAAAAAAAAAATTCATAATGTGCTGAATGTGTGAAAGATGGTAGAGAAAGTGAAATGAACACTCCATTGGGGTTGTATGTGGAGAGATATAAAAGTGTTTTTATTAGGGAATGTGGATAGTATTGAAGTGCCCGTACATTGTAATTTTAAGAAGGGGGAAAATGAAATGCAATGTGGTAATAATTGTGGTGGTGTATGCAGAATAGAGTTTGTGCAAACTTGTGCATATAATTCATTCAGATTCACCGTTCCAATGGCTAGTCTGGTGTATTCAACATAATAATAATCATGATAACAAATTTTCATAATGGTAACAATGATAACCACAATAACAATGAAAATCACAGTGGTGTGAACCTGTAATTCTAATAACTTAAGTCATGTTCATAATAATAACCATAATAACACTCTGTAACAATACTAATGATAACCATCAACATCAATTATCATGTTAATAATAATAATAAGAAGAAGAAGAATAACAATGAGAGGAATACAATACCATGATTGCGTACCTGGTACCACTCGTGTATGAAGACAAATCAATGAAGTCCTTCTCCGGAGCTCTTAACTGGCCATTCATCTTATATCTATACCTTAAGCGCGCTACCTTATCCTATACATGGACTATTTTGCATCTAAGCGGCCGTCCTAGCGTGGCTTAATGGTTGGTCTGCTTATGTCCTAATGGTCGTCCCGCCGTGGGTAGGAAATCCATTCTGGTATCGAGGCGCGGCGCTTACACATCCGTGCCGCTCTTCGAAACCGTATCTCACTCTTCATTTGGGCGTTGTTTATCCGCGACAACAGCTTTCAGCGTCCCACGGATGCTAATCGCCATTGGCCGCTGGCGTCATCACATTATTGGTGTGACTGAAACTGCCGAATCGTGTATTTGTTTGTGAACATAGGAGTGTAGTGTATTTGTGTGTCTGGGAAGTATATTTACAGGGGGTATATACATATATTGTTGCCTTATCTGTAAAGAAATGCGTTAGTACACATGTATGTAGAAATGTGCTCACAACGTCGCCTCCTTGTTATTATAACATATATGCTGTATTTAAATATATCCATTCGCTATCATAATACATATCTTAACCTAAGCCGGCTGCATCTTACCGTGCTACTTATGCTAACTTTCTTCAATGTAATTGTTGGCATGCTGCTTAGTGTAACAATGTGTAACAATGTGTTTTGTTGTGTATAGGCTTGCCATTGGTCGACATTACCTGTTTTATCATGATAATTTTCGTCGCTCGTCGCTGGAGTGTTGGAGCTCTTTCTCTGGAATAAATACATATTAATCAAATGCCCTTGGCCAAAATATAACTTAACGAAATCTATCGCCCAGCGCCATTTGCGGGACGGTGAGCCCTGCTGGCTGCGACCGCCGCGCAGACGTCCCTTCGGGTATCTGGCCTATTAAGTATGGCCTCTACATCGCTTTATCATCGCTTTATCCTTGCTTTATCGTCGCTTTATCATCGCTTTATCGAGCATTATCATCGCTTTATCGGGCTTACAGGGCCACGGTGTGGATCTTACAATGCCGATCCGCCCTTCCTATCCTATGTGTGTGTATCTTACATTTTATTACTTACTAATCCAAATCTAGAAAAAAATGTATGCCTAAATATCCCCTGTAAGTTACTGTTTTGGAGCAGCAACTTACTTAATTTTCTTATTATATAAGCTACCCCTGAAGTAGGTAACTAAGTTCCTCACGTACTAAAAATTTTGGTTGAGGATCCCCTCCGTTGGTTTCCCTTCCGAGGTGCCCTTGTGATATCCTGCTGGGACCGGAACCCAACAGGAGCCCGTAGTCCCCTCCTATACTAATTGCCAGCTTCCCCCATAATAACTAAGTGTGTGTGTGTTGGCCTTTGCGCACTCGCTGCTAAAATAGCATGCATTTCTTTATAATCAAGAGTTTAGTGCTTTTCAGTCGGTCAACACGAATGCACCCAAAAGAGATGGGTTATGCCCTAATCCTGAAATAAATTACATGAGATTAATAAATACACTAGGATGACCAGTTTCGATAGTCAAGCGATCATCATCAGATCCATTACACTTAGGCTATACAATCTATGTTTGAAATACAGGTGAAAATATTTACAATATGTACAATTATTTAGTTGCAGTATTGGTACTGCAACTGTCGGTGTATGCTAAATGCAGTATATATGATGTTAGATGAAATGCTAAATGGTGATAGATATCCGGAGTTTGTACTTTGGAGAGATTATATGGTTGTAAAAATCAACTTGGTTAAACTATAATATTATAGGCTAACTACTTATCTGATTGTCTTCCTTCGTGCTCACTGTAACTCACGGTGCGGTCGACTGCGGTGGTTGTTATCTTAACGACAGGTTTTTCCCTGCCTTCTCCCCCCTACCCCTACGTGCTGTGGGGAGTGATAGCGATGTGTTTATGTGAGGTGTTGCCAACCTAGATAAGATGTATGTTATTGAATGAGGTGGGTCTACAACTATTAAAGACCGTGGATTAGCCCTCACCACGCGTGGAGCATTACCCATTCGAACTAAGCGTTGACGGTCTTATGAGGACGTCCCGGCACCTTTAATACTGCCGCGAATATGGGCCTTGGTTTATTGCAGAAGCAAAGTACATCGTACACCTGATTCAGATAACATTTACCTATAAAAAACACCTAATTTCCCCCCTTTTTTATCTAGCTTGGCTGTGTCGCTAAATTGGGTCTTGTTTCCGACAGGGTGTGTTTTTTAGTAGCGTGAAGAGGGGTGAGCTCTCCATGAACGTGTGTTCATTTAGATTGTTGGGATTGTTTCGTTTGGCTAGGTGTATCTCGATTGCTTCCTTTATGTCAAGAGTTCTGCCTTTCGATTCGTGATGAATTATTTTAAGGTCCGACTCTATGTTGATAAAGCTGTGCCCCGCGTCACACATATGTTCGCATACGGCTGAATGTGTTCCGTATCTTTTCGCATTCCTTTGTTCATTATAACGTGTGTCTACTCGTCTTCCACTCTGCCCGATGTAATTAGCTTGACAACCGGTGTCTTGGCACGTTATAGAGTATACCTCTGACCTTGCATACGGGTCACGTTTATTTAGATTACTACTTACGAGGTGCCTGCCGGTTGTGTTTGTCGTTGTGAAAGCTATCTTTATGCCTTGCTTTTTGAATAGGTTAGTGATTTTATATGTATTCGCATTCACATAGTTGAAACGCGCAAATGTTTTCTCATTACTGTCCGGTTTGGGAATCGTTTTATCTTTATTTTTATGTTTGGCTATAATTTGGTATAGTTTGCTTGGCGGGAAGTTGTTTTCCTTTGCTATTTGCTTAATAGTTCTTATTTCCTTATTATAGTTGTCTTTTGACATTGGTATGTTTAAAGCCCTGTGCACCATTGAATTGAAACCCGCTAGTTTGTGCGTACTGGGGTGATTAGACTGATTGTCGATTACATGCGAGGTTTGTGTTGCTTTCCGGAATATGGAGTATGAAAGGTTGTTGTCTTAACGTTCAATAGTTATATCGAGATAATTTATTTTTCGGTCTGCTTCGGATTCCTTAGTGAATTTGATTGAGTGGTGTAGGCTATTAATGGATTGGAGAATTGTTTCTTCGCTTGTTAGTTCAGTATCGTAGATGCAAATTAAGTCATCTACGTATCTTTTCCATATTGCTATTCTCTTTGTTGAAGTCTTTTCTAAGAACGCATTTTCTAGTGCATTGATGAAGATGTCAGCGATTAACCCGCTTAGTGGCGATCCCATAGCTAGGCCTTCTGTCTGTGTGTACATTTTATTGTCGAATTGAAGCACGTTTTGGCTGAGAACGACCCTCAGTAAACTCACAATCTCTTCAGTTTCTTTTACCGAATTGGTGGATTTTAAGTTGTTTTCGATAGTGTTAATTGCTTCAATAATGGGAATATTGGCGTATATGTTAGTTACATCGAAGGATACTAGCCTGAAGCTAAGTTTCATTTGTAGGGTGTTCAATGCTGTTATTAGTTCTGTTGTGTTCTTTACAGAGTTGTTTTTGTCGTTGGAAAGACGGCACTTTAAGATTTTTAGTAACTCTTTGCTGATTTTGTAGTTAGGGGTATTCCTTCAATTGACTATTGGTCTCATTGGGCATTCCATTTTGTGTATTTTTGGTTGTCCCCTCAATGACGGTATTTTCGGGCTCATGTTTATTAGTTTGGTTTTTCGGTTTTGGTCAGTATGTATTCTGTTTCTTTTAGCGCACTTTTTATTTGTTTTTGGAATTTGTTGGTGGGGTCTTTTGTTAATTCCTTGATTTCGTTGTTGTTTAGGAATTCGACTGTTTTTTTTCAATGTATTCTGTTTTGTTAAAAATTACTGTAGTGTTTCCCTTATCTGCTTTTGGGATGATTAAGTCATGTTCTTTTATTTTTTGTTTCAATGACATTAGGTCTTTGAGTTGTTTGTTGTTTTGAATGTTATTGCTTTCGCCCTCTCGTTTGAGGATTTTTTGACTTCGTTGGTGGCGAGATTTTTGGTTAATTCCCTGTCTTCTTCTGGGAGCTTTTGACTGGCTATCTCAATATCTGTGATTAACTGTTTTATATTGTGGTTCGTGTGTGCGTCTGCGCAGTTGCATTTCAAACCTTTGTCTAACATATTCATTTCACCTTGAGAAAAGGTTACGTTCGTTCTGTTGTTTACTCTGCTGTGGAAATTGAATTCATTGTTATTCGTGTGTTATTCATTAGATTGATTGTTCTGCATTTCTCCTAGTTTTCTAAATTTATTTTCTAGCGTTTCATGCTTCCTCGACGCTCTGATTTTGATGGCGTCATGTAGGTGCTCGGTGAAGCTGTCCCATTGGGCTGCGTGCCAGAAGTTACTTAGTTGCAATTGAATGTCGTATAATTGTTGGTTAATTTCTTGCTTTCTTATGTATGCAAATCTTAATTCGTTTTTTATCCAAAGCGCTTTGGCTTGTTTAGTTGAAATGATCGAGACTGGTGTGTTCGGTAAGGTTTTAATTGGTACCTATTTAGGGGTGAGGTTTAGTTCTATACATTTTTTGTTGAACCAAATTGACTTGTCTAAATTCATGAGTTTAAGCCTGAGTGATTTGAATCTCTTGGCTTCACGATTTGCCTGACTAGCCGTGAACATTGTGGTGTTTGAAGCCATATTTTCAGTGTTTCCTTAGTAAACAAGAATTTAGTGCTTTTCAGTCGGTCAACACGAATGTACCCAAAAGAGATGGGTTATGCCCTAATCTTGAAATAAATTACATGAGATTAATAAATACACTAGAATGACCAGTTTCGATCGTCAAGCGATCATCATCAGATCCATTACACTTAGGCTATAAAATGTATGTTTGAAATACAGGTGAAAATATTTACAATATATTCAATTATTTAGTTGCAGTATTGGTACTGCAACTGACGGTGTATGCTAAGTGCAGTATATGATGTTATGTGAAATGCTAAATGGTGATAGATATCCGGAGTTTGTACTTTGGAGAGATTATATGGTTGTAAAAATCAACTTGGTTAAACTAGGGGTTTTAATAGGTAAATGTTATCTGGATCAGGTGTACGATGTACTTTTCTTCTGCAATAAACCAAGGCCCATATTCGCGGCATTATTAAAGGTGCCGGGACGTCCTCATAAGACCGGGCGGCACTTAGTTGAACGGTTTATGGTCCACGCCTGGCGAGGGCTAATCCACGGTTTTTAATAGTTGTAGACCCACCTCATTCAATGACATACATCTTATCTAGGTTGGCAACACCTCACATAAACACATCGCTATGACTCCGCACAGCACATATTGACAGGGGGGAGAAGGCAGGGAGAAACCAGTCGTTAAGATAACAACCACCGCAGTCGACCGCACCGTGAGTTACAGTGAGCACGAAAACTGCGAGTAGCTCTAGTAAGGAAGACAATCAGATAAGTAGTTAGCCTATAATATTATAGTTTAACCAAGTTGATTTTTACAACCATATAATCTCTCCAAAGTACAAACTCCGGATATATATCACCATTTAGCATTTCACCTAACATCATTTATACTGCATTTAGCATACACCGACAGATGCAGTACCAATACTGCAACTAAATAATTGTACATATTGTAAATATTTTCCCCTGTATTTCAAACATAGATTTTATAGCCTAGGTGTAATGGATCTGATGATGATCGCTTGACGATCGAAATTGGTCATCCTAGTGTATTTATTAATCTCATGTAATGTATTTCAGGATTAGGCCATAACCCATCTCTTTTGGGTACATTCGTGTTGACCAACTGAAAAGCACTAAACTCTTGTTTACTAAGGCAACACTGAAAATATGGTTTCAAACACCACAATGTTTCTTTATAATATTCTTGGCTTATCGCCGCTTTTTAAAATCGTTTTTCGGGCTTACCGGTATCACTTTTTATGGCCGGTCGCTACCGTGCATTTAAAAACTCACGGTACGCTTTAAACCGACATTTACGCTCGTGAGCCGCCGCTCGACATTTGTAGGCTGTTGCGGAACATAATCATTCATATCATCCGGGAAAATTCATTATTTATATCACACCTAACCCGGCTATATGAATTTTCTTCGCCAGGGTTCGGTTTAGTCAAGACTTTTTTCTCTTCACCTAGCGCGAATGTAGGACTTACCCTCACGCCTCAAGGGTGACGACTTAACCTTACCACTAGCTAGGAAAGTCTAGTATCTTGGGTCGTCCTTAGAGTAGTCCCTACGTCTGATACTGAGGTGGCTAGGTTTCCTATCCGATGGTCAAATCCTCCCCTAACTGGTCTGGCTTCGTTGACTGTAACGTGTGTGGGGTGTAACAATTTCCGATATGTGAGCAAGCTATTCTCACCGAGCTCTTCACTGTTTTCCTACAGTACGTCATTGTCATCTTAACCTCTGTCGTTCTGTGTAATTCTGTCCTATGAAATTCTGTTATTCTATGCCATTTTGTCCTCTCTATGAAATTCCGTCTTTCTGTGAACCTCTGCTCTTAATATTTTATGACTCTCGTACCTCGTGTGATCTCAGATCCTTTTTCTTGTGTATGGGGGTAGTATTTTCCTGGGAAAGTGTAATTAGTGGTGTAAATAATTTTTGGGGTGTGTGTGATATTTTTAGGGCATTATGGGTTAATTGCATAGACTGCTTCCGCACTTTCGCTCACTCGGATGTTCCACGCTGATATTTTGTATGTATATCAAGGAGACTGTTAGTAGGACGTGTGAGTTTATTCAAGGTATATATTAGATAGGTTCGAGGGTGTATTATTGTTGAAAGGGTGTTACCGCGTAGGTTGGAAGGGTGCAGCATTGTCGGACTCTTCTGTTTACTTCGGCCTTGAGTCCATAATGCGTGAGGATATATTTATTTTACTGGATTACATGCGTGTAGGATTGTGATTCTCCCTGGGTGGTTAAGAATTAAATATTGCATGCAGGTATGTTGCTAATAAAACCCTGGGTGTGTGGGGGTGGGATGTGCATGCGTGCTGCTGGAATTCAGCGTGTTTGGTTAGTGCTCAAGTAAGGGGATGGATTCGTATGAGTTACATAACTCTATAACTTTATCATGCGGGATGTATTAACTAAACAATTTGTTAGTACGTCTTCGTGGCCGTTATCTATATAAGTAGATGTATCAAGCTTTCATTTAATATTTCCGAATACCCCTCGTCCTCGGGTATTGAGCTATGTGCTTCTGAGGGTGCAGTGGACTTTTATTTGCTTAAAAAAATAAGAAATGCACTTCTTGTGTATTTTTGGGATAATGTGGGGTAGGGGTTGATGGGAATTGTTCTATGGGTTTGTGCATATATAGGAAGTTTGGGGAACTGTGCGTATTATATTTATTGTGCCTTCTCTCTAGTGATTGTCCTCACTTGGTCATATTTTGTTTTCGCCCCCTCGTTGGTGTTATTCAAATATGCGCTCACTGGGCGTCTGTGTTTACTATGGCTGCCTCATTGCGGCTAATGGCAACTGAAAATAATTACTAATCGTTGCTGTGGTATTACCATCCATTATTATTAATATGATATAATTATAACACTCGTTAGCGTCACAGCGCTTTTCTGCATTTCAGCCGTAATATATCGGTTTTCCCGTTCATGATCGCTCCTATTGTATTCTCGGATAAATAATAATGTTCCCTTATAGTATTGGGGTGCTGTCTTATCGCTTGGTGCAGTGTCATCCCTGATATTTATTCCTGGTAACACCCGTACCACTATATATTATTGAATGCATGCACTTGGTGTGACGTCACGATATGTATTGGATCATGACGCTGCCGAGTGCCCTACGCTGTCATGTCAATGAGTCGTAGAGCTACGTCACGTCGGGGCTAAATGTAGGCTATATTTGCCTATGCATATAATTCCTGTCTCCATTATGTTTAGTGTAGCGTCCCTACGCCTGTATTATGTAATTAATATCACTCATGTCTTTGTGAATGAATGAAATCCACAGCCTGCTTCCAGTCTCCGACCGGGTCAGGAATGGAATGAATGAAGTCCCCATCTAGCGGCGAGGATATGAACTGTGCCGGCTGCCGAGGCCTGTCGCACTCCTCTGGGGCAATGATTAAATGGATGACAGGTGAAATGAAATGATAGTGGAGAGTGTTGCTGGAATGAAATGTTGACAGGGAAAACCAGAGTACCCGGAGAAAAACCTGTCTGCTCCGTTTTGTCCAGCACAGATCTCACATGGAGTGACCGGGATTTGAACCACGGACCCAGCGGTAAGAGGCCGGGGTGCTGCCGCCTAAGCCACGCAGGCTTGCTCATGTCTTTGTATAGAGCGCAAAAATTATTGTGCCCCATTAGGGTGTTTATCGTCATTTGTAGGGGGTAGTCATCATCATCATCATCATTTCCCCTTATCCAGCTCCTGCCGGGTCGGGGTATTTATGGCACTTCTCCACTTTCCTCTTTCCTTCCACAATTCTTCTTCCACGATCTTGTCCCAGACCAGATTTCTTTTTCTCACGCTGTTCTTCACTGAATCGATCCACCTTGTTCTAGGTTTTCCCCTTGCTCTCTTACCCTTGCACTTGGCCTCCAGCATCTGTCTTGGTATTCTATTTTCCTCCATCCTCTTTACATGTCCAAACCACCTTAGTTTATTCTTCTCAATTCTCTCATTTAGTTTTCCCATCCCAACTTCCTTCCTAACATCTTCATTCCTCACTCTGTCTTTCCTTGTCATACCTATCATACTTCTTAGGAATTTCATTTCACTGACTTGGATTCTACTCTCCTGCCTGCTCGTCAGGGTCCAAGTCTCAGCTGCATAAGTTAATATGGGTACATAGTACATTTTATACATTACCTCCTTGCTTTTCCTTGGTACTTCCTTACCCCAAACAAGTTTTCCTACACTTTGATAGAATGCATTGCTCTGCTGTACCCTCCTGCCAATCTCCATGTCCAACCTACCAGTTTGCATCAATTCACTTCCTAGGTATTTGAACGTGTCCACAATTTCCAAACTCTGACTTCCAATTTTCACAGTGCCCTTTCCTTGTCTTTCCCCTCTTGTCATCACCATGGTCTTGCTTTTCTCTATACTGATTTTCTGTCCATACTTCTGAATATTTTCGTTCAGTGCATCTAGTTGTTTTTGCACTTCTTCGGTGTTCCTTCCCCAGACCACAATATCGTCTGCAAATAATAGTAACTTCATTTCTTTATGTCCATATGCTTCCTTTGTTTCCTTTACAATTTCATCCATTACCATTATGAATAAAAGAGGTGACAGCACACTCCCCTGTCTTAGTCCAGTCTTGTTCCTAAACCAATCTGTCTTTCCAACTGGGGTCAGTACCCTGCTAACACAGTTGTTGTACATTGCATGCACCATTTCCTACATTTCTCTTCCCAGTCACTTCTTAACCATGGTTTCCCATACCTTCTGTCTGGGGACACTATCATATGCCTTTTCTAGATCTATGAAAGTCATGATCAAATCCTCTCCATATTCCCAGTTCTTTTCCATCCCCTGCCTCATGCTAAAGATTGGGTCCACTGTGGATCTTCCACTCCTGAAGCCATACTGTTCCTCTTGCAACTCTCCTTCCACCTTTCTTCTCATTCTTCTTTCTAATATCCTTTCCAGTATTTTTACTATCTGTGATATGAGGGTGATCCCTCTATATTTATCACACACTTTCTTGTCCCCTTTCTTAAACACTGGTATTATTAGCCCTTTCTCCCAGTCTTCTGGTACACATTTCCGTTTCCACACACACTTTATCAGTCGATATAGCCATTGCATACCAACAGGTCCAGCAGCCTTTATCATTTCTACACTGATTTCATCCACCCCTGTTGCTTTTCCCATCTTCATTTTCTGTACTGCTAATTCCACCTCCAGCATTGTTATATCATCTTCTGTTATAGAGTCGTCAGGTTGTGTCACTTCCACCTCACCAGTACAATTGCTCACATTCAATAGCTTATCGAAATACTCCTTCCGTCGTCCCTTTATCTCTTCTGGGTGTGTTAACAACTCTCCATCTTCCTTTTTCACCAGCTTTGTGGTATTTCTTTCTTTCCTCTTACTTCTTAGAAGCCCATACAGCATCCTTTTACTGCCACTTACATCTGTTTCCATTCTTCGTGTAAATTCTTCCCAACTTTTCTTCTTTTCTTCTCCTACCACTTTCTTACACCTCCGCTTGCTGTCGTGATACTTCCTTTTGCTTTCTTCTGTTTGATCTCGGTTCCATTCTTTCCATGCAGACTTCTTTTCTTTCACTGCTTTCCTCACTTCCTCATTCCACCACGGTGTCTCCTTCTCTTTTACTCTTGTTGACGTCCTACCACAAGCACTCTCTGCTGCACGGGCAAATGCCTTTTTAAAGTGTGACCATTCCTCTTCTACATTTTCCACTTCAGTAACTGGGATTTGTTGCTTCAATCTCTCCTGAAAATCTTCCTGTACAGCTTTGTCTTTCAATTTCCATACTTTTATTTTACTTTCTCTGATCTCCTTTAGGTTTACCAATTTTCCCCATCTAAATTTTGCCACCACAACTCTATGGTCCCCATCAAATGCTTCTCCTGGTAAAGCTGTCACATCCATCAGCTTTCTGCGATTTGTCCTTTCCACCAGGAAGTAGTCAATTACTGATTTTGTTCTTCTATCACCCCACCCATATCTCGTAATTTTCCTGCTGTTTTTCTTCCGAAACCATGAATTACCCACTATCAGTCCATTCCTTTCACAAAAGTTTACAAGTTCCTCTCCTTCCCGGTTCTTTTTCCCATATCCATATGGTCCTACGACTTCTTCCTTTCCTTGTCTCTCATTTCCGACTTGTGCATTCATGTCTCCCATGATCACCACTTCTACATCTGAAATTACTCTTTCTACATCCTCCAGGAATACTTCAATATCTTCTTCTCTGTTTCCAGTCTGTGGTGCATACACTTGTATGAAGTCCATCACGTCATTCTTCATCTTCATTCTAATTTTCATTATTCTATCACTCACACACTCTACCACTTCAATATACTCCTCCAGTTGTTTAGAGGTTATCAGTCCCACGCCATTTTTTGCCTCTAGGCCACCACTCCAGTATAATGTATATCCTTTCCTCAATTTCTTCCTTCCTTTACCTTTCCATTTCACTTCACTCAGCCCCATCATTCCAACCTTCTCCCTCTCCATGAAGTCTACCACCTCCTCCACCTTGCCAGTCAGGGTCATGACATTCATGATTCCCACTTTCATTTCGGTTACTGGTCGCCCATTTCTCACAGTTCCCCCAGTACCAAAGGAACTGCGCGTCGCCTGCAGGGTACGCCCTAACCTTTTCCGAATCATTGGAAGTGCCATTTCCATTTTAGGCTATTATTACGATGGGGTCGCCACTCCCAAAGGCATTTTATGAAGCTAATGCCAGCTATTATTCACGCCGCCCCTAACATGGCGAACAGACCCCCTTGCAGCCGCCCCTAACCTGGGAAACAGACGCTGCCGATTGATGCTGTACTCATACTATTCCCTGAGTACTGGATTGCCTCTTCCGCAATCTCCACCGTTCTGAAGTCCATCTTCTCCGCTGCAGTTTCCGTTGAGGTCTTCGCACGTAACCCTGTGCACGGGGCCTATGTTATACCCCATAGAACTGGGTCCTCACCAGAACTTAGCCGGTACTGTAGTTCAATGGTATATTACAGTACCGTTGCCCACCCCTGCGACGTGGACGCGCCTGGCAAGAATTATCCATGTAGCCAATTAGGATTGACTCATGGACCGGGTTAAGGAGCTGTCTAAATCCAGCCTCCAAGGCTGTAGGGGGTAGTATTATGTGCTATTGTGAATTGGATTTGTCGTTAATTGCAGGCATTCATTTATTGGCCTAATAACCGAAATTTGTGCCGCTAATGGCGTGTTGTTTTCGGGGGCGGCCAAGGCCTTTCCGTCGTTATCGTGCACTCTTGCGTGTTGTACCGGCCTGTCCTGCTTACCTCGCTGGACCGCCTCGCTCCCGCTGTTATCGGTGTCTGCCGTGGGAGTGTCGAGTATCGTGTAGTTTATCTCCGTTCGCCAATGATGTGCTGCCAGAATAATGGCAGCCGTCTCGCGCGACTTGTGTGGGCGTCGGGAGCAATGGTGGCGATTATAATACATGTCGGCATTGTATTATATGTGTTAAATGTTCTAGTATCCTAATGGGGATATAATAATAATAATAATAATAAGCCCGTTGTTGTTGTTTGAGTCTTCAGTCTTTTGACTGGTTTGATGCAGCGCTCCATGCTTCCCTTCCTTCCATAACTAAGCTCGCTATTCCTGGGTGTCTTAGTATGTGTCCTACTAACCTATCTCTTATCTTCATTAGCAGTTACCAGAAACATCTCTCCTCTCCCAGTCGGCTTAATACCTCTTCGTTTGTAACCCTATCTACCCATCTGATCTTCATCATTCTCCTGTAACACCACATTTCAAATGCTTCAATTCTCCTCTTTTCTGCTGCACCAATAGTCCAAGTTTCACTTCCATAGAGCGCTACGCTTCAGACAAAGGCTTTCAAAAATGACTTCCTAATACCTAAATCAATATTCGATGTCAACAGATTCCTTTTTTGTAGAAATGCTTTCTTTGCCTGAGCCAACCTACTTTTTATATCCTCTTTGCTCCGTACATCACTGGTTATTCTGCTTCCTAAGTAACAGAAGTCTCCTACTTCCTTCATCTTTTCACCTGCCTATTTGATCTCCATATAGGTTTCTGATTTATTTCGGCTGCATTCCAGTATGTTTGTTTTACATTTATTAATTTTCATCATGAATTCTTCCCGTAAGACGGAGTCCATACCATTCAAAAACTCATTTAAATCCTCAGGTTTGTCGGCCAAGAGGACTATGTCATCAGCAAATCTCAGAGTTGAAATTATTTCTCCTTGAATCTTCACTCCCACTTTAAATATTTCTCTAATTTCCTTCATTGCTAGTTCAATGTTAAGATTGAAAAGTATGGGTGATAAGTTGCAGCCTTGCGTAACACCTTTCTGAATATCAGCTTCTCTCACATGTCCTTCAGCTCGAATGACTGCTGTCTGGTTTCTGTATAGATTGTAGATTACCCTCCTATCCCTGTACTTTATTCCAATAGATTTCAAAATGTCAAACAATTTAGTCCAATGAACGTAATCAAACGCCTTTTCTAAGTCTACAAATGCCATGAACGTTATCTTATCTTTCCTTATTCTACCTTCCAAAATCAGACTAAGACTTAGTACAGCTTCCCTTGTTCCTACATTTCTCCTGGAACCAAACTGGTCTTCACCCAACTCAGTTTCTATCTGGCTTTCAATCTTCTTGTAAATTTTTCTAGACAGGATGTTTGAAGCATGAGTAATCAAGCTGATTGTACGGCAATTTTCACATCTGTCAGCTCCCACTTTCTTTGGTATAGGGATGATTACATTCTTCTTGAAATCAGGGGGTTCCTCACCTGTCTCATAAATCCTACACACCAAGTGAAATAACCTGATCAGACCTTCATCTACTATGCAGCGTAGGAACTCAATCGGTATATCATCTATGCCTGGTGTTTTGTTCCTGCTTAAGTCTTCCAAAGCTTTGTCAAATGCTGATCTCAATATTAAATCTCCTTCCGCATCCTCATCAATTTCCTCCTCCCTTTCCATTACATGATTCTGAATCTCCTTTCCCTTATACAAACTCTCTATGTAAGCTTTCCATCTCTCAACCTTTTCTTCCCTATCTGCTAGAGGCTTTCCATTTGTGTCCTTAATATTACAGCACTTAGTCTTCTTTTCCCCAAAAGTATTCTTAATCCTTCGATAAGATGTGTCTACTTTTCCTAATTTCAGACAATTTTCTATACCTGCACATTTCTCTTTCAACCATTCTTCTTTCGCTTCCTTGCACTTCTTGTTAACCTCAATTCTCAGACGTCTGTATTTTGCTCCTTTTCATCTCTTGCATTCTTGTGTTTCCGCCTTTCATCCATCAATTCTAGTATATCCTGATTGATCCGCGGTTTTCTACCTATTTTTTCTTTCCTACCAATGTTTTCTTCTGCGGATTTTGTTATTTCATTCTTCAAAAGTGCCCATTCGTCTGCAATTGAAGTTTGTTTTGGGTTTTTCATTATTCTTTCCTTTATACTCTTCTTGAATCTTTCGTTTACATCCTTTACTTTCAGTCTGTCTATTGCCCACCTTTTTGGCTTTTGACTTTTCTTCAGTTTCTTCAATTTTAATCTGCATTTCATTACAACCAGATTGTGGTCAGAGTTTATGTCAGCACCAAGATATGTTTAATAAGCCCTGTGATGCTGTAAGTATTGCGCTGTTGCAATTGTATACCTTACATGAGCTGGTTCGTTTATTGTGTGTCGGCATGGTGCAATCGTTTTGTTTATAATCGTGGCTGGAATCTGTTCCGGTATTCCACGTGCTTTAAGGCTAAGAATTCCTTCCAGTGTTGTGAGTGTGCGGTTTGCAATGTTATTGTAGCAACATTATGGCTGGTTCTTGTGTGATAATTGTTTATAACGTGAAGCAACTGTGCTTTCACCGGTTTGTGCATATTTTGCGCCATATTCTGATCTGAATTACGTTGTCATACTGGGAAAAATTCCTTCCGGTGTCCTATTGTTTTTCTATTATATGCTATGCTGTGCTATTCTGTATTCTCCTATTTTCCGGATTTTCAGTCTGTGTAATTAGAGTGTCCGTAGATCTGTGTTGTTGTAATGTGCATACTCCCCTCTCTATCAGCTATAGTTTCTGTGATGGGTACGTTTCCGTGTGATAATGGCACTTGCCTACCGAGGGTGTTATCAAAATTAAGGAAAAAACTAATATTTACGGGTAAATATGGCAATGATACCTGCCTATATCTATATGCTATAAAATACCGTTTTAGAAGATTATTTGGCTGCCAATATCGTGGTACTCCCTTTAATGTCAATTTGTGTGTTTTTGTCTGAGATTTTTCCTTCGTTCGCGATAATGTAGGCTGTACGCGACTGTGAGGAGTAACGCCCGTGCTCGTGTGGAGTGTAAATCACTGCTCGGGTCTATATTTTGTGTATTGGGGGATGGTTTTCAGTCAGTCGACTGTGTTGTTCTGTAATCTGTTTGTTGATGCCTGGTTATGTAAGTAAATGGTTGTGTAAATGTGTCTAATGGACAATTTAGAGTTTTATTTTCCCGTTTTCTCATTTCCTCTTCCGGGGAATATTGGAGCTTTGCGTCCTGTCCATCACGCCTGTCGAAAAGACTTGCACTTTCAGCAAAGTGCTGGCTGCTTGCTGGCACGCTGTACGTGTTACGTCACGCGTATCTCTGACATGGCATTGTCGGTCTAGTGCCACTGCGATCCTTCTAGCCTATTACTTTGTTATCTGGTTACAACTACATTCATGTCCCGTTAGTAAATTACAATATGTGTCTCTCTGATCTGTATGGGCAGTGCGGCGTATATATTGTGAATGTCTCGCCGTCTGTACTACAAATAGTGGCGGTTGACATCGTGTCTTTGTATGTGAGAATATCTGTGTTCGATCCCTATTGTTTGACCTTCTCGCCCTTCCTATATGTGCACTTTGTCCCGACTTCCCTAATTAATGTATGTTATCTGCCGTTATTATCCCTCGATACTCCCGTATTTATCTCCCGGGAGTGAAAAAAATTTGTTCGTATGCCTAACATACGTTCATTGAAATGAGGTGTTAGTAGTGTGGTAAGGAGAGAGCTGCACCACTTCTTATTGAGCCACCCTCGTATTTGCCCCGAACCTGATATCTCGCTAACCAAACATGGGATTAGAACATACAGGGTGTCCTAGCACTGCTAGTAATGCCCCCTACTTTCCTATAGGCTCTTTATTTGATTAAAAGACCAAAACTAAAAGGTCATTCGCGAGTAGTGGGGTAGTGTTGGTTTCCTGAAGTCGCGCTCGTGCTTGAATATGTATGCCTATGTTGGGAAAGGGTTAGGTGGTGGGGGAGGAGTAGGGTCGAGTGAGGGGTCGTTTAGATGGTATTTTTTCCGCTCTAGATGATGGTGAGGTTATTTTTTAAAAATGGATGGAATTGGGAAACGCCATTTGGGGTAAACATGTTGTTTTTTGACATTTTGGCGATGAATGTTTTTTTATACGCATGCGCACTTGAGGAGTTTTGTAAGAGGGCGGGCTTTTTAAATGATGATTTATTAATGAGTGTTTTTAATATGTATTGAAATAAACCATAAAAACTAATAGGTCATTGGCTTTTGACTATCTCGCTAACCAATAATCGGATTTAAACCTATGAGGTGTCGTAGGACTCGTGGTGAACTCTCTTTTTCTATCGAAGGGGTATATCCACTCTAAAATAAAAACTACACTTACCCGGGGGTTGAAATAGTATTTTTTTTTGTATGTGCGCGCACGGACGGCTTTTTTCAAAAGGACTTAACTACACGTTAGTTAATATTTTCTGAACCCCTCATGGGATTTTGCCATAGGCAGTATTATAGCCCTGGGGGGTAACGCCCCGTTTTTGAATGTAGGATTTATTTTTGTCGAAAGGGCCTAACGACACTTTTGTTCATATCTCGCGAACCAATCATGCTAGGGACTTGTATGAGGGGTCCTAGCACTTGGGGCAACATTCCCTGTTTGGGGGTGAAACTACCCCCCAAAATTGAAAAATCCCTATCTTGGAAACGAAGAATCCTAAAATTAAGTGTGATAGCTTAAAAAATAGGGGATGATATAGGCTTTTACCTCGATGGATCATTTCACCCCTAAAACAGTAAATAGTCATGTTATGGGAGAAAAACGTGTTAAACACCTAAAAATGATAAATGAACCTAAGATCTTTTGTTTTTGATGAAAAATAGCAGAGGGGTGAAACTACCCCCCAAAATTGAAAAATCCCTATCTTGGAAATGAAGATGCCTAAAATTAGGTGTGATAGCTTAAAAAATAGGGTATGATATGGGCTTTTACCTCGATGGATCATTTCACCCCTAAAACAGTAAATAGTCATGTTATGGGGAAAAAACGTGTTAAACACCTAAAATGATAAATGAACCTAAGATCTTTTGTTTTTTGATGAAAAATAGCAGGGGGTGAAACTACCCCCCAAAATTGAAAAATCCATATCTTGGAAACGAAGAAGCCTAAAATTAGGTGTGATAGCTTAAAAAAATAGGGGATGATATGGGCTTTTACCTCGATGGATCATTTCACCCCTAAAACAGTAAATAGTCATGTTATGGGGAAAAAACTTGTTAAACACCTAAAAATGATAAATGAACCTAAGATCTTTTGTTTTTGATGAAAAATAGCAGGGGGGTGAAACTACCCCTCCAAAATTGAAAAATCCCTATCTAGGAAACGAAGAATCCTAAAATTAGGTGTGATAGCTTAAAAAATAGGGGATGATATGGGCTTTTACCTCGATGGATCATTTCACCCCTAAAACAGTAAATAGTCATGTTATGGGAAAAAAACGTGTTAAACACCTAAAAATGATAAATGAACCTAAGATCTTTTGTTTTTGATGAAAAATAGCAGAGGGGTGAAACTACCCCCCAAAATTGAAAAATCCATATCTCGGAAACGAAGAAGCCTAAAATTAGGTGTGATAGCTTAAAAAATAGGGGATGATATGGGCTTTTACCTCGATGGATCATTTCACCCCTAAAACAGTAAATAGTCATGTTATGGGGAAAAAACTTGTTAAACACCTAAAAATGATAAATGAACCTAAAATATTTTGTTTTTGATGAAAAATAGCAGGGGGGTGAAACTACCCCCCAAAATTGAAAAATCCCTATCTTGGAAATGAAGATGCCTAAAATTAGGTGTGATAGCTTAAAAAATAGGGTATGATATGGGCTTTTACCTCGATGGATCACTTCACCCCTAAAACAGTAAATAGTCATGTTATGGGGAAAAAACGTGTTAAACACCTAAAATGATAAATGAACCTAAGATCTTTTGTTTTTGATGAAAAATAGCAGGGGGTGAAACTACCCCCCAAAATTGAAAAATCCCTATCTTGGAAATGAAGAAGCCTAAAATTAGGTGTGATAGCTTAAAAAATAGGGGATGATTAGGGCTTTTACCTCGATGGATCATTTCACCCCTAAAACAGTAAATAGTCATGTTATAGGGGAAAAACGTGTTAAACACCTAAAAATGATAAATGAACCTAAGATCTTTTGTTTTTGATGAAAAATAGCAGGGGGGTGAAACTACCCCTCCAAAATTGAAAAATCCCTATCTAGGAAACGAAGAATCCTAAAATTAGGTGTGATAGCTTAAAAAATAGGGGATGATATGGGCTTTTACCTCGATTGATCATTTCACCCCTCAAACAGTAAATAGTTATGTTATGTGGGAAAAATGTGTTATACACCTAAAAGCATAAGCATCTTTGTGAAACCATGCTTTAATGGACATGTGTATGGAGGATGATTGTTGTTATTATTATTATTAGGTAATTATGGATTAATGTGCGGATAGATAACTAACCTGTGGGGAGCGTGATGGCGCAGGTGCTTAGCTGCTCGTCTTTACTCGGGCAGGTGGGGTTCAAATCCCGGTGACGGCGGGGGTTGGAATTTTCACTTGAAAAAAATCACGTGGCGTCAGGAAGGGCATTCGGCCTTAAATCCCCGGCCAAAACCAAAATGAGCCTGGTTGGCTCCGGCGACTCAAAATAATTGGGAAAAGCCGAAGAAAGAAAAAAATGATAACTCACCAGTAATAGTAAACATTGGTTTGAGGTGTTGCAGAAGTCAGGATGGCCAACCCTTTACCCTGGTTCACGAATGGACCCCAAAAAGTTTTACCTGTCAAGACTCAGTCTACCCTGTTGCAGCCTTGTGAAAAAAAATCGAACCGGGGCCTCTGTAGTGACAGTGGAGCTATATTCATGATGATTTTTAAACAAACATAGGCTTGCCTACTACCGCTGTGTTGAATCTGCACAGAGACTCCGGCTTTGGTTTGCGTAGTGTGCCTTGCTGATAACAGCACAGCGACCTTGTCAGTAAGTTTCATATTACTCATTTGCTTGATAGCGGACATGCTATGCACATGACTAGATCTTTGTTAGGTTTGACAAAGGCTTAGTAAAGCTTATGGCAACCTTGAAATGAATGTCATGGTATAGTCGGGGTTGGAAGCCAAGACCTTAGGGTTGACAACCAAGTAGGTTAACCACTACACGGTGATATGGTGAAATAATAATGTAACAGAACATATAGAAACGTTTTCTATAGTTTAACGAATTGGCATACCATGAGAGGTGTAGGTAATGGAAATTGAATCCTTAGCTGATGATTATACTACTTTCCATGCCCACGTATAAGCTATCATGTTAGAAAAAGAATGGTATGGCTTGTTTTAAACGGAGAATAATCATTGTGTTTACTGTGAAACACAAATCTGAATTTAAAATTAATTTAAAATAATTAATTTAAAATTAACTAATTTAAAATTAGTTTAGTACGCTGAAGTTAAAATGAATAATGATCACGTTACCGACAGCCAGTTTCAAAGCCATGAGAACTAAGTGAACAAAGTATAAAATTCATGAGCCAGTGAGGAATTCAACATGCTGTCCTTTGGACAAGAGAGAAGCGTTCTACAGCGACCCTCAATGGTTTGGGACATCGTAAAGATGAAAATTAAATCTAAGCTACTATACGCTTATATACTAGAATAAGAAATGGAAAACAATTGGTCAAATAAAGGACAGAAGGAATAAAAAATGGCCCTCAACCCTCAAGCATAAGGATTGAGGGAGTTGGAAGGAAGGAGAGCCATGAAAGGCAGATAAAAAGTATACTAGGAGTGGCTTTGCCCCAGAGGTAATGGATAAAGAGGAGGAAAACTGGACTCAGCTCAGAAATCCCTTGGGGTTGCCAACTTCCAAACTGATCAGCCCTTGAGGGTGTAGCCATAGGCAGAGTGCATCGCAAGTCGTGGGGCTAAATACACCCTACCTTCTTGAGGGGGCTTGGGCAAAAGACAGGAAATAACATGAAAATAAAAAAGCAAGGCTGCCTCCTCAGGATATCAGAAAAAATAAATAAACCAGGGCCAATGAAGTTTCAAAAGGAAGAGACTCCCTAGGGCTCGGATACTCTAATCATGTTGGGGTCGGTAGAGAACAAGAGTTGAGCAAGTGTGGTCGACAGGAAATAAGAGAGTGAGGAGCCTAGCACAAGTTAGTGGAAGCAATGACGGTCTCAGCTGGGACTCCGTGATCGTCAACCTACATGACACTAGATATGACGCCCAGGGGTGGAATTAAAGACCTCTTTTTGTTTTTTATCACTGGCTTTTAAGAACGCTAACACATGGCATGCCTTATAATGCAATACTGGTCCTAGGGTATGCAAAAATTGTATTAGAAACTCAGCTAATAATAGAGTGCTTGCCCATGATTTACCTTAAATTTTCCTAAAATCCACTACATTTTCCGCAAATTGACCAAATGACACAACATTCCAGCAAAATTCAACAAATGACTACCAGATTTATTGAAATTCCATTGATTTACCTAAGCATGGTTTAAACTACCTCAAATTCATATAAAATTAGACGAATATAGATGAAAATTCACTAAAATTTACCGAATTTAGCCAAGTGGTGTACAAACCATGAAATTTATCCAATTTTTATTAAAATTGACTACATGTACTCGAAAATTCCATAATATTCCCTTTACATGTATGCTTTTTGTTGTTGTTGTTGTTGTCTCGTTTACCACACTCCCTGTAGACAATCACCTCAACATGACTTTCTCCTAGACTAGGAGCTTCACATTCGACATGATAGCTGAGTTTCATTTCCCATAAACTTGTCTCTGAGGTGGGTGTCAGGAAAAGGCATTCAGCTGTAAAAACCACACCCTCACGTAGACTTTCATAACCTCTTACGTTGAGGTTCCTTACACTAACGACATTAAATGATTGAACGGTTTCCTTTTCACAATTCCTGTCTATACTTTCCTCTTTAAGGTTGCAAGATGTTTGCAAGATTCCTAAAATGCAATTAAATGTAATAAATACCTTAAGATGGTTTCATTTGTTTAATGATATGGTGTTGATGATGGATATATACGTTAAGACTAATTTTTGTTAGGTCTTGACTGGCCTTGCAATTAGAAATTGACAAACCAAACATGGGTTATCTACCAGGGGAACACTTTGACCACTATATTGGTTATTTACCAGTAAGTACAGTTCTAGTAATGAGACAGAAATCCAACACAAACAATGAGCGCGCAATGCGGCGGAGATTGGTACCACGATGTACTGTCGGTTATGTAGCTATGTGGAATGCACATCATATATGGTTTACTTGAAGGTTTGGAGATTCCATTAAAGATATTTCTACAATAAACCATTTTCAAATAGTCATTCGTTGGTGTGAAAATATTTATTATATGGTATTTTATGAAAACAATTATGATTTATAAAAAAATTTATATGTTTATTGTATTCTTATTTAATGTAAGCACTGGAGGCACTATCGACCAAAATACAGCACTATCTGGAATGTATATTGCATACTTGAAGGTTTCGTGATCCCATTAAAGGTATTCCTACAATAAATGATTTTTAAGTTCTCGTTTTATGGCATGATTATTTAATATATGCTATTTGCTAATAGGATTTGACACTGGAATTATTTTACAAGTAGTTATTTTAATGACCAACAGAGTTTAATGTTAACAAGGCACAGCTCTATTTGAAATTTTGAATAACATGTTGCATGTTATACATTATATGCAACTACTGTAAGGCTTGTGATTTATTTAATGCCTTTAACCCTATATTAAACACGCAGTTTGCAATACTGATAACTGCAATGTTACTGAAAAAAAAATTGAAACAAAACAAAAATCAGCATTGAAAAACCAAAAAGTGGTTGAGCATATATATAGTGGGGAAAAGAAAAGTTTTGTAAACACTAATGTCCAACAATATTAATTAAATCAGTAACTGTCAGGGTGGCCGAGTGGTTAAGGCGTTTGACTTAAGATCAAATTTCCAAATATATAAGGAAGCAAGGGTTCGAATCCCTTCCCTGACATAACTATTGCTTGAGCATGCAAGAAAACAAGAAATGTACACAAACTATGTTTATCAATTTAATCATTTTTTTTTACAAGAGATAGACACACAGAATACAGGTCTTTTGGTTTATCAGTTCTTTTAAACATAACACTTGTTGAAAATTATTTTTTAGGGGATGGGGGGGTGTTGCTACGTTGACCCATTACACAATAATAGCAGCTTTACGAAGTTCATTTTCTATATTTAATAGCTCTTTCTCATAACCAATATGACCAAGCTGTTTACAGGCATGCAAGAGCTGTAGACGTTCGACTAATATATTAGGATCGTTCCATTTACTATTTTTTATGAATGGTTTCAGAATCTCGGGAAGCAGTTCATCATTATCACCATCATTATGATTATCATCCTCATTATTATAATCATTTTCATAATGATGATCATTATCATCGTTATCATTACCATCATAATTTCCACTTTTGTCCACAGACTGTTCAATGGATTGAGTTGCCTTTGATAGTGTTGAAAGCTTCTTTTTAGATGTGCTAGAATGCTTTAACATTGTTATGTTATTATTACCACTATTACCTTTCCCCACTAACTTCTTGATGGGGTATATTGTCTCTGATAGGGTTGAGGGCTTTTGAGATGTGGGTGCATGTCTGAACATGGGTTTCACAGGAGGTGTCGAAGGTTTCTCATTAAACAACTCGCTAACAGTATGAGTGCGTTGTAGTGTATTAAACTTGAGGTTAATATTATCTTGAGCAGTACTATTTTTCTCTTGGACTTGGTTTCTTGCTTTGGTTTGGGTTTTCCTTACATTTAGACTAGCGTGATTATTAAGTTTACATTCATGATTGTTTGAAGAAAGTACGTCGAATTCTTTTGTTTTAAGCATTCCTCGACACTGTTTCGATCGTTGCTTTGAACAGCGCCAAATAATAGTTCCATTTTTATTGCTTCGTTTCACAATATATGAATATCCTTTATAGTATGCATAAGGCTTACCATACCTAGTCACTGATACTTCCATATCAACTGTCAAGCACAAACTAATCTCTAGTAAAGACAACTCGGTAATAACAACAATAGTTTAATGTGGGAGCATATATACATGCAAAAAGTGGGAGCAAAGGTGGGGGGTAAAAAGTGGGAGCAAAAGTGGTAGCAAATGTGGGAGAAAAAAATAACTGTGAGCAAAAAGTGGGAGCAAATATGGGATCAAATGTGGGAGCAAAGCAAATATAAAAAGTGGGAGCAAATATGCTAAGAAATATGTCAACAAATATACCAGCAAAAGTAAATACACAAGTCAAGATAGATTAAAGTGCAAAGAAAATATGGAAGCAAATATGAGAGCAAAAATTGTGTTTTTCTAAAACAACTAGACATAACAAACTTAGTCATAACCTAACCTAACCTAACCCAACCTAACCAAACCTAACCTCACCTAACCTAACCTAACCTCACCTAACCTCACCTAACCTAACCTCACCTCACCTAACCTCACCTCACCTAACCTAACCTAACCTAACTTTACCTAACCTAACTTGACTGAACTTTACCTAACCTAACCCATCATAACTTCACCTAACCTAACTTTACCTAATCTAACTTCACCTAACCTAACGTTCAACTCTCAGATCAAAATTAAATTCTAGGCATAGTTGAGTTGGAACCCAAGACTTCAGGGATAACACACAAGTATACTAGCCACTACACCGCAAAATGGGCAAATTATCATGCAACACAACATAAAGTAAAAGTTTCCTGTAGTGTAACTCATTGGCTGTCAACCATAGTTTGGGAATTCAAACCCAAGACCTCAAGACTTTTGTTTTGAACATTATCAGAAATATTATTCCATTTACATTTTGCTGCTGCTTATAGTTATAAGAGTTGGCATTAATATGGGAAGCAAAAAAAAAGTGGGATCAAATGTGGGAGCCAATATGGGAGCAAATATAGGAGCCAAGATGGGGGCAAAAGTGGGAGCAAATGTGGGAGCCAATATGGGAGTCAATATGGAGGCAAATATGGGAGCAAATGTGTGAACTAATCATCTCACCTCGGATATCGCCAGTGAGTACTCATATCCACCGCAAGGTAGCGGAAACATACTTTGTGTGTTGTATGTATCTATCTTACAAAGTTTGACTGCATGCAAAACGTCCTTGTATAAGCTGTGCATATAATTTTCATATACAATTAAGACCAAGTGTTCAGTACTAACATGTATAGCCTTGTCTAGGGTATATAGAGGATCGTTAGCAAGAAAGACTGACTAACCCAGGAGTGTAAAGCCTTGCCATATGCAGTAAGCATCTGTTGGCAGAAATGGTTCCTAATAATAACGGACTTAATGAATATGAAACGTGTTTTGAGTGTCGTCTTAAATCCTATTTTATACGTTGTGATACGTGTAAGGATTTAAGACGACACACAAAAGACAACACCCAAAATACGTTTGTGTCGTCTTAAATCCTTACACGTATCACAACGTATAAAATAGGATTTAAGACGACACTCAAAACACGTTTCATATTCATTAAGTCCGTTATTATTAGGAACCATTTCTGCCAACAGATGCTTACTGCATATGGCAAGGCTTTACACTCCTGGGTTAGTCAGTCTTTCTTGCTAACGATCCTCTATATACCCTAGACAAGGCTATACATGTTAGTACTGAACACTTGGTCTTAATTGTATATGAAAATTATATGCACAGCTTATACAAGGACGTTTTGCATGCAGTCAAACTTTGTAAGATAGATACATACAACACACAAAGTATGTTTCCGCTACCTTGCGGTGGATATGAGTACTCACTGGCGATATCCGAGGTGAGATGATTAGTTCACACATTTGCTCCCATATTTGCCTCCATATTGACTCCCATATTGGCTCCCACATTTGCTCCCACTTTTGCCCCCATCTTGGCTCCTATATTTGCTCCCATATTGGCTCCCACATTTGATCCCACTTTTTTTTTGCTTCCCATATTAATGCCAACTCTTATAACTATAAGCAGCAGCAAAATGTAAATGGAATAATATTTCTGATAATGTTCAAAACAAAAGTCTTGAGGTCTTGGGTTTGAATTCCCAAACTATGGTTGACAGCCAATGAGTTACACTACAGGAAACTTTTACTTTATGTTGTGTTGCATGATAATTTGCCCATTTTGCGGTGTAGTGGCTAGTATACTTGTGTGTTATCCCTGAAGTCTTGGGTTCCAACTCAACTATGCCTAGAATTTAATTTTGATCTGAGAGTTGAACGTTAGGTTAGGTGAAGTTAGATTAGGTAAAGTTAGGTTAGGTGAAGTTATGATGGGTTAGGTTAGGTAAAGTTCAGTCAAGTTAGGTTAGGTAAAGTTAGGTTAGGTTAGGTTAGGTGAGGTGAGGTTAGGTGAGGTGAGGTTAGGTTAGGTGAGGTTAGGTGAGGTTAGGTTAGGTTAGGTGAGGTTAGGTTTGGTTAGGTTGGGTTAGGTTAGGTTAGGTTATGACTAAGTTTGTTATGTCTAGTTGTTTTAGAAAAACACAATTTTTGCTCTCATATTTGCTTCCATATTTTCTTTGCACTTTAATCTATCTTGACTTGTGTATTTACTTTTGCTGGTATATTTGTTGACATATTTCTTAGCATATTTGCTCCCACTTTTTATATTTGCTTTGCTCCCACATTTGATCCCATATTTGCTCCCACTTTTTGCTCACAGTTATTTTTTTCTCCCACATTTGCTACCACTTTTGCTCCCACTTTTTACCCCCCACCTTTGCTCCCACTTTTTGCATGTATATATGCTCCCACATTAAACTATTGTTGTTATTACCGAGTTGTCTTTACTAGAGATTAGTTTGTGCTTGACAGTTGATATGGAAGTATCAGTGACTAGGTATGGTAAGCCTTATGCATACTATAAAGGATATTCATATATTGTGAAACGAAGCAATAAAAATGGAACTATTATTTGGCGCTGTTCAAAGCAACGATCGAAACAGTGTCGAGGAATGCTTAAAACAAAAGAATTCGACGTACTTTCTTCAAACAATCATGAATGTAAACTTAATAATCACGCTAGTCTAAATGTAAGGAAAACCCAAACCAAAGCAAGAAACCAAGTCCAAGAGAAAAATAGTACTGCTCAAGATAATATTAACCTCAAGTTTAATACACTACAACGCACTCATACTGTTAGCGAGTTGTTTAATGAGAAACCTTCGACACCTCCTGTGAAACCCATGTTCAGACATGCACCCACATCTCAAAAGCCCTCAACCCTATCAGAGACAATATACCCCATCAAGAAGTTAGTGGGGAAAGGTAATAGTGGTAATAATAACATAACAATGTTAAAGCATTCTAGCACATCTAAAAAGAAGCTTTCAACACTATCAAAGGCAACTCAATCCATTGAACAGTCTGTGGACAAAAGTGGAAATTATGATGGTAATGATAACGATGATAATGATCATCATTATGAAAATGATTATAATAATGAGGATGATAATCATAATGATGGTGATAATGATGAACTGCTTCCCGAGATTCTGAAACCATTCATAAAAAATAGTAAATGGAACGATCCTAATATATTAGTCGAACGTCTACAGCTCTTGCATGCCTGTAAACAGCTTGGTCATATTGGTTATGAGAAAGAGCTATTAAATATAGAAAATGAACTTCGTAAAGCTGCTATTATTGTGTAATGGGTCAACGTAGCAACACCCCCCCATCCCCTAAAAAATAATTTTCAACAAGTGTTATGTTTAAAAGAACTGATAAACCAAAAGACCTGTATTCTGTGTGTCTATCTCTTGTAAAAAAAAATGATTAAATTGATAAACATAGTTTGTGTACATTTCTTGTTTTCTTGCATGCTCAAGCAATAGTTATGTCAGGGAAGGGATTCGAACCCTTGCTTCCTTATATATTTGGAAATTTGATCTTAAGTCAAACGCCTTAACCACTCGGCCACCCTGACAGTTACTGATTTAATTAATATTGTTGGACATTAGTGTTTACAAAACTTTTCTTTTCCCCACTATATATATGCTCAACCACTTTTTGGTTTTTCAATGCTGATTTTTGTTTTGTTTCAATTTTTTTTTCAGTAACATTGCAGTTATCAGTATTGCAAACTGCGTGTTTAATATAGGGTTAAAGGCATTAAATAAATCACAAGCCTTACAGTAGTTGCATATAATGTATAACATGCAACATGTTATTCAAAATTTCAAATAGAGCTGTGCCTTGTTAACATTAAACTCTGTTGGTCATTAAAATAACTACTTGTAAAATAATTCCAGTGTCAAATCCTATTAGCAAATAGCATATATTAAATAATCATGCCATAAAACGAGAACTTAAAAATCATTTATTGTAGGAATACCTTTAATGGGATCACGAAACCTTCAAGTATGCAATATACATTCCAGATAGTGCTGTATTTTGGTCGATAGTGCCTCCAGTGCTTACATTAAATAAGAATACAATAAACATATAAATTTTTTTATAAATCATAATTGTTTTCATAAAATACCATATAATAAATATTTTCACACCAACGAATGACTATTTGAAAATGGTTTATTGTAGAAATATCTTTAATGGAATCTCCAAACCTTCAAGTAAACCATATATGATGTGCATTCCACATAGCTACATAACCGACAGTACATCGTGGTACCAATCTCCGCCGCATTGCGCGCTCATTGTTTGTGTTGGATTTCTGTCTCATTACTAGAACTGTACTTACTGGTAAATAACCAATATAGTGGTCAAAGTGTTCCCCTGGTAGATAACCCATGTTTGGTTTGTCAATTTCTAATTGCAAGGCCAGTCAAGACCTAACAAAAATTAGTCTTAACGTATATATCCATCATCAACACCATATCATTAAACAAATGAAACCATCTTAAGGTATTTATTACATTTAATTGCATTTTAGGAATCTTGCAAACATCTTGCAACCTTAAAGAGGAAAGTATAGACAGGAATTGTGAAAAGGAAACCGTTCAATCATTTAATGTCGTTAGTGTAAGGAACCTCAACGTAAGAGGTTATGAAAGTCTACGTGAGGGTGTGGTTTTTACAGCTGAATGCCTTTTCCTGACACCCACCTCAGAGACAAGTTTATGGGAAATGAAACTCAGCTATCATGTCGAATGTGAAGCTCCTAGTCTAGGAGAAAGTCATGTTGAGGTGATTGTCTACAGGGAGTGTGGTAAACGAGACAACAACAACAACAACAAAAAGCATACATGTAAAGGGAATATTATGGAATTTTCGAGTACATGTAGTCAATTTTAATAAAAATTGGATAAATTTCATGGTTTGTACACCACTTGGCTAAATTCGGTAAATTTTAGTGAATTTTCATCTATATTCGTCTAATTTTATATGAATTTGAGGTAGTTTAAACCATGCTTAGGTAAATCAATGGAATTTCAATAAATCTGGTAGTCATTTGTTGAATTTTGCTGGAATGTTGTGTCATTTGGTCAATTTGCGGAAAATGTAGTGGATTTTAGGAAAATTTAAGGTAAATCATGGGCAAGCACTCTATTATTAGCTGAGTTTCTAATACAATTTTTGCATACCCTAGGACCAGTATTGCATTATAAGGCATGCCATGTGTTAGCGTTCTTAAAAGCCAGTGATAAAAAACAAAAAGAGGTCTTTAATTCCACCCCTGGGCGTCATATCTAGTGTCATGTAGGTTGACGATCACGGAGTCCCAGCTGAGACCGTCATTGCTTCCACTAACTTGTGCTAGGCTCCTCACTCTCTTATTTCCTGTCGACCACACTTGCTCAACTCTTGTTCTCTACCGACCCCAACATGATTAGAGTATCCGAGCCCTAGGGAGTCTCTTCCTTTTGAAACTTCATTGGCCCTGGTTTATTTATTTTTTCTGATATCCTGAGGAGGCAGCCTTGCTTTTTTATTTTCATGTTATTTCCTGTCTTTTGCCCAAGCCCCCTCAAGAAGGTAGGGTGTATTTAGCCCCACGACTTGCGATGCACTCTGCCTATGGCTACACCCTCAAGGGCTGATCAGTTTGGAAGTTGGCAACCCCAAGGGATTTCTGAGCTGAGTCCAGTTTTCCTCCTCTTTATCCATTACCTCTGGGGCAAAGCCACTCCTAGTATACTTTTTATCTGCCTTTCATGGCTCTCCTTCCTTCCAACTCCCTCAATCCTTATGCTTGAGGGTTGAGGGCCATTTTTTATTCCTTCTGTCCTTTATTTGACCAATTGTTTTCCATTTCTTATTCTAGTATATAAGCGTATAGTAGCTTAGATTTAATTTTCATCTTTACGATGTCCCAAACCATTGAGGGTCGCTGTAGAACGCTTCTCTCTTGTCCAAAGGACAGCATGTTGAATTCCTCACTGGCTCATGAATTTTATACTTTGTTCACTTAGTTCTCATGGCTTTGAAACTGGCTGTCGGTAACGTGATCATTATTCATTTTAACTTCAGCGTACTAAACTAATTTTAAATTAGTTAATTTTAAATTAATTATTTTAAATTAATTTTAAATTCAGATTTGTGTTTCACAGTAAACACAATGATTATTCTCCGTTTAAAACAAGCCATACCATTCTTTTTCTAACATGATAGCTTATACGTGGGCATGGAAAGTAGTATAATCATCAGCTAAGGATTCAATTTCCATTACCTACACCTCTCATGGTATGCCAATTCGTTAAACTATAGAAAACGTTTCTATATGTTCTGTTACATTATTATTTCACCATATCACCGTGTAGTGGTTAACCTACTTGGTTGTCAACCCTAAGGTCTTGGCTTCCAACCCCGACTATACCATGACATTCATTTCAAGGTTGCCATAAGCTTTACTAAGCCTTTGTCAAACCTAACAAAGATCTAGTCATGTGCATAGCATGTCCGCTATCAAGCAAATGAGTAATATGAAACTTACTGACAAGGTCGCTGTGCTGTTATCAGCAAGGCACACTACGCAAACCAAAGCCGGAGTCTCTGTGCAGATTCAACACAGCGGTAGTAGGCAAGCCTATGTTTGTTTAAAAATCATCATGAATATAGCTCCACTGTCACTACAGAGGCCCCGGTTCGATTTTTTTTCACAAGGCTGCAACAGGGTAGACTGAGTCTTGACAGGTAAAACTTTTTGGGGTCCATTCGTGAACCAGGGTAAAGGGTTGGCCATCCTGACTTCTGCAACACCTCAAACCAATGTTTACTATTACTGGTGAGTTATCATTTTTTTCTTTCTTCGGCTTTTCCCAATTATTTTGAGTCGCCGGAGCCAACCAGGCTCATTTTGGTTTTGGCCGGGGATTTAAGGCCGAATGCCCTTCCTGACGCCACGTGATTTTTTTCAAGTGAAAATTCCAACCCCCGCCGTCACCGGGATTTGAACCCCACCTGCCCGAGTAAAGACGAGCAGCTAAGCACCTGCGCCATCACGCTCCCCACAGGTTAGTTATCTATCCGCACATTAATCCATAATTACCTAATAATAATAATAACAACAATCATCCTCCATACACATGTCCATTAAAGCATGGTTTCACAAAGATGCTTATGCTTTTAGGTGTATAACACATTTTTCCCCCATAACATAACTATTTACTGTTTTAGGGGTGAAATGATCAATCGAGGTAAAAGCCCATATCATCCCCTATTTTTTAAGCTATCACACCTAATTTTAGGATTCTTCGTTTCCTAGATAGGGATTTTTCAATTTTGGAGGGGTAGTTTCACCCCCCTGCTATTTTTCATCAAAAACAAAAGATCTTAGGTTCATTTATCATTTTTAGGTGTTTAACACGTTTTTCCCCTATAACATGACTATTTACTGTTTTAGGGGTGAAATGATCCATCGAGGTAAAAGCCCTATTCATCCCCTATTTTTTTAAGCTATCACACCTAATTTTAGGCTTCTTCGTTTCCAAGATATGGATTTTTCAATTTTGGGGGGTAGTTTCACCCCCTGCTATTTTTCATCAAAAAACAAAAGATCTTAGGTTCATTTATCATTTTAGGTGTTTAACACGTTTTTTCCCCATAACATGACTATTTACTGTTTTAGGGGTGAAGTGATCCATCGAGGTAAAAGCCCATATCATACCCTATTTTTTAAGCTATCACACCTAATTTTAGGCATCTTCATTTCCAAGATAGGGATTTTTCAATTTTGGGGGGTAGTTTCACCCCTCTGCTATTTTTCATCAAAAACAAAAGATCTTAGGTTCATTTATCATTTTTAGGTGTTTAACAAGTTTTTTCCCCATAACATGACTATTTACTGTTTTAGGGGTGAAATGATCCATCGAGGTAAAAGCCCATATCATCCCCTATTTTTTAAGCTATCACACCTAATTTTAGGCTTCTTCGTTTCCAAGATAGGGATTTTTCAATTTTGGGGGGTAGTTTCACCCCCAAACAGGGAATGTTGCCCCAAGTGCTAGGACCCCTCATACAAGTCCCTAGCATGATTGGTTCGCGAGATATGAACAAAAGTGTCGTTAGGCCCTTTCGACAAAAATAAATCCTACATTCAAAAACGGGGCGTTACCCCCCAGGGCTATAATACTGCCTATGGCAAAATCCCATGAGGGGTTCAGAAAATATTAACTAACGTGTAGTTAAGTCCTTTTGAAAAAACCCGTCCGTGCGCGCACATACAAAAAAAAATACTATTTCAACCCCCGGGTAAGTGTAGTTTTTATTTTCGAGTGAATATACCCCGTCCATGGAAAACGAGAGTTCACCACGAGTCCTACGACACCTCATAGGTTTAAATCCGATTATTGGTTAGCGAGATAGTCAAAAGCCAATGACCTATTAGTTTTTATGGTTTATTTCAATACATATTAAAAACACTCATTAATAAATCATCATTTAAAAAGCCCGCCCTCTTACAAAACTCCTCAAGTGCGCATGCGTATAAAAAAACATTCATCGCCAAAATGTCAAAAAACAACATGTTTACCCCAAATGGCGTTTCCCAATTCCATCCATTTTTAAAAAATAACCTCACCATCATCTAGAGCGGAAAAAATACCATCTAAACGACCCCTCACTCGACCCTACTCCTCCCCCACCACCTAACCCTTTCCCAACATAGGCATACATATTCAAGCACGAGCGCGACTTCAGGAAACCAACACTACCCCACTACTCGCGAATGACCTTTTAGTTTTGGTCTTTTAATCAAATAAAGAGCCTATAGGAAAGTAGGGGGCATTACTAGCAGTGCTAGGACACCCTGTATGTTCTAATCCCATGTTTGGTTAGCGAGATATCAGGTTCGGGGCAAATACGAGGGTGGCTCAATAAGAAGTGGTGCAGCTCTCTCCTTACCACACTACTGGTGTTCCCCAATCTGTTGTGTTGTCTGTGATTTTGATGCATGTGTTAACCCGTGTGATTGTATATGTCTATCTCCGGACCCTTCTTAAGTGTAATTCCTAGCGAAGTGTTGCTGGCTTATTCAACTTAGGCTATCCCCTGTTCCCTGTATTATAGCGTCTTCTAAGCTGCTTTTATTCTATTCGCTTTGTTGTCAAGAAAAAAATGTTGCCCTCTTATGAGAATTTTATATTTACCGTGTAATGAATCCTCCTGCATGAATTTTATTATAAAATCGCTGTTTTGTGCACCCTCTCGTGTAACATTGGTAATGTGACATACATGACACATAAAATACATGCATACTGTACACTTGTAAAAATTATACCTTACACGCTTGCGATTTTCTGCTTTTTCCACTTCAATCCTTACGCCTAAATGGCATCTAATTTTCAACATATATCTGTATATTACAGCCACGTGTGGGGCTCTCCAGTGTTTCCTGGATTATGTGTAGATATGTGGGTGTTTTGGCCAGTGTTTTTGTTAAATACGTGTAATTGTCTGGCCATAAATCTCTGTGCGTGTGAGTGACTGTTTTTTCTGAGTTTTAATTATTCTACCTTGAAGGTGTGCATGTTGGCGCCTGAGGCCTGTAATATGGTGTGTAATTCCCTCATTCACCTTCTAGCCGCCATCGCTCGATGGGGTGATTGAGTTCGCCCAGTAATTAAAGCGTAGGCCTCCGGCAACCACTTAGGCGGGTCCCTAATGCCTTCCTGCGGCGTCTGTAACAGGGTTATTTTTCGCCGTGCCTCTATGTGTCGTGCCCTCAACGGATGGGGTGTCCGCGTGTATGGGGGTGTTACTGTGCGCCATGGTGTAATATGAGCGTCTGCCGGGGTATGTGCCTCTCTGTATAAATGACCTGTGGGTGTAGGGAGAAGTGTTCGCCTAATTTCTTGTGCGCTCTGCTTATGCAGGGGCAATTTATGGTGTGATGTATAAACTGGGTTTGTAGGGATGGGTGCCAGAATTTGTCGCGGTGTTTGAGCTGTGTTGGTGGAGGGTAAAATGCTTAGCGCCTCTTTAACAATCTGTCGCCGCGCTGGCGGTGTTTGCCGTGCAACTATGTGTGTGTCTGGACTATGAAGCTTATGTTGCCGGGCCACGTCAGCCTCCTTCCCACTCAAGGTGTTTGGTGTGCCTAGGGTCATTGCTGCGAATTTCTTCGTGACTTCGTCAATCTCCTGCATGGGGTCTATAAGTTTCCCAGCTGCTAACTCAAATAGCATATTGCTCGCCTGTAATTTGGTATATTCTTGCCATAATTGAGCATACTCTCGTGTCAATTCTCTGGCTTGGTCGGCCACCCGTGTATTCTGTGTTCGTATCCTAAAGTGTTCTACCCCCAGCTTGTAATACTCCTTGTATAGTGCATCGTGTTGGAGATCCAATCGCCAGTGTGATCGGTTCAATTGAATCCGTATCGTCCTGGCCCTAGCCCTAATTTAACAGGTCTGTGTGTCTGTGCTCTGTTTTGTGTTAATGCCTTAATTATCTTATTATATTGGGCCCGCAGTAACTCCTGATATCTTCTCAGGTGGTCCTGTTTGATTTGGATGTCATTTGTGCCAGGCTATTAGGCCCTGGTAGCCCGCTATCTTCTTGAGTATTGCTAGGCGTGGAAGGGATGCCATATTGAAACAGTATGTAAAGGTTGATGTAATGTGTATAAAAGTGTTAAGAATGTTAATAGTTATTAGGAGCTTTTTGTCACCTCGTTAAGAGACTTTGTTGACATTATGCAACTGCATGTCAACGCTCTATACTAACTTGAGCAGCCTGTCCAAACTTGGGATACGTTCTTGATCTATGTCGGTACGTCTAAATTCGACTTCGCTACTTTAAAGGCGTGGGAGATTGAGCACGCTCATAAGGATGAACATTCCTTTGAGCACCTTATCAGTTTCATAAACAACCGGTGTCAACTTCTTACCGCACTCTCCTTTCAGTGCGAAAGTGTTGAAACTAACTCTCAACGTCACAACATCCCTGTTGTCAAACTATCTGTCAAGAACAAACAATCTTGTCCCACCGTCAAGGAGAACATAATAGAACGCTCAACAAGTCCTCAAAATGCATACTCTGCAAAGTTTCTCACGTCTTATACTTATGCAAATCTTTCAAAGAGCTATCAGTTGATGACAGAAGGAAATTGGTATCTCAAAACAAGTACTGTTTAATTTCTTTCACCTAAACATTCCGCTTCCAATTGCAAGTCCATTGTTTTCATTGTGAAAGGGCGCATCACACTCTCTTGCATCCTCATGGTCAATCGAGGTCATCAGTACCTACATCTCCTAACTCTAAGCAGAGCAACCCGGATCAAACAAGTGCGTCTTCCTGCATTTCTAATGCCAAGACCCTCTGTAGTGCGCAAGTTTTGTTGTCCACAGTTCAATTTGAAATTCAGGATAACAAGGGCGACTGAATCCAAGCAATAGGCTTGCTGGACTCTGCCTCTACTCACAACTTTGTTTCACGATCTTTAATTTAAAAACGTGGTCCTTAACTAACGCCCACTTCTATTAATGTATCAGGCATTAATGGTTCAATATCACACGCCTTGCATTTTTCAAAATTAAAGCTCAGAGACATTTGTCAAAGAAACACTAATCTTAAATTAATCTGTCTCATTCTTAACAGCATTGGGAAAGATACCCCTAGTCACTCTGTCGACACTTCTTGTTTAATTATACCTTCTTACTTAAGGCTAGCCGACCCTTTGTTTAACGTACAAGGTCCCATTGGCGTCATACTGAATGCTAATGCTTTTTTGGCATAGTTAGCGTCCTCAAAAGCGCTTCCTAGCTCGCGGCGTTTTACGCACGATACGAAGTTTGGTTGGGTTATAACTGGTCAAATCCAACGTTCCAGCCTTCAAATTAAATCTCAATGTCACTTTGTCAGTGCTGACTCAAATTCATTTTCTGAAGACGAGAACATTCAATTTTCTGATCTCAGTACATTTCAAACAACTTGCCGAATCAATGTCTCAATGTCAATAATAACGTCACAGCTGTAAGCTACGTAATGGTTTGCTCTCTATTTCCGCACAAAATGGCAATTCAAACCCGCCTTGCCCTGAGTCGTTTATTTTATTGCCTTGTGTCACTTCTCGCAGCAGGTAATTGTTTAAACTATCTATCGAAAACAATCTTCGCTCTGCGTCAAACCATGGCTATCAGTCACCATCACTTCGCTGTGAGCTGTGATTCACTTCTTTCGCTGATTAGTCGGAGGGCCAAGGCCGCCCCCTTCCTTCTATCTCACAACCGGAAGCAACATTAGAAAACGCTTGACAACCTGGGTTCTCTAGCTTCAAGAATAATAATCTATAGGCCTAATTTCTTTCTCTACTTCCCTGCTTTTCTCCGCCGTTCAGGAGAATTCAGCTTTATTGTGTTGGTAATGGTTTGGCTCGGAAATCTTCAAAAAAAATGTTAACTTAATTAATTGCTTCAATTCATCTGTCCTGAAATGGGTTGTTTATGACCAGGCCGCGTATGACCACGTGCGCCCCTTAATGTTCCGCTTTATTCCGTGGTTGTTTGTATTTACTTCGTTTGTTTACCTTCAACCACTTGTGTTGCAGCCTTGTTTATTTACAAACTCACGTAGTGTTTAGTCATCGCTTACTTCCTCCATGTTTTCCTTATCGCAACTTAGGCTATCTGCCTGCCACTGTCAAGCGGGTCGGTACTGTAACTCGGTGAGTTGCTTACTTTCTTGTTCCGATCACTGTCCTCTCTAGTCATCTCGCTATACTATTTGTGTTGAGGCTTTGTTTACTCACTTTGTTTACTTGTTTACACACGTAGCCGATGTTTGCTTCGATTGTTGTTCAGTAATATTTTTACATATCCTTGCTGCGCGTATCCATTGTATTCTGCGTAAATATTGTGTACTCTTGTTGTTTATGGTTAAACAAACTTACCTTTTCTCGTCTTTACATTTGATGTGTTTTCGCACCTCTACTTGTTTTTTCACGCTTGTTTTTGAATCAATTGTTCCCCTAGTTAACCTTTCTTGTGCGCCTTATAATCTAAGTTCTTCGCTTATTGTTACTAAATTATTTGTACCTATGGCGTTCTTGCTTCTTACTCGTATAGCTTCTTTATTCATTTGATATATTGTTAGCCTTAATCAATGTACTTCTTCATACAGTCTTTATACTAATTTGTTACTTCTCTCTTCGCACCTTGTCGTGATTTTTATTGAAACTTTACTTCTCGCAGCTCCTAGTTATTTTTTGATTGAAGGTGTGTTGCTAATTCTCGACCCTTGACCCCGCTTTCCAATGATCCTGATGATTTACTTACCTTAACGCCTGGTCATTTCCTTATTGGCAGTTCTCTTTCTTTCCCTCCCCCCGCTGGTTTGAATCTCTGGCAGGGTGGTGGAGTGCTACCCGGGAAGGGATGGAAAAATCAGGGTGGTGATTCTTAACCACCGGTGGTCATATTATAAGACCCATCTCACTTATATCTCCTTTCCCTCTCAATCCTTAAAATAGTTTTTTCGGTTCTCTGCTGGTGTCTGTCCCCTCAGCATTGTGTATTCTTTGGAATACTCGACTACTCAGAGTTAGCTCTTGCAGCTCTTTGCTTTCATTTTAATTCGTTTCAATTATTGAATTTCCCTTCCTGCAGTAAGCAATAGTGATCCCTTTGTATTTCTTCTTTCCTTCGAGCAGGAATTTATTGTGTTTTTGAGTGTGTTTCAATTGCTTATTCTGTGAAAATTTCACTGGCTCACCACGCGGCCACCCACCGAAGTTCTTCGGATTCATCGAGTCAAGAGAATTTGCATACCACTCCTACAGGCTTCGCCGCTGTCTTCAACTATCATCTCCTTGGAGACACTACTCCATGAAGAAAATTACATTTTGTAAAGTGTGTTTATTTTTTTATGTTTCCCGATTCTGCTACCAGTTCCTTTGTTTCCTTCCTAGCTAGCTCGTGCGCTCTTCTGCTCGTTCTCACTTCTTATCGGGTCGTCAACGTTTGAGTTCGGCCTTTTTCTGAGGCTAACTCTTGTCAACCGAGGTACAAAGTCATATCGCCGCCATGTTGTGGTTTTGTTTGAAAGCTGACGGCTACCAGGAGCCACCAACCTTCAGCGGCTATGAAAAAGTTAAGTACAAATCTTCAATGATTTTAAACACTTTTTAATGTTTTTAATCTATGCTGAACGCTTTTAATGGAAATGTATATACAGTGTGGGGAATTACGCAATATTGTGTAATGCCCGTCTTCGTGGGATTTTCTTTGACATGCTTTAGCTAAACAAGCTTGCTTTAAAACTTTAGTACTTCTTGTACGAAATAAAGGGGAAACCTTCCCCACACCGTGGGATTTCTGCTAATATTCATAGCTGTCTATAAACTTAACTTTTTCCACCGTGGGACTTCTAACGCCCTATTCAACTGTCATCACAGCTCTGGAAATTTCTATTTAAAAGAAGCTTTCAACCATCAAAACCTACTCCAAATCCAAAACCTTTCTAACGCAATAAACCTACTTAAGTCAAAATCAGTGAATTCATAAGCTACATTCTCAAGACTACATAATGCAAAACCTTGTCAACGTGCAATTTAAAGAAATTATATATACTACAATAGTGAACAGTTGCAATCTATCAACAAACTGTCACTGCTTCGATTGTGTGTTTGCCAAATTCTACCGCGTCGCGTTCGTTAGAGCAATAAATTGGCCAGAATTATAAATCCCTATTTCCTTTCTTCCAAATACCGTTTACTAACAAAACATAGTTAATTTAAAATTTAACTATTGAGTTCTAATTCTACGAGGCCTAGCCCACAGAGGCTCCCTCCCATCTTGATGGATATTCCATTTATTCACTCGGCAAAATTATATGTGGTTATAATCCACATTTTAATCTTCCTTTTCTCCTGTAACGTACAGGGAAGCATAATCTTCTAATTGTTAAACTTTTGTACCTGATTTTTTTCTCCAGACTTCGTTAATACGACCTGACCCTTTTGAATGTAACATTTATTAACCTCTGTTTAAATAAAAGCGGTAACCTCCGCTTGTAATTCTCCTTTTCCTCCTGCTACGATCAGGAATTTAATCTATTTGTTTATAGCCCTTTCGCTTGCCATAAGGGCATTCTAATAATGCTTGTATCCTACCCAACTAATTTATCAAAGTTATAATTACTTTACAATTGTCACTACAAACTTTAAATTTCTTAATTTTAAGCCCATCTTAAAATCTTTGTACAGGTTTAGTGCTCGTAATAGGTTCGAAACCATTTAAATTGTTTAAAATTATTTGTCAATTGTAAATGTCCAAATATTAGGTCTTAGACCTCGAAATTTGTAAACAAAAAACAAAAAGGTTGTCCTTAACTCAAAATAAGATTCAAAATCTATTAATTGTTAATTTTTCAAAATTCTATCAACTGTTTAATACATATTTGTTGTTTTGTCGCTATCTCTATTACTAGAACAAAGGTTAGGCAGGACCATCTCTTCCCTGATTCTTCTCCCAAAATTATTTCCTATTAAAAATAAAAAAGCAATCACTGAATCAATAAAAACTTTACAACTCATGGCGTTTAAAACGAAACATCTAATAACAACATTTCCAAAGTTTCTCTTAGCTGTCACAGCTAATTCTAGTAAATCATTAAGGCAAGTATAGCTCGCTCCGCCAGCTTCCTATTTGTAGAAACTTTCTCTCTAACTTGTGTTTTACTATTCAAAATTTTAGTTTTGTTAAAGTTAGGTCTGAAGGTTTCCTCCGTTCTAAGCTTTTAGTCGGCACCCTACTGGGTAAAAGCTTAGCCTGCTTTAAGTGCAACAATTGGTGTTCTTAAAAGGTTCTCACGAATAACAGTAAAAAATATTGCTAAAGGCACTAGAGTTGCTTTATCTCTTCCCACTCTGGGGGCATTCGGCTGTTCTGCCAGAGATCCGACAGTGTCCAGTTATAAAAATGTTACGGCAAATTCAAATCTTTCCCGCATTTCAGAATACTTAGTAAAATCTAACCCTATTGAAGGGAACCCACATAAATCCACTTCCTTTAATATATCCTTGCTTTCTAGCGTACTACCTATCCCCATAGTACCCAAATCCCAGCTCGAGAGGGAAATAACACATAGCGATATCTTGCGGGTAACCGTAGATCCCGCCGCTCTCTCCGCTGACGGTGACCGAGCCCCCACTTATTTTAGTTACTTCACGGGCTCTGCCCAGCATAACTTTTCGTTAGATCACTATTTTCGTGCTTGTCTTTATTGGATTCTGTTCCTCTTTGCCAAAAATTGTTCCTAAACCTAGATCTACTTCTTTTTTCCTCATCATCTTCCCTCAGGTAGTGTTGACACTCAGTATAAATCTACCACCGTGCTGGGCAGGTGAGGATCTCTGCAGAGCCTCTCCTACAACCCCAACACATCCCCGCTTCTTTGTTTACCTTCCCTGGTCGATGCCCTCAGGGTCAATGAACTTGGGCTGAATGACCTCCTAAACCGCCTAATTTGCATAAATAACGGTATTTGACCCACGAGCCTTATAGAGTTTCGACGTCACTAATCTAATCAAGTTTTCTCTGAAAAAACTCAAAATACCAATCCAACCCTCTTTAGTTTTGAAGTCAAATTTCCTACGCACTCAGGAGATGACAGCATAGCAAACATGATAGTTCGAAAACAAGTTACCTGTATCGACAACTAGATTCCATAAGTGCAGTTGTAAGAAAGAGGAGCATATCCTTCTACGGTCCCGTATTCAGGATGGACAACTCGAGGGCCATACCACCGTCTCTAAAGGAAATGCGACTAATGCTAAACGGACGAGAAATTAACTAGAATTACTAGAAATTGTTCCTGATGGGATCTACTGCAGAGCTCAGCACAAAACAATAAGCCCCTGATTGCCATCGCACTGCGACCTTAAGTAGGTATAAAATGGACATGGATTGACGGTGCTGAATTGCTGGATTAAGAAGAGTTCAGAAGCATAGTAGACCCAAATGAAACCAAATATAGTTATCGGCTAGTATTAATAAACATCGAAGAAATAATTACTATGCAGTTGTCTTAAACAGCCCTAAATTGTCTTCTTTTCATTACACTGGATTCACTGATATGTAGTATACTGTATTACAAGTTTTCTATACATTGCTTGGAGTGTTAATAATTTCCATATGCAATTGATGTGCAATTATGCTAATATTTTCAGCTTCCCAGGTGTAGAAGCTCTTGCTATGATCTACCATTCTATACTATCGCAACACTTGGCGTACCCGGATTATAAGTTCCCTTCAGAACTGGGGAAAATGGCTGCTTATGTGGTAGATGCAGCGCTGTTGTTTCACCAGCGAGCACTTCAGTTGTTCCTGCCAACAGCGGTTAAGTTCCACTACCTCTTCAACCTGAGAGACCTGACAAATGTCTTCCAAGTAAGTGGTACATCTTTTGCATATTACGATGTGAGCTGGTCATTATTTTGACAAGAGCTTGAACTAAATGATAGTACTGTGCCCATTTAGGGGGGCCTCCAACGGACAAGATTCTATCATGGGTTAACTTTAGGTTCTATGCTGTGATGGAGGTGGAGATATATGCTTAATTTTAAAATGAACATTCGCAGGGTTCCTACTCAGATAAGTACGTTTAATGAACAAATAACCACATAAAATGTACCGGCGAGAACATTTATCAACATAACAATGATATAAATCCTCCAGGGAAAATGAAATCTTAACCAAAAATAAGATGGCAAACATGCTTGAAAACATACAAATCAAACGTCAGGAGACCTGAAAGTAACATCAACTCTACGTTACATTACACGAACGTACAACTGACAGCACAAAACAAACAATTAATTTGCACTGTCCAATCAAAAAGATCCTTATTTACATTACAATCTAGTGATTGTGGACTATTGGTCTGTCTCGGAAAACAAAATACATTTGCGAAAAATACGTTTGTCCAGCCGTTGCGACAAACAAAGGTGTAAATCGGTTATATAGTCAACCATATTAGCTGAATATGGGAAAATATCCACAAATATGAACAAATGACGCATTACGAGCATTCGTAACCGAATATCAAATCTCAAATGCAAATGATAATATACACTATCAGAGCACTTAAGAGATTCTAAATAAAATATCCAACGTAATATTAATGCAACAGCAAACAAATCTAAATAACATATAGTCAACATAACGGTAACTCAATCATTCCTCACCAACAACGCCTATTATTTGGGGAACAGGATTCCACAAAACAAAATCAAACAGTCACTGACTCGAACAAATAATATAACCTATGCAGGAGCAAACACTGTCCATGTGAGGCATTCCTCGATCAATATCAATACAATGCACTCTCTGCAGTCGCAAACACTGTCCATGTGAGGCACTCCTCGACCAATATCAATACAATGCACTCTCTGCAGGTGCACACACTGTGCATGTGAGGCAATCCTCGACCAATAGCAATACAATGCACTCCCTGCAGGCGCAATCACTGTCCATGTGAGACACTCCTCGACCAATATCAATACATTGCACTCTCTGCAGGCGCAATCACTGTCCATTTGAGGCACTCCTCCACCAATATCAATACAATGCTCTCTCTGCAGGCGCAAACACTGTCCAAGTGAGGCACTCCTCGACCAATAACAATACATTGCACTCTCTGCAGGCGCAATCACTGTCCATGAGGCACTCCTCGACCAATATCAATACAATGCACTCTCTGCAGGTGCACACACTGTGCATGCGAGGCAATCCTCGACCAATAGCAATACAATGCACTCCCTGCAGGAGCAATCACTGTCCATGTGAGGCACTCCTCGACCAATATCAATACAATGCACTCTCTGCAGGCGCAATCACTGTTCATGTGAGGCATTCCTCGATCAATATCAATACAATGCTCTCTCTGCAGGTGCACACACTGTCCATGTGAAGCACTCCTCAACCAATATCAATACAAAGCATTCTCTGCAGTCGCAAACACGTTCCATGTGAGGCACTCCTCGACCAATATCAAAACAATGCACACTCTGCAGGCGCAAACACTGTCCTTGTGAGGAACTACTCGACCAATAGCAATACAATGCACTCTCTGCAGGTGCAAACACTGTCCATGTGAGGCACTCCTCGACCAATAGCAATACAATGCACTCTCTGCAGGTGCAAACACTGTCCATGTGAGGAACTCCTCGACCAATAGCAATACAATGTATTCTCTGCAGGCGCAACCACTGTGCATGTGAGGCACTCCTCGATCAATATCAATAAAATGCACTCTCTGCAGTCGCAAAAACTGTGCATGTGAGGCACTCCTCGATCAATATCAATACATTGCACTCTCTGCAGGCGCAATCACTGTCCATGTGAGGCACGCCTCGACCAATACCAATACAATGCTCTCTCTGCAGGCGCAAACACTGTCCAAATGAGGCACTCCTCGACAAATATCAATACATTGTTCTCTCTGCAGGCGCAATCACTGTCCGTGAGGCACTCCTCGACCAATATCAATACAATGCACTCTCTGCAGGTGCACACACTGTGCATGTGAGGCAATCCTCGACCAATAGCAATACAATGCACTCCCTGCAGGCGCAATCACTGTCCATGTGAGGCACTCCTCGACCAATATCAATACATTGCACTCTCTGCAGGGGCAATCACTGTCCCTTTGAGGCACTCCTCGACCAATATCAATACAATGCTATCTCTGCAGGCGCAAACACTGTCCAAGTGAGGCACTCCTCGACCAATATCAATACATTGCACTCTCTGCAGGCGCAATCACTGTCCATGAGGCACTCCTCGACCAATATCAATACAATGCACTCTCTGCAGGAGCACACACTGTGCATGCGAGGCAATCCTCGACCAATAGCAATACAATGCACTCCCTGCAGGAGCAATCACTGTCCATGTGAGGCACTCCTCGACCAATATCAATACAATGCACTCTCTGCAGGCGCAATCACTGTTCATGTGAGGCATTCCTCGATCAATATCAATACAATGCTCTCTCTGCAGGTGCACACACTGTCCATGTGAAGCACTCCTCAACCAATATCAATACAAAGCATTCTCTGCAGACGCAAACACGTTCCATGTGAGGCACTCCTCGACCAATATCAATACAATGCACACTTTGCAGGCGCAAACACTGTCCTTGTGAGGAACTACTCGACCAATAGCAATACAATGCACTCTCTGCAGGTGCAAACACTGTCCATGTGAGGCACTCCTCGACCAATAGCAATACAATGCACTCTCTGCAGGTGCAAACACTGTCCATGTGAGGAACTCCTCGACCAATAGCAATACAATGTATTCTCTGCAGGCGCAACCACTGTGCATGTGAGGCACTCCTCGATCAATATCAATAAAATGCACTCTCTGCAGTCGCAAACCCTGTGCATGTGAGGCACTCCTCGATCAATATCAATACATTGCACTCTCTGCAGGCGCAATCACTGTCCATGTGAGGCACTCCTCGACCAATACCAATACAATGCTCTCTCTGCAGGCGCAAACACTGTCCAAATGAGGCACTCCTCGACAAATATCAATACATTGTTCTCTCTGCAGGCGCAATCACTGTCCGTGAGGCACTCCTCGACCAATATCAATACAATGCACTCTTCGCAGGTGCACACACTGTGCATGTGAGGCAATCCTCGACAAATAGCAATACATTGCACTCCATGCAGGAGCAATCACTGTCCATGTGAGGCACTCCTCGACCAATATCAATACAATGAAATCTCTGCAGGCGCAATAACTGTTCATGTGAGGCATTCCTCGATCAATATCAATACAATGCACTCCCTGCAGGTGCACACACTGTCCATGTGAGGCACTCCTCGACCAATGTCAATACAATGCACCATCTGCAGTCGCAAACACGTTCCATGTGAGGCACTCCTCGACCAATATCAATACAATGCACTCTCCGCAGGCGCAAAGACTTTCCATGTGAGGAACTCCTCGACCAATAGCAATACAATGCACTCTCTGGAGGTGCAAACACTGTCCATGTGAGGCACTCCACGACCAATAGCAATACAATGCACTCTGTGCAGGTGCAACCACTGTGCATGTGAGGCACTCCTCGATCAATATCAATAAAATGCACTCTCTGCAGTCGCAAACACTGTGCTTGTGAGGCACTCCTCGATCAATATCAATACAATGCACACTCTGCGGGCGCTATCACTTTGCATGTGAGGCACTCATCGACCTATATAAATACAATGCAGTCTATGCAGGCGCAATTATCTTCCATGTGAGGCACTACTCGACCAATATCAATAAAATACAATCACTGCAGGCGCAATCACTGGGCATGTGAGGCACTCACCGATCAATATCAATACATTGCACTCTCTGCAGGCGCAATCACTGTCCATGTGAGGCACTCCTCGACCAATATCAATACAATGCTCTATCTGCAGGCGCAAACACTGTCCAAATGAGGCACTCCTCGACAAATATCAATACATTGTACTCTCTGCAGGCGCAATCACTGTCCGTGAGGCACTCCTCGACAAATATCAATACAATGCACTCTCTGCAGGTGCACACACTGTGCATGTGAGGCAATCCTCGACCAATAGCAATACATTGCACTCCATGCAGGAGCAATCACTGTCCATGTGAGGCACTCCTCGACCAATATCAATACAATGAACTCTCTGCAGGCGCAATAACTGTTCATGTGAGGCATTCCACGATAAATATCAATACAATGCACTCCCTGCAGGTGCACACACTGTCCATGTGAGGCACTCCTCGACCAATGTCAATACAATGCACCATCTGCAGTCGCAAACACGTTCCATGTGAGGCAATCCTCGACCAATATCAATACAATGCTCTCTCCGCAGGCGCAAACACTTTCCATGTGAGGAACTCCTCGACCAATAGCAATACAATGCACTCTCTGTAGGTGCAAACACTGTCCATATGAGGCACTCATCGACCTATATAAATACAATGCAGTCTCTGCAGGCGCAATTATCTTCCATGTGAGGCACTACTCGACCAATATCAATAAAATACAATCTCTGCAGGCGCAATCACTGGGCATGTGAGGCACTCCTCGATCAATATCAATACATTGCACTCTCTGCAGGCGCAATCACTGTCCATGTGAGGCACTCCTCGACCAATATCAATACAATGCTCTCTCTGCAGGCGCAAACACTGTCCAAATGAGGCACTCCTCGATCAATATCAATACATTGCACTCTCTGCAGGCGCAATCACTGTCCATGTGAGGAACTCCTCGACCAATAGCAATACAATGCACTCTCTGCAGGTGAAAACATTGTCCATGTGAGGCACTCCACGACCAATAACAGTACAATGCACTCTCTGCAGGTGCAAACACTGTCCCTGTGAGGAACTCCTCGACCAATAGCAATACAAAGCATTCTCTGCAGGCGCAACCACTGTGCATGTGAGGCACTCCTCGATCAATATCAATAAAATGCACTCTCTGCAGTCGCAAACACTGTGCATGTGAGGCACTCCTCGATCATAATCAATACAATGCACTCTCTGGAGGCGCAATCACTCTGCATGTGAGGCACTCCGCGACCAATATCAATACAATGCAGTCTCTGCAGGCGCAATTATCTTCCATGTGAGGCACTACTCGACCAAGATCAATACAATGCAATCTCTGCAGGCGCAATCACTGGGCAGGTGAGGCACTCCTCGTTCAATATCAATACATTGCACTCTCTGCAGGCGCAAACACTGCCCAAGTGAAGCACTACTCGACCAATATCAATACAATGCACACTCTGTAGGCGCAATTACTGTGCATGTGAGGCACTACTCGACCAATATCAATACAAAGCACTCTCTGCTGGCCCAAACGCTGTCCATGTGAGGCACTACTCGACCAAAATCAATACAATGCACTCTCTGCAGGCGCAAACACTCTCCAAGTGAGGCACTCCTCGATCAATATCAATACAATGCTATCTATGCAGGCGCAAACACTGTCCATTCGAGGCACTCCACGACCAATATCAAACAAACGCACACTCTTCAGGCACAAACACTGTGCATGTGAGGCACACATCGACCAATATAAATACAATGCACTTTCTGCAGGGGCAATCACTGTCCATGACAGGCATTCATCGACCGATATCAATACAATGCACTCTCTGCAGTCGCAAACACTGTCCATGTGAGGCACTACTCAACAAATATCTATACAACGCACTCTCTGCACGCGCAAACACTGTGCATGTGAGGCACTCATCGACCAATATCAATACAATGCACTTTCTGCAGGGGCAACCACTGTCCATGTGATGCACTCCTCGACCAATATCAATACAATGCACTCTCTGCAGTCGCAAACACTGTCGATGTGAGGCACTCCTCGACCAATATCAATCAATCGCATGCTCTGCAGTAGCAAACACTGGCCATGAGGCACTCCTAGACCAATATCAATACGATGCACTCTCTGCAGTCGCAAACACTGTCCATGTGAGGCACTCCTCGACCAATATCAATCAATCGCACGCTCTGCAGTAGCAAACACTGTCCATGAGGCACTCCTAGACCAATATCAATACGATGCACTCTCTGCAGGCGCAATCACTGTCTATGTGAGGCACTCCTAGACCAATATGAATACAACGCACACTGTGCAGGCGCAAACACTGTCCATGTGAGGCACTCCTCGACCAATATCAAGACAATGCATTCTCTGCAGGCGTGAACACTGTCCATGAGAGGCACTCCTCGACAAATATCAATACATTGTTCTCTCTGCAGGCGCAATCACTGTCCGTGAGGCACTCCTCGACCAATATCAATACAATGCACTCTCTGCAGGTGCACACACTGTGCATGTGAGGCAATCCTCGACCAATAGCAATACAATGCACTCCCTGCAGGCGCAATCACTGTCCACGTGAGGCACTCCTCGACAAATATCAATACATTGCACTCTCTGCAGGCGCAATCACTGTCCATTTGAGGCACTCCTCGACCAATATCAATACAATGCTCTCTCTGCAGGCGCAAACACTGTCCAAGTGAGGCACTCCTCGACCAATATCAATACATTGCACTCTCTGCAGGCGCAATCACTGTCCATGAGGCACTCCTCGACCAATATCAATACAATGCACTCTCTGCAGGTGCACACACTGTGCATGCGAGGCAATCCTCGACCAATAGCAATACAATGCACTCCCTGCAGGAGCAATCACTGTCCATGTGAGGCACTCCTCGACCAATATCAATACAATGCACTCTCTGCAGGCGCAATCACTGTTCATGTGAGGCATTCCTCGATCAATATCAATACAATGCTCTCTCTGCAGGTGCACACACTGTCCTTGTGAGGAACTACTCGACCAATAGCAATTGAATGCACTCTCTGCAGGTGCAAACACTGTCCATGTGAGGCACTCCTCGACCAATAGCAATACAATGCACTCTCTGCAGGTGCAAACACTGTCCATGTGAGGAACTCCTCGACCAATAGCAATACAACGTATTCTCTGCAGGCGCAACCACTGTGCATGTGAGGCACTCCTCGATCAAAATCAATAAAATGCACTCTCTGCAGTCGCAAACACTGTGCATGTGAGGCACTCCTCGATCAATATCAATACATTGCACTCTCTGCAGGCGCAATCACTGTCCATGTGAGGCACTCCTCGACCAATACCAATACAATGCTCTCTCTGCAGGCGCAAACACTGTCCAAATGAGGCACTCCTCGACAAATATCAATACATTGTTCTCTCTGCAGGCGCAATCACTGTCCGTGAGGCACTCCTCGACCAATATCAATACAATGCACTCTTCGCAGGTGCACACACTGTGCATGTGAGGCAATCCTCGACCAATAGCAATACATTGCACTCCATGCAGGAGCAATCACTGTCCATGTGAGGCACTCCTCGACCAATACCAATACAATGCTCTCTCTGCAGGCGCAAACACTGTCCAAATGAGGCACTCCTCGACAAATATCAATACATTGTTCTCTCTGCAGGCGCAATCACTGTCCGTGAGGCACTCCTCGACCAATATCAATACAATGCACTCTTCGCAGGTGCACACACTGTGCATGTGAGGCAATCCTCGACCAATAGCAATACATTGCACTCCATGCAGGAGCAATCACTGTCCATGTGAGGCACTCCTCGACCAATATCAATACAATGAACTCTCTGCAGGCGCAATAACTGTTCATGTGAGGCATTCCACGATAAATATCAATACAATGCACTCCCTGCAGGTGCACACACTGTCCATGTGAGGCACTCCTCGACCAATGTCAATACAATGCACCATCTGCAGTCGCAAACACGTTCCATGTGAGGCAATCCTCGACCAATATCAATACAATGCTCTCTCCGCAGGCGCAAACACTTTCCATGTGAGGAACTCCTCGACCAATAGCAATACAATGCACTCTCTGTAGGTGCAAACACTGTCCATATGAGGCACTCATCGACCTATATAAATACAATGCAGTCTCTGCAGGCGCAATTATCTTCCATGTGAGGCACTACTCGACCAATATCAATAAAATACAATCTCTGCAGGCGCAATCACTGGGCATGTGAGGCACTCCTCGATCAATATCAATACATTGCACTCTCTGCAGGCGCAATCACTGTCCATGTGAGGCACTCCTCGACCAATATCAATACAATGCTCTCTCTGCAGGCGCAAACACTGTCCAAATGAGGCACTCCTCGATCAATATCAATACATTGCACTCTCTGCAGGCGCAATCACTGTCCATGTGAGGAACTCCTCGACCAATAGCAATACAATGCACTCTCTGCAGGTGAAAACATTGTCCATGTGAGGCACTCCACGACCAATAACAGTACAATGCACTCTCTGCAGGTGCAAACACTGTCCCTGTGAGGAACTCCTCGACCAATAGCAATACAAAGCATTCTCTGCAGGCGCAACCACTGTGCATGTGAGGCACTCCTCGATCAATATCAATAAAATGCACTCTCTGCAGTCGCAAACACTGTGCATGTGAGGCACTCCTCGATCATAATCAATACAATGCACTCTCTGGAGGCGCAATCACTCTGCATGTGAGGCACTCCGCGACCAATATCAATACAATGCAGTCTCTGCAGGCGCAATTATCTTCCATGTGAGGCACTACTCGACCAAGATCAATACAATGCAATCTCTGCAGGCGCAATCACTGGGCAGGTGAGGCACTCCTCGTTCAATATCAATACATTGCACTCTCTGCAGGCGCAAACACTGCCCAAGTGAAGCACTACTCGACCAATATCAATACAATGCACACTCTGTAGGCGCAATTACTGTGCATGTGAGGCACTACTCGACCAATATCAATACAAAGCACTCTCTGCTGGCCCAAACGCTGTCCATGTGAGGCACTACTCGACCAAAATCAATACAATGCACTCTCTGCAGGCGCAAACACTCTCCAAGTGAGGCACTCCTCGATCAATATCAATACAATGCTATCTATGCAGGCGCAAACACTGTCCATTCGAGGCACTCCACGACCAATATCAAACAAACGCACACTCTTCAGGCACAAACACTGTGCATGTGAGGCACACATCGACCAATATCAATACAATGCACTTTCTGCAGGGGCAATCACTGTCCATGACAGGCATTCATCGACCGATATCAATACAATGCACTCTCTGCAGTCGCAAACACTGTCCATGTGAGGCACTACTCAACAAATATCTATACAACGCACTCTCTGCACGCGCAAACACTGTGCATGTGAGGCACTCATCGACCAATATCAATACAATGCACTTTCTGCAGGGGCAACCACTGTCCATGTGATGCACTCCTCGACCAATATCAATACAATGCACTCTCTGCAGTCGCAAACACTGTCGATGTGAGGCACTCCTCGACCAATATCAATCAATCGCATGCTCTGCAGTAGCAAACACTGGCCATGAGGCACTCCTAGACCAATATCAATACGATGCACTCTCTGCAGTCGCAAACACTGTCCATGTGAGGCACTCCTCGACCAATATCAATCAATCGCACGCTCTGCAGTAGCAAACACTGTCCATGAGGCACTCCTAGACCAATATCAATACGATGCACTCTCTGCAGGCGCAATCACTGTCTATGTGAGGCACTCCTAGACCAATATGAATACAACGCACACTGTGCAGGCGCAAACACTGTCCATGTGAGGCACTCCTCGACCAATATCAAGACAATGCATTCTCTGCAGGCGTGAACACTGTCCATGAGAGGCACTCCTCGACAAATATCAATACATTGTTCTCTCTGCAGGCGCAATCACTGTCCGTGAGGCACTCCTCGACCAATATCAATACAATGCACTCTCTGCAGGTGCACACACTGTGCATGTGAGGCAATCCTCGACCAATAGCAATACAATGCACTCCCTGCAGGCGCAATCACTGTCCACGTGAGGCACTCCTCGACAAATATCAATACATTGCACTCTCTGCAGGCGCAATCACTGTCCATTTGAGGCACTCCTCGACCAATATCAATACAATGCTCTCTCTGCAGGCGCAAACACTGTCCAAGTGAGGCACTCCTCGACCAATATCAATACATTGCACTCTCTGCAGGCGCAATCACTGTCCATGAGGCACTCCTCGACCAATATCAATACAATGCACTCTCTGCAGGTGCACACACTGTGCATGCGAGGCAATCCTCGACCAATAGCAATACAATGCACTCCCTGCAGGAGCAATCACTGTCCATGTGAGGCACTCCTCGACCAATATCAATACAATGCACTCTCTGCAGGCGCAATCACTGTTCATGTGAGGCATTCCTCGATCAATATCAATACAATGCTCTCTCTGCAGGTGCACACACTGTCCTTGTGAGGAACTACTCGACCAATAGCAATTGAATGCACTCTCTGCAGGTGCAAACACTGTCCATGTGAGGCACTCCTCGACCAATAGCAATACAATGCACTCTCTGCAGGTGCAAACACTGTCCATGTGAGGAACTCCTCGACCAATAGCAATACAATGTATTCTCTGCAGGCGCAACCACTGTGCATGTGAGGCACTCCTCGATCAAAATCAATAAAATGCACTCTCTGCAGTCGCAAACACTGTCCATGTGAGGCACTCCTCGATCAATATCAATACATAGCACTCTCTGCAGGCGCAATCACTGTCCATGTGAGGCACTCCTCGACCAATACCAATACAATGCTCTCTCTGCAGGCGCAAACACTGTCCAAATGAGGCACTCCTCGACAAATATCAATACATTGTTCTCTCTGCAGGCGCAATCACTGTCCGTGAGGCACTCCTCGACCAATATCAATACAATGCACTCTTCGCAGGTGCACACACTGTGCATGTGAGGCAATCCTCGACCAATAGCAATACATTGCACTCCATGCAGGAGCAATCACTGTCCATGTGAGGCACTCCTCGACCAATATCAATACAATGAACTCTCTGCAGGCGCAATAACTGTTCATGTGAGGCATTCCTCGATCAATATCAATACAATGCACTCCCTGCAGGTGCACACACTGTCCATGTGAGACACTCCTCGACCAATGTCAATACAATGCACCATCTGCAGTCGCAAACACGTTCCATGTGAGGCAATCCTCGACCAATATCAATACAATGCTCTCTCCGCAGGCGCAAACACTTTCCATGTGAGGAACTCCTCGACCAATAGCAATACAATGCACTCTCTGTAGGTGCAAACACTGTCCATATGAGGCACTCATCGACCTATATAAATACAATGCAGTCTCTGCAGGCGCAATTATCTTCCATGTGAGGCACTACTCGACCAATATCAATAAAATACAATCTCTGCAGGCGCAATCACTGGGCATGTGAGGCACTCCTCGATCAATATCAATACATTGCACTCTCTGCAGGCGCAATCACTGTCCATGTGAGGCACTCCTCGACCAATATCAATACAATGATCTCTCTGCAGGCGCAAACACTGTCCAAATGAGGCACTCCTCGATCAATATCAATACATTGCACTCTCTGCAGGCGCAATCACTGTCCATGTGAGGAACTCCTCGACCAATAGCAATACAATGCACTCTCTGCAGGTGAAAACATTGTCCATGTGAGGCACTCCACGACCAATAACAGTACAATGCACCCTCTGCAGGTGCAAACACTGTCCCTGTGAGGAACTCCTCGACCAATAGCAATACAAAGCATTCTCTGCAGGCGCAACCACTGTGCATGTGAAGCACTCCTCGATCAATATCAATAAAATGCACTCTCTGCAGTCGCAAACACTGTGCATGTGAGGCACTCCTCGATCATAATCAATACAATGCACTCTCTGGAGGCGCAATCACTCTGCATGTGAGGCACTCCGCGACCAATATCAATACAATGCAGTCTCTGCAGGCGCAATTATCTTCCATGTGAGGCACTACTCGACCAAGATCAATACAATGCAATCTCTGCAGGCGCAATCACTGGGCAGGTGAGGCACTCCTCGTTCAATATCAATACATTGCACTCTCTGCAGGCGCAAACACTGCCCAAGTGAAGCACTACTCGACCAATATCAATACAATGCACACTCTGTAGGCGCAATTACTGTGCATGTGAGGCACTACTCGACCAATATCAATACAAAGCACTCTCTGCTGGCCCAAACGCTGTCCATGTGAGGCACTACTCGACCAAAATCAATACAATGCACTCTCTGCAGGCGCAAACACTCTCCAAGTGAGGCACTCCTCGATCAATATCAATACAATGCTATCTATGCAGGCGCAAACACTGTCCATTCGAGGCACTCCACGACCAATATCAAACAAACGCACACTCTTCAGGCACAAACACTGTGCATGTGAGGCACACATCGACCAATATCAATACAATGCACTTTCTGCAGGGGCAATCACTGTCCATGACAGGCATTCATCGACCGATATCAATACAATGCACTCTCTGCAGTCGCAAACACTGTCCATGTGAGGCACTACTCAACAAATATCTATACAACGCACTCTCTGCAGGCGCAAACACTGTGCATGTGAGGCACTCATCGACCAATATCAATACAATGCACTTTCTGCAGGGGCAACCACTGTCCATGTGATGCACTCCTCGACCAATATCAATACAATGCACTCTCTGCAGTCGCAAACACTGTCGATGTGAGGCACTCCTCGACCAATATCAATCAATCGCATGCTCTGCAGTAGCAAACACTGTCCATGAGGCACTCCTAGACCAATATCAATACGATGCACTCTCTGCAGTCGCAAACACTGTCCATGTGAGGCACTCCTCGACCAATATCAATCAATCGCACGCTCTGCAGTAGCAAACACTGTCCATGAGGCACTCCTAGACCAATATCAATACGATGCACTCTCTGCAGGCGCAATCACTGTCCATGTGAGGCACTCCTAGACCAATATGAATACAACGCACACTGTGCAGGCGCAAACACTGTCCATGTGAGGCACTCCTCGACCAATATCAAGACAATGCATTCTCTGCAGGCGTGAACACTGTCCATGAGAGGCACTCCTCGACAAATATCAATACATTGTTCTCTCTGCAGGCGCAATCACTGTCCGTGAGGCACTCCTCGACCAATATCAATACAATGCACTCTCTGCAGGTGCACACACTGTGCATGTGAGGCAATCCTCGACCAATAGCAATACAATGCACTCCCTGCAGGCGCAATCACTGTCCACGTGAGGCACTCCTCGACAAATATCAATACATTGCACTCTCTGCAGGCGCAATCACTGTCCATTTGAGGCACTCCTCGACCAATATCAATACAATGCTCTCTCTGCAGGCGCAAACACTGTCCAAGTGAGGCACTCCTCGACCAATATCAATACATTGCACTCTCTGCAGGCGCAATCACTGTCCATGAGGCACTCCTCGACCAATATCAATACAATGCACTCTCTGCAGGTGCACACACTGTGCATGCGAGGCAATCCTCGACCAATAGCAATACAATGCACTCCCTGCAGGAGCAATCACTGTCCATGTGAGGCACTCCTCGACCAATATCAATACAATGCACCCTCTGCAGGCGCAATCACTGTTCATGTGAGGCATTCCTCGATCAATATCAATACAATGCTCTCTCTGCAGGTGCACACACTGTCCTTGTGAGGAACTACTCGACCAATAGCAATTGAATGCACTCTCTGCAGGTGCAAACACTGTCCATGTGAGGAACTCCTCGACCAATAGCAATACAATGTATTCTCTGCAGGCGCAACCACTGTGCATGTGAGGCACTCCTCGATCAAAATCAATAAAATGCACTCTCTGCAGTCGCAAACACTGTGCATGTGAGGCACTCCTCGATCAATATCAATACATTGCACTCTCTGCAGGCGCAATCACTGTCCATGTGAGGCACTCCTCGACCAATACCAATACAATGCTCTCTCTGCAGGCGCAAACACTGTCCAAATGAGGCACTCCTCGACAAATATCAATACATTGTTCTCTCTGCAGGCGCAATCACTGTCCGTGAGGCACTCCTCGACCAATATCAATACAATGCACTCTTCGCAGGTGCACACACTGTGCATGTGAGGCAATCCTCGACCAATAGCAATACATTGCACTCCATGCAGGAGCAATCACTGTCCATGTGAGGCACTCCTCGACCAATATCAATACAATGAACTCTCTGCAGGCGCAATAACTGTTCATGTGAGGCATTCCTCGATCAATATCAATACAATGCACTCCCTGCAGGTGCACACACTGTCCATGTGAGGCACTCCTCGACCAATGTCAACACAATGCACCATCTGCAGTCGCAAACACGTTCCATGTGAGGCACTCCTCGACCAATATCAATACAATGCACTCTCCGCAGGCGCAAGGACTTTCCATGTGAGGAACTCCTCGACCAATAGCAATACAATGCACTCTCTGCAGGTGCAAACACTGTCCATGTGAGGCACTCCACGACCAATAGCAATACAATGCACTCTCTGCAGGTGCAACCACTGTGCATGTGAGGCACTCCTCGATCAATATCAATAAAATGCACTCTCTGCAGTCGCAAACACTGTGCATGTGAGGCACTCCTCGATCAATATCAATACAATGCACTCTCTGCAGGCGCTATCACTTTGCATGTGAGGCACTCATCGACCTATATAAATACAATGAAGTCTCTGCAGGCGCATTTATCTTCCATGTGAGGCACTACTCGACCAATATCAATAAAATACAATCACTGCAGGCGCAATCACTGGGCATGTGAGGCACTCATCGATCAATATCAATACATTGCACTCTCTGCAGGCGCAATCACTGTCCATGTGAGGCACTCCTCGACCAATATCAATACAATGCTCTCTCTGCAGGCGCAAACACTGTCCAAATGAGGCACTCCTCGACAAATATCAATACATTGTACTCTCTGCAGGCGCAATCACTGTCCGTGAGGCACTCCTCGACCAATATCAATACAATGCACTCTCTGCAGGTGCACACACTGTGCATGTGAGGCAATCCTCGACCAATAGCAATACATTGCACTCCATGCAGGAGCAATCACTGTCCATGTGAGGCACTCCTCGACCAATATCAATACAATGAACTCTCTGCAGGCGCAATAACTGTTCATGTGAGGCATTCCTCGATCAATATCAATACAATGCACTCCCTGCAGGTGCACACACTGTCCATGTGAGGCACTCCTCGACCAATGTCAATACAATGCACCATCTGCAGTCGCAAACACGTTCCATGTGAGGCAATCCTCGAGCAATATCAATACAATGCACTCTCTGCAGGCGCAAACACTTTCCATGTGAGGAACTCCTCGACCAATAGCAATACAATGCACTCTCTGCAGGTGCAAACTCTGTCCATGTGAGGCACTCCACGACCAATAGCAATACAATGCACTCTCTGCAGGTGCAACCACTGTGCATGTGAGGCACTCCTCGATCAATATCAATAAAATGCACTCTCTGCAGTCGCAAACACTGTGCATGTGAGGCACTCCTCGATCAATATCAATACAATGCACTCTCTGCAGGCGCTATCACTTTGCATGTGAGGCACTCATCGACCTATATAAATACAATGCAGTCTCTGCAGGCTCAATTATCTTCCATGTGAGGCACTACTCGACCAATATCAATAAAATACAATCTCTGCAGGCGCAATCACTGGGCATGTGAGGCACTCCTCGATCAATATCAATACATTGCACTCTCTGCAGGCGCAATCACTGTCCATGTGAGGCACTCCTCGACCAATATCAATACAATGCTCTCTCTGCAGGCGCAAACACTGTCCAAATGAGGCACTCCTCGATCAATATCAATACATTGCACTCTCTGCAGGCGCAATCACTGTCCATGTGAGGTATTCCTCGACCAATAGCAATACAATGCACTCTCTGCAGGTGCAAACACTGTCCATGTGAGGCACTCCACGACCAATAGCAATACAATGCACTCTCTGCAGGTGAAAACACGTCCCTGTGAGGAACTCCTCGACCAATAGCAATACAAAGCATTCTCTGCAGGCGCAACCACTGTGCATGTGAGGCACTCCTCGATCAATATCAATAAAATGCACTCTCTGCAGTCGCAAACACTGTGCATGTGAGGCACTCCTCGATCATAATCAATACAATGTACTCTCTGGAGGCGCAATCACTCTGCATGTGAGGCACTCAGCGACCAATATCAATACAATGCAGTCTCTGAAGGCGCAATTATCTTCCATGTGAGGCACTACTCGACCAAGATCAATACAATGCAATCTCTGCAGGCGCAATCACTGGGCAGGTGAGGCACTCCTCGTTCAATATCAATACATTGCACTCTCTGCAGGCGCAAACACTGCCCAAGTGAAGCACTACTCGACCAATATCAACACAATGCACACTCTGTAGGCGCAATTACTGTGCATGTGAGGCACTACTCGACCAATATCAATACAAAGCACTCTCTGCTGGCCCAAACGCTGTCCATGTGAGGCACTACTCGACCAAAATCAATACAATGCACTCTCTGTAGGCGCAAACACTCTCCAAGTGAGGCACTCCTCGATCAATATCAATACAATGCTATCTATGCAGGCGCAAACACTGTCCATGTGAGGCACTCCACGTCCAATATCAAACAAACGCACACTCTTCAGGCACAAACACTGTCCATGTGATGCACTCCTCGACCAATATCAATACAATGCACTCTCTGCAGTCGCAAACACTGTCGATGTGAGGCACTCCTCGACCAATATCAATCAATCGCATGCCCTGCAGTAGCAAACACTGTCCATGGGGCACTCCTAGACCAATATCAATACGATGCACTCTCTGCAGTCGCAAACACTGTCCATGTGAGGCACTCCTCGACCAATATCAATCAATCGCACGCTCTGCAGTAGCAAACACTGTCCATGAGGCACTCGTAGACCAATATCAATACGATGCACTCTCTGCAGGTGCAATCACTGTCCATGTGAGGTACTCCTAGACCAATATGAATACAACGCACACTGTGCAGGCGCAAACACTGTCCATGTGAGGCACTCCTCGACCAATATCAAGACAATGCACTCTCTGCAGGCGTGAACACTGTCCATGAGAAGCATTCCTCGACCAATATCAATACAATGCACACTCTGCAGTCGCAAGCACTGTCCATTTGAGGTACCCCGCGATCACTATAAATACGATGCACTCTATGCAGGCGCAATCACTGTCTAGGTGCGGCACTCCTCGAACAATATCAATACAATGCACACTCTGCAGTCGCAAACACTGCCCAAGTGAGGCACTCCTCGACCAATATCAATACAATGCACTCTCTGCTGTCGCAAGCACCTTCCATGTGAGGCATTCCTCAACCAATATCAATACAATGCCCTCTCTGCAGGCGCAAACACTGTCCATGTGAGGCACTCTTCGACAAATATCAAAACAATGCACTCTCTGCAGTCGCAAACGCGGTCCATGAGGCACTCCTAGACCAATATCAATACAATGCCCTCTCTGCAGGCGCAAACACTGTCCATGTGAGGCACTCTTCGACAAATATCAAAACAATGCACTCTCTGCAGTCGCAAACACGGTCCATGAGGCACTCCTCGACCAACATAAATACAATGCAATCTCTGCAGGCGCAAACACTGTCCATGTGAGGCACTACTCGACCAATATCAATAAATTGCACTCTCTGCAGGCGCAAAAACTGTCCATGTGAGGCACTCCTCGACCAACATAAATACAATGCAATCTCTGCAGGCGCAAACACTGTCCACGTGAGGCACTACTCGACCAATATCAATAAATTGCACTCTCTGCAGGCGCAATCCCTGTCCATGAGAGGCACTCCTCGACCAATATCAATACAATGCAGTCTCTGCTGGCGCAAACACTGTCCATGTGAGGCACTCCTAGAACAATATAAATACAATGCACTCTCTGCAGTCGCAAACACTGTCCATGAGAGGCACTACCCGACCAATATCAATACAATGCACTCTCTGCTGGCGCAAACACTGTCCATGTGAGGCACTACTCGACCAATAACAATACAATGCACTCTCTGCAGGCGCAAACACTGTCCAAGTGAGGCACTAACCGACCAATATCAATACAATGCACTCTCTGCAGTCGCAAACACTGTCCATATGAGGCACTCCTCGAACAATATCAATACAATGCACTCTCTGCAGGCGCAAACACAGTCCATGTGAGGCACTCCACGACCAATATCAATACAATGCACTTTCTGCTGGCGCAATCACTGTCCATGAGAGGCACTACTCGACCAATATCAATATAATGCACTCTCTGCTGGCGCAATCACTGTCCAAGTGAGGCACTACTCGACCTATATCAATACAATGCACTCTCTGCAGTCGCAAAAACTGTCCATGTGAGCCATTACTCAACCAATATCAATACAATGCACTCTCTGCAGGCGCATAAACTGTGCATGCGAGGCACTACTCGCACAATATCAATACAATGCACTCTCTGCAGGTGCAAACACTGTCCATGAGAGGCACTTCTGGAACAATATCAATTCAATGCACACTCTGCAGGCGCAAACACTGTCCATGTGGGGCACTCCCCGACCAATATCCATACAATGTACTCTCTGCAAGTGCAAACTCTGTCCATGTGAGGCACTCCTCGAACAATATCAATTCAATGCACTCTCTGCTGGGGCAAACACTGTCCAAGTGAGGAACTCCTCCACCAATATTATTACAATGCACTCTCTTAAGGCGCAAACAACGTCCATGTGAGGCACTACTCAACAAATATCTATACAACGCACTCTCTACAGGCGCAAACACTGTGCATGTGAGGCACTTCTCGACAAATATCAATACAATGCACTCTCTTCAGGCACAAACACTGTGCATGCGAGGCACTCCTCCACCAATATCAATACAATGCACTCTCTGGAGGATCAAACACTGTCCATGAGAGACACTACCCGACGAATATCAATACAATGCACTCTCTGCAAGCACAATCACTGTCCATGTGAGGCACTCCTCGACCAATATCAAAACAATGCACTCTCTGCAGGCGCAAAAACTTTCCATGAGAGGCACTCCACGACGAATATCAATATATAATGCAGTCTCTACAGGCGCAAAAACGGACCATGTGAGGCACTCCTCGACCAATATCAAAACAATGCACTCTCTGCAGGCGCAAACACCTTCCATGTGTGGCACTCCTCGACGAATATCAATATAATGCACACTCTGCAGGCGCAAACAATGCCCATGTGAGGCACTCCTCGACCAATATCAATACAATGCACACTCTGCAGTCGTAAACACCTTCCATGTGAGGCACTCCTCGAACAATGTCAATACAATGCACTCTCTGCAGTCGCAAACACGCTCCATGTGAGGCACCTCTCGACCAATATCAATACAATGCACTCTGTTCAAGCACAATCACTGTCCATGAGAGGCACTCATCGACCAATATCAATACAATGCTCTCTCTGCACTCGCAAACACTGTCCATGTGAGGCACTCCTCGAACAATATCAATACGATGCACTCCCTGCAGGCGCACCCACTGTGCATGTGATTTACTCCTCGATTAAATATCAATATCATGCACTCTCTGCAGGTGCACACACTGTCCATGTGAGGCACTCCTCGACCAATATCAATACAATGCACTCTGTGCAGGCGCAAACACTGTCCTTGTGTGGCACTCCTCGACCAATATCAATGCGATGCACCCTCTGCAGTCGCAAACACTGTCCATGTGAGGCAATCCTCGACCAATATCAAAACAATGCACTCTCTGCAGGCGCAAACACCTTCCATGTGAGGCACTGCTCGAGGAATATCAATATAACTCACTCTCTGCAGAGGCAAACACCTTCCATGTGAGGTACTCCTCGACCAATATCAAAACAATGCACTCTATGCAGGCGCAAACACCTTCCATGTTAGGCACTCCTCGAGGAATATCAATACAATTCACTCTCTGCAGACGCAAACACCTTCCATGTGAGGCACTCCTCGACCAATATCAAAACAACGCACTCTATGCAGGCGCAAACACCTTCCATGTGAGTCACTCCTCGACGAATATCAATATAATGCACTCACTGCAGGCACAAACACTGTCCATGTCAGGCACTCCTCGACCAATATCAATACGATGCACTCTCTACAGGCACAAACACTGTCCATATGAGAAACAACCCGACCAATATCAATACAAAGCACTCTCTGCAGGCGCACCCACTGTGCATGTGAGGCACTACTCGACCCATATCAACACAATGCACTCTCTGCAGTCGCAAACACTGTCCATGTGAGGATCTCCTCGACCAATATCTATACAACGCACTCTCTGCAGGCGCAAAAACTGTCCATGTGATGCACTCCTCGACCAATATCAAAACAATGCACTCTCTGCAGGCGCAAAAACTTTCCATGAGAGGCACTCCTCGACGAATATCAATATAATGCACTCTCTACAGGCGCAAAAACGGTCCATGTGAGGCACTCCTCGACCAATATCAAAACAATGCACTCTCTGCAGGCGCAAAAACCTTCCATGTGAGGCACTCCTCGACGAATATCATTATAATGCACACTCTGCAGGCGCAATCAATGCCCATGTGAGGCACTTCTCGACCAATATCAATACAATGCACACTCTGCAGTCGTAAACACCTTCCATGTGAGGCACTCCTCGAACTATGTCAATACAACGCACTCTCTGAAGTCGCAAACACGCTCCATGTGAGGCACTCCTCGACCAATATCAATACAATGCCCTCTCTGCAGGCCCACACACTGTCCATGTGAGGCACGACTCGACCAATATCAATACAATGCACTCTCTGGAGGATCAAACACTGTCCATGTGAGGCACTACCCGACCAATATCAATACAATGCACTCTGTTCAAGCACAATCACTGTCCATGAGAGGCACTCCTCGATCAATATCAATACAATGCTCTCTCTGCACGCGCAAACACTGTCCATGTGAGGCACTCCTTGAACAATATCAATACGATGCACTCCCTGCAGGCGCAACCACTGTGCATGTGAGGTACTCCTCGATTAAATATCAATACCATGCACTCTCAGCAGGTGCACACACTGTCCATGTGAGGCACTTCTCGACCAATATCAATACATGGCACTCCCTGCAGGCGCAAACACTGTTCATGTGAGGCACTCCTCGACGAATATCAATATAATGCAATCTCTGAAGGTGCACACACTGTTCATGTGAGGCACTCCTCGACAAATATCAATACCATGCACTCTCTGCAGGTGCACACACTGTCCATGTGAAGCACTCCTCGAACAATATCAATAAAATTCACTCTCTGCTGGAGCACACACTGTCCATGTGAGGCACTCCTCGACCAATATCAATAAAATGAACTCTCTGCAGGTGCACACATTGTCCATGTTAGGCACTCCTCGACGAATATAAATACAATGCACTCACCGAAGGCACAAACACTGCCCATGTGAGGCACTTCTCGACCAATATCAATACAATTCACTCTCTGCGAGCGCAAACACTGTGCATACGATGCACTACACGACCAATATCAATATAATGATCTCTCTGCAGGGGCAATCATCGTCCATGTGAGGCACTCCTCGACCAATATCAATACAACGCATTCTCTGCAGTCGCAAAAACTGTCCATGAGGCACTCCTCGACCAATATCAATACAATGCACTTTCTGCAGGGGCAATCACTGTCCATGTGATGCACTCCTCGACCAATATCAATACAATGCACTCTCTGCAGTCGCAAACACTGTCGATGTGAGGCTCTCCTCGACCAATATCAATCAATCGCATGCTCTGCAGTAGCAAACATTGTCCATGAGGCACTCCTAGACCAATATCAATACGATGCACTCTCTGCAGTCGCAAACACTGTCCATGTGAGGCACTCCTCGACCAATATCAATCAATCGCACGCTCTGCAGTAGCAAAAACTGTCCATGAGGCACTCCTAGACCAATATCAATACGATGCACTCTCTGCAGGCGCAATCACTGTCCATGTGAGGCACTCCTAGACCAATATGAATACAACGCACACTGTGCAGGCGCAAACACTGTCCATGTGAGGCACTCCTCGACCAATATCAAGACAATGCACTCTCTGCAGGCGTGAACACTGTCCATGAGAGGCATTCCTCGACCAATATCAATACAATGCACACTCTGCAGTCGCAAGCACTGTCCATTTGAGGTACCCCGTGATCAATATAAATACGATGCACTCTATGCAGGCGCAATCACTGTCTAGGTGCGGCACTCCTCGAACAATATCAATGCAATGCACACTCTGCAGTCGCAAACACTGCCCAAGTGAGGCACTCCTCGACCAATATCAATACAATGTACACTCTGCAGTCGCAAGCACCTTCCATGTGAGGCATTCCTCAACCAATATCAATACAATGCCCTCTCTACAGGCGCAAACACTGTCCATGTGAGGCACTCCTCGACAAATATCAAAACAATGCACTCTCTGCAGTCGCAAACCCGGTCCATGAGTCACTCCTAGACCAATATCAATACTATGCCCTCTATGCAGGCGCAAACACTGTCCATGTGAGGCACTCCTCGACCAACATAAATACAATGCAATCTCTGCAGGCGCAAACACTGTCCATGTGAGGCACTACTCGACCCATATCAATAAATTGCACTCTCTGCAGGCGCAATCCCTGTCCATGAGAGGCACTCCTCGACCAATATCAATACAATGAAGTCTCTGCTGGCGCAAACACTGTCCATGTGAGGCACTCCTAGAACAATATAAATACAATGCACTCTCTGCAGTCGCAAACACTGTCCATGAGAGGCACTACCCGACCAATATCAATACAATGCACTCTCTGCTGGCGCAAACACTGTCCATGTGAGGCACTACTCGACCAATAACAATACAATGCACTCTCTGCAGGCGCAAACACTGGCCAAGTGAGGCACTACCCGACCAATATCAATACAATGCACTCTCTGCAGTCGCAAACACTGTCCATATGAGGCACTCCTCGAACAATATCAATACAATGCACTCTCTGCAGGCGCAAACACAGTCCATGTGAGGCACTCCACGACCAATATCAATACAATGCACTTTCTGCTGGCGCAATCACTGTCCATGAGAGGCACTACTCGACTAATATCAATATAATGCACTCTCTGCTGGCGCAAACACTGTCCATGAGAGGCACTTCTCGAACAATATCAATTCAATGCACACTCTGCAGGCGCAAACACTGTCCATGTGGGGCACTCCTCGACCAATATCCACACAAGAACTCTCTGCAAGTGCAAACTCTGTCCATGTGAGGCACTCCTCGAACAATATCAATTCAATGCACTCTCTGCTGGGGCAAACACTGTCCATGTGAGGAACTCCTCCACCAATATTATTACAATGCACTCTCTTAAGGCGCAAACAACGTCCATGTGAGGCACTACTCAACAAATATCTATACAACGCACTCTCTTCAGGCGCAAACACTGTGCATGTGAGGCACTTCTCGACAAATATCAATACAATGCACTCTCTGCAGGCACAAACACTGTGCATGCGAGGCACTCCTCCACCAATATCAATACAATGCACTCTCTGGAGGATCAAACACTGTCCATGAGAGACACTACCCGACGAAAATCAATACAATGCACTCTCTGCAAGCACAATCACTGTCCATGAGAGGCACTCCTCGACCAATATCAATACAATGAACTCTCTGCAGGCGCAAACACTGTCCATGAGAGGTACTCCTCGACAAATATCTATCAATCTCACTCTCTGCAGGCGCAATCACTGTCCAGATGAGGCACTCCAAGACCAATATCAATCAATTGCAAACTCTGCATTCGCAACCCTGTCCATGTGTGGCACTGCTAGACCAATATCTATAAAACGCACTCTCTGCAGGCGCAAACACTGTCCATGTGAGGCACTCCTCGACCAATATCAAAACAATGCACTCTCTGCAGGCGCAAAAACTTTCCATGAGAGCCACTCCACGACGAATATCAATATATAATGCAGTCTCTACAGGCGCAAAAACGGTCCATGTGAGGCACTCCTCGACCAATATCAAAACAATGCACTCTCTGCAGGCGCAAACACCTTCCATGTGAGGCACTCCTCGACGAATATCAATATAATGCACACTCTGCAGGCGCAAACAATGCCCATGTGAGGCACTCCTCGACCAATATCAATACAATGCACACTCTGCAGTCGTAAACACCTTCCATGTGAGGCACTCCTCGAACAATGTCAATACAATGCACTCTCTGCATTCGCAAACACGTTCCATGTGAGGCACTCCTCGACCAATATCAATACAATGCACTCTGTTCAAGCACAATCACTGTCCATGAGAGGCACTCATCGACCAATATCAATACAATGCTCTCTCTGCACTCGCAAACACTGTCCATGTGAGGCACTCCTCGAACAATATCAATACGATGCACTCCCTGCAGGCGCACCCACTGTGCATGTGATTTACTCCTCGATTAAATATCAATATCATGCACTCTCTGCAGGTGCACACACTGTCCATGTGAGGCACTCCTCGACCAATATCAATACAATGCACTCTGCGCAGGCGCAAACACTGTCCTTGTGTGGCACTCCTCGACCAATATCAATGCGATGCACCCTCTGCAGTCGCAAACACTGTCCATGTGAGGCAATCCTCGACCAATATCAAAACAATGCACTCTCTGCAGGCGCAAACACCTTCCATGTTAGGCACTCCTCGAGGAATATCAATACAATTCACTCTCTGCAGACGCAAACACCTTCCATGTGAGTCACTCCTCGACCAATATCAAAACAACGCACTCTATGCAGGCGCAAACACCTTCCATGTGAGTCACTCCTCGACGAATATCAATATAATGCACTCACTGCAGGCACAAACACTGTCCATGTCAGGCACTCCTCGACCAATATCAATACGATGCACTCTCTGCAGGCACAAACACTGTCCATATGAGAAACAACCCGACCAATATCAATACAAAGCACTCTCTGCAGGCGCACCCACTGTGCATGTGAGGCACTACTCGACCCATATCAACACAATGCACTCTCTGCAGTCGCAAACACTGTCCATGTGAGGATCTCCTCGACCAATATCTATACAACGCACTCTCTGCAGGCGCAAAAACTGTCCATGTGATGCACTCCTCGACCAATATCAAAACAATGCACTCTCTGCAGGCGCAAAAACTTTCCATGAGAGGCACTCCTCGACGAATATCAATATAATGCACTCTCTACAGGCGCAAAAACGGTCCATGTGAGGCACTCCTCGACCAATATCAAAACAATGCACTCTCTGCAGGCGCAAAAACCTTCCATGTGAGGCACTCCTCGACGAATATCCTTATAATGCACACTCTGCAGGCGCAATCAATGCCCATGTGAGGCACTTTTCGACCAATATCAATACAATGCACACTCTGCAGTCGTAAACACCTTCCAGGTGAGGCACTCCTGGAACAATATCAATACAACGCACTCTCTGAAGTCGCAAACACGCTCCATGTGAGGCACTCCTCGACCAATATCAATACAATGCCCTCTCTGCAGGCCCACACACTGTCCATGTGAGGCACGACTCAACCAATATCAATACAATGCACTCTCTGGAGGATCAAACACTGTCCATGTGAGGCACTACCCGACCAATATCAATACAATGCACTCTGTTCAAGCACAATCACTGTCCATGAGAGGCACTCCTCGACCAATATCAATACAATGCTCTCTCTGCACGCGCAAACACTGTCCATGTGAGGCACTCCTTGAACAATATCAATACGATGCTCTCCTTGCAGGCGCAACCACTGTGCATGTGAGGTACTCCTCGATTAAATATCAATACCATGCACTCTCAGCAGGTGCACACACTGTCCATGTGAGGCACTCCTCGACCAATATCAATACATTGCACTCCCTGCAGGCGCAAACACTGTTCATGTGAGGCACTCCTCGACGAATATCAATATAATGCAATCTCTGAAGGTGCACACACTGTCCATGTGAGGCACTCCTCGACAAATATCAATACCATGCACTCTCTGCAGGTGCACACACTGTCCATGTGAAGCACTCCTCGAACAATATCAATAAAATTCACTCTCTGCTGGAGCACACACTGTCCATGTGAGGCACTCCTCGACCAATATCAATAAAATGAACTCTCTGCAGGTGCACACATTGTCCATGTTAGGCACTCCTCGACGAATATCAAGACAATGCACACACCGAAGGCACAAACACTGCCCATGTGAGGCACTTCTCGACCAATATCAATACAATTCACTCTCTTCGAGCGCAAACACTGTTCATACGAGGCACTACACGACCAATATCAATATAATGATCTCTCTGCAGGGGCAATCACTGTCCATGTGATGCACTCCTCGACCAATATCAATACAATGCACTCTCTGCAGTCGCAAACACTGTCGATGTGAGGCACTCCTCGACCAATATCAATCAATCGCATGCTCTGCAGTAGCAAACACTGTCCATGAGGCACTCCTAGACCAATATCAATACGATGCACTCTCTGCAGTCGCAAACACTGTCCATGTGAGGCACTCCTCGACCAATATCAATCAATCGCACGCTCTGCAGTAGCAAAAACTGTCCATGAGGCACTCCTAGACCAATATCAATACGATGCACTCTCTGCAGGCGCAATCACTGTCCATGTGAGGCACTCCTAGACCAATATGAATACAACGCACACTGTGCAGGCGCAAACACTGTCCATGTGAGGCACTCCTCGACCAATATCAAGACAATGCACTCTCTGCAGGCGTGAACACTGTCCATTTGAGGTACCCCGCGATCAATATAAATACGATGCACTCTATGCAGGCGCAATCACTGTCTAGGTGCGGCACTCCTCGAACAATATCAATACAATGCACACTCTGCAGTCGCAAACACTGCCCAAGTGAGGCACTCCTCGACCAATATCAATACAATGCACACTCTGCAGTCGCAAGCACCTTCCATGTGAGGCATTCCTCAACCAATATCAATACAATGCCCTCTCTACAGGCGCAAACACTGTCCATGTGAGGCACTCTTCGACAAATATCAAAACAATGCACTCTCTGCAGTCGCAAACGCGGTCCATGAGGCAATCCTAGACCAATATCAATACAATGCCCTCTCTGCAGGCGCAAACACTGTCCATGTGAGGCACTCCTCGACCAACATAAATACAATGCAATCTCTGCAGGCGCAAACACTGTCCATGTGAGGCACTACTCGACCAATATCAATAAATTGCACTCTCTGCAGGCGCAATCCCTGTCCATGAGAGGCACTCCTCGACCAATATCAATACAATGCACTCTCTGCTGGCGCAAACACTGTCCATGTGAGGCACTACTCGACCAATAACAATACAATGCACTCTCTGCAGGCGCAAACCCTGTCCAAGTGAGGCACTACCCGACCAATATCAATACAATGCACTCTCTGCAGTCGCAAACACTGTCCATATGAGGCACTCCTCGAACAATATCAATACAATGCACTCTCTGCAGGCGCAAACACAGTCCATGTGAGGCACTCCACGACCAATATCAATACAATGCACTCTCTGCAGGTGCACACACTGTCCATTTGAAGCACTCCTCGAACAATATCAATAAAATTCACTCTCTGCTGGAGCACACACTGTCCATGTGAGGCACTCCTCGACCAATATCAATAAAATGAACTCTCTGCAGGTGCACACATTGTCCATGTTAGGCACTCCTCGACGAATATCAAGACAATGCACTCACCGAAGGCACAAACACTGCCCATGTGAGGCACTTCTCGACCAATATCAATACAATTCACTCTCTTCGAGCGCAAACACTGTTCATACGAGGCACTACACGACCAATATCAATATAATGATCTCTCTGCAGGGGCAATCACTGTCCATGTGATCCACTCCTCGACCAATATCAATACAATGCACTCTCTGCAGTCGCAAACACTGTCGATGTGAGGCACTCCTCGACCAATATCAATCAATCGCATGCTCTGCAGTAGCAAACACTGTCCATGAGGCACTCCTAGACCAATATCAATACGATGCACTCTCTGCAGTCGCAAACACTGTCCATGTGAGGCACTCCTCGACCAATATCAATCAATCGCACGCTCTGCAGTAGCAAAAACTGTCCATGAGGCACTCCTAGACCAATATCAATACGATGCACTCTCTGCAGGCGCAATCACTGTCCATGTGAGGCACTCCTAGACCAATATGAATACAACGCACACTGTGCAGGCGCAAACACTGTCCATGTGAGGCACTCCTCGACCAATATCAAGACAATGCACTCTCTGCAGGCGTGAACACTGTCCATTTGAGGTACCCCGCGATCAATATAAATACGATGCACTCTATGCAGGCGCAATCACTGTCTAGGTGCGGCACTCCTCGAACAATATCAATACAATGCACACTCTGCAGTCGCAAACACTGCCCAAGTGAGGCACTCCTCGACCAATATCAATACAATGCACACTCTGCAGTCGCAAGCACCTTCCATGTGAGGCATTCCTCAACCAATATTAATACAATGCCCTCTCTACAGGCGCAAACACTGTCCATGTGAGGCACTCTTCGACAAATATCAAAACAATGCACTCTCTGCAGTCGCAAACGCGGTCCATGAGGCACTCCTAGACCAATATCAATACAATGCCCTCTCTGCAGGCGCAAACACTGTCCATGTGAGGCACTCCTCGACCAACATAAATACAATGCAATATCTGCAGGCGCAAACACTGTCCATGTGAGGCACTACTCGACCAATATCAATAAATTGCACTCTCTGCAGGCGCAATCCCTGTCCATGAGAGGCACTCCTCGACCAATATCAATACAATGCACTCTCTGCTGGCGCAAACACTGTCCATGTGAGGCACTACTCGACCAATAACAATACAATGCACTCTCTGCAGGCGCAAACCCTGTCCAAGTGAGGCACTACCCGACCAATATCAATACAATGCACTCTCTGCAGTCGCAAACACTGTCCATATGAGGCACTCCTCGAACAATATCAATACAATGCACTCTCTGCAGGCGCAAACACAGTCCATGTGAGGCACTCCACGACCAATATCAATACAATGCACTTTCTGCTGGCGCAATCACTGTCCATGAGAGGCACTACTTGACCAATATCAATATAATGCACTCTCTGCTGGCGCAAACACTCTCCATGAGAGGCACTTCTCGAACAATATCAATTCAATGCACACTCTGCAGGCGCAAACACTGTCCATGTGGGGCACTCCTCGACCAATATCCATACAATGTACTCTCTGCAAGTGCAAACTCTGTCCATATGAGGCACTCCTCGAACAATATCAATTCAATGCACTCTCTGCTGGGGCAAACACTGTCCATGTGAGGAACTCCTCCACCAATATTATTACAATGCACTCTCTTAAGGCGCAAACAACGTCCATGTGAGGCACTACTCAACAAATATCTATACAACGCACTCTCTTCAGGCGCAAACACTGTGCATGTGATGCACTTCTCGACAAATATCAATACAATGCACTCTCTGCAGGCACAAACACTGTGCATGCGAGGCACTCCTCCACCAATATCAATACAATGCACTCTCTGGAGGATCAAACACTGTCCATGAGAGACACTACCCGACGAATATCAATACAATGCACTCTCTGCAAGCACAATCACTGTCCATGAGAGGCACTCCTCGACCAATATCAATACAATGCACTCTCTGCAGGCGCAAAAACTGTCCATGAGAGGTACTCCTCGACAAATATCTATCAATCTCACTCTCTGCAGGCGCAATCACTGTCCAGATGAGGCACTCCAAGACCAATATCAATCAATTGCAAACTCTGCATTCGCAACCCTGTCCATGTGTGGCACTGCTAGACCAATATCTATAAAACGCACTCTCTGCTGGCGCAAACACTGTCCATGTGAGGCACTCCTCGACCAATATCAAAACAATGCACTCTCTGCAGGCGCAAAAATTTTCCATGTGAGGCACTCCTCGACGAATATCAATATATAATGCAGTCTCTACAGGCGCAAAAACGGTCCATGTGAGGCACTCCTCGACCAATATCAAAACAATGCACTCTCTGCAGGCGCAAACACCTTCCATGTGAGGCACTCCTCGACGAATATCAATATAATGCACACTCTGCAAGCGCAAACAATGCCCATGTGAGGCACTCCTCGACCAATATCAATACAATGCACACTCTGCAGTCGTAAACACCTTCCATGTGAGGCACTCCTCGAACAATGTCAATACAATGCACTCTCTGCATTCGCAAACACGCTCCATGTGAGGCACTCCTCGACCAATATCAATACAATGCACTCTGTTCAAGCAATATCACTGTCCATGAGAGGCACCCATCGACCAATATCAATACAATGCTCTCTCTGCACTCGCAAACACTGTCCATGTGAGGCACTCCTCGAACAATATCAATACGATGCACTCCCTGCAGGCGCACCCACTGTGCATGTGATTTACTCCTCGATTAAATATCAATACCATGCACTCTCTGCAGGTGCACACACTGTCCATGTGAGGCACTCCTCGACCAATATCAATACAATGCAATCTGTGCAGGCGCAAACACTGTCCTTGTGTGGCACTCCTCGACCAATGTCAATGCGATGCACCCTCTGCAGTCGCAAACACTGTCCATGTGAGGCAATCCTCGACCAATATCAAAACAATGCACTCTCTGCAGGCGCAAACACCTTCCATGTGAGGCACTCCTCGAGGAATATCAATATAATTCACTCTCTGCAGACGCAAACACCTTCCATGTGAGGCACTCCTCGACCAATATCAAAACAATGCACTCTATGCAGGCGCAAACACCTTCCATGTTAGGCACTCCTCGAGGAATATCAATACAATTCACTCTCTGCAGACGCAAACACCTTCCATGTGAGGCACTCCTCGACCAATATCAAAACAACGCACTCTATGCAGGCGCAAACACCTTCCATGTGAGTCACTCCTCGACGAATATCAATATAATGCACTCACTGCAGGCACAAACACTGTCCATGTCAGGCACTCCTCGACCAATATCAATACGATGCACTCTCTGCAGGCACAAACACTGTCCATATGAGAAACAACCCGACCAATATCAATACAAAGCACTCTCTGCAGGCGCACCCACTGTGCATGTGAGGCACTACTCGACCCATATGAACACAATGCACTCTCTGCAGTCGCAAACACTGTCCATGTGAGGATCTCCTCGACCAATATCAATACAATGCCCTCTCTGAAGGCCCACACACTGTCCATGTGAGGCACGACTCAACCAATATCAATACAATGCACTCTCTGGAGGTTCAAACACTGTCCATGTGAGGCACTACCCGACCAATATCAATACAATGCACTCTGTTCAAGCACAACCACTGTCCATGAGAGGCACTCCTCGACCAATATCAATACAATGCTCTCTCTGCACGCGCAAACACTGTCCATGTGAGGCACTCCTCGAACAATATCAATACGATGCACTCCCTGCAGGCGCAACCACTGTCCATGTGAGGCACTCCTCGACCAATATCAATACATTGCACTCCCTGCAGGCGCAAACACTGTTCATGTGAGGCACTCCTCGACGAATATCAATACAATGCACTCTCTGCAGGCGCAAACACAGTCCATGTGAGGCACTCCACGACCAATATCAATACAATGCACTTTCTGCTGGCGCAATCACTGTCCATGAGAGGCACTACTCGACCAATATCAATATAATGCACTCTCTGCTGGCGCAAACACTGTCCATGAGAGGCACTTCTCGAACAATATCAATTCAATGCACACTCTGCAGGCGCAAACACTGTCCATGTGGGGCACTCCTCGACCAATATCCACACAAGAACTCTCTGCAAGTGCAAACTCTGTCCATGTGAGGCACTCCTCGAACAATATCAATTCAATGCACTCTCTGCTGGGGCAAACACTGTCCATGTGAGGAACTCCTCCACCAATATTATTACAATGCACTCTCTTAAGGCGCAAACAACGTCCATGTGAGGCACTACTCAACAAATATCTATACAACGCACTCTCTTCAGGCGCAAACACTGTGCATGTGAGGCACTTCTCGACAAATATCAATACAATGCACTCTCTGCAGGCACAAACACTGTGCATGCGAGGCACTCCTCCACCAATATCAATACAATGCACTCTCTGGAGGATCAAACACTGTCCATGAGAGACACTACCCGACGAAAATCAATACAATGCACTCTCTGCAAGCACAATCACTGTCCATGAGAGGCACTCCTCGACCAATATCAATACAATGAACTCTCTGCAGGCGCAAACACTGTCCATGAGAGGTACTCCTCGACAAATATCTATCAATCTCACTCTCTGCAGGCGCAATCACTGTCCAGATGAGGCACTCCAAGACCAATATCAATCAATTGCAAACTCTGCATTCGCAACCCTGTCCATGTGTGGCACTGCTAGACCAATATCTATAAAACGCACTCTCTGCAGGCGCAAACACTGTCCATGTGAGGCACTCCTCGACCAATATCAAAACAATGCACTCTCTGCAGGCGCAAAAACTTTCCATGAGAGCCACTCCACGACGAATATCAATATATAATGCAGTCTCTACAGGCGCAAAAACGGTCCATGTGAGGCACTCCTCGACCAATATCAAAACAATGCACTCTCTGCAGGCGCAAACACCTTCCATGTGAGGCACTCCTCGACGAATATCAATATAATGCACACTCTGCAGGCGCAAACAATGCCCATGTGAGGCACTCCTCGACCAATATCAATACAATGCACACTCTGCAGTCGTAAACACCTTCCATGTGAGGCACTCCTCGAACAATGTCAATACAATGCACTCTCTGCAGTCGCAAACACGCTCCATGTGAGGCACTCCTCGACCAATATCAATACAATGCACTCTGTTCAAGCACAATCACTGTCCATGAGAGGCACTCATCGACCAATATCAATACAATGCTCTCTCTGCACTCGCAAACACTGTCCATGTGAGGCACTCCTCGAACAATATCAATACGATGCACTCCCTGCAGGCGCACCCACTGTGCATGTGATTTACTCCTCGATTAAATATCAATATCATGAACTCTCTGCAGGTGCACACACTGTCCATGTGAGGCACTCCTCGACCAATATCAATACAATGCACTCTGTGCAGGCGCAAACACTGTCCTTGTGTGGCACTCCTCGACCAATATCAATGCGATGCACCCTCTGCAGTCGCAAACACTGTCCATGTGAGGCAATCCTCGACCAATATCAAAACAATGCACTCTCTGCAGGCGCAAACGCCTTCCATGTGAGGCACTGCTCGAGGAATATCAATATAACTCACTCTCTGCAGACGCAAACACCTTCCATGTGAGGCACTCCTCGACCAATATCAAAACAATGCACTCTATGCAGGCGCAAACACCTTCCATGTTAGGCACTCCTCGAGGAATATCAATACAATTCACTCTCTGCAGACGCAAACACCTTCCATGTGAGGCACTCCTCGACCAATATCAAAACAACGCACTCTATGCAGGCGCAAACACCTTCCATGTGAGTCACTCCTCGACGAATATCAATATAATGCACTCACTGCAGGCACAAACACTGTCCATGTCAGGCACTCCTCGACCAATATCAATACGATGCACTCTCTGCAGGCACAAACACTGTCCAAATGAGAAACAACCCGACCAATATCAATACAAAGCACTCTCTGCAGGCGCACCCACTGTGCATGTGAGGCACTACTCGACCCATATCAACACAATGCACTCTCTGCAGTCGCAAACACTGTCCATGTGAGGATCTCCTCGACCAATATCTATACAACGCACTCTCTGCAGGCGCAAAAACTGTCCATGTGATGCACTCCTCGACCAATATCAAAACAATGCACTCTCTGCAGGCGCAAAAACTTTCCATGAGAGGCACTCCTCGACGAATATCAATATAATGCACTCTCTACAGGCGCAAAAAAGGTCCATGTGAGGCACTCCTCGACCAATATCAAAACAATGCACTCTCTGCAGGCGCAAAAACCTTCCATGTGAGGCACTCCTCGACGAATATCATTATAATGCACACTCTGCAGGCGCAATCAATGCCCATGTGAGGCACTTCTCGACCAATATCAATACAATGCACACTCTGCAGTCGTAAACACCTTCCATGTGAGGCACTCCTCGAACAATATCAATACAACGCACTCTCTGAAGTCGCAAACACGCTCCATGTGAGGCACTCCTCGACCAATATCAATACAATGCCCTCTCTGCAGGTCCACACACTGTCCATGTGAGGCACGACTCAACCAATATCAATACAATGCACTCTCTGGAGGATCAAACACTGTCCATGTGAGGCACTACCCGACCAATATCAATACAATGCACTCTGTTCAAGCACAATCACTGTCCATGAGAGGCACTCCTCGACCAATATCAATACAATGCTCTCTCTGCACGCGCAAACACTGTCCATGTGAGGCACTCCTTGAACAATATCAATACGATGCACTCCTTGCAGGCGCAACCACTGTGCATGTGAGGTACTCCTCGATTAAATATCAATACCATGCACTCTCAGCAGGTGCACACACTGTCCATGTGAGGCACTCCTCGACCAATATCAATACATTGCACACCCTGCAGGCGCAAACACTGTTCATGTGAGGCACTCCTCGACGAATATCAATATAATGCAATCTCTGAAGGTGCACACACTGTCCATGTGAGGCACTCCTCGACAAATATCAATACCATGCACTCTCTGCAGGTGCACACACTGTCCATTTGAAGCACTCCTCGAACAATATCAATAAAATTCACTCTCTGCTGGAGCACACACTGTCCATGTGAGGCACTCCTCGACCAATATCAATAAAATGAACTCTCTGCAGGTGCACACATTGTCCATGTTAGGCACTCCTCGACGAATATCAAGACAATGCACTCACCGAAGGCACAAATACTGCCCATGTGAGGCACTTCTCGACCAATATCAATACAATTCACTCTCTTCGAGCGCAAACACTGTTCATACGAGGCACTACACGACCAATATCAATATAATGATCTCTCTGCAGGGGCAATCACTGTCCATGTGATGCACTCCTCGACCAATATCAATACAATGCACTCTCTGCAGTCGCAAACACTGTCGATGTGAGGCACTCCTCGACCAATATCAATCAATCGCATGCTCTGCAGTAGCAAACACTGTCCATGAGGCACTCCTAGACCAATATGAATACGATGCACTCTCTGCAGTCGCAAACACTGTCCATGTCAGGCACTCCTCGACCAATATCAATCAATCGCACGCTCTGCAGTAGCAAAAACTGTCCATGAGGCACTCCTAGACCAATATCAATACGATGCACTCTCTGCAGGCGCAATCACTGTCCATGTGAGGCACTCCTAGACCAATATGAATACAACGCACACTGTGCAGGCGCAAACACTGTCCATGTGAGGCACTCCTCGACCAATATCAAGACAATGCACTCTCTGCAGGCGTGAACACTGTCCATTTGAGGTACCCCGCGATCAATATAAATACGATGCACTCTATGCAGGCGCAATCACTGTCTAGGTGCGGCACTCCTCGAACAATATCAATACAATGCACACTCTGCAGTCGCAAACACTGCCCAAGTGAGGCACTCCTCGACCAATATCAATACAATGCACACTCTGCAGTCGCAAGCACCTTCCATGTGAGGCATTCCTCAACCAATATCAATACAATGCCCTCTCTACAGGCGCAAACACTGTCCATGTGAGGCACTCTTCGACAAATATCAAAACAATGCACTCTCTGCAGTCGCAAACGCGGTCCATGAGGCACTCCTAGACCAATATCAATACAATGCCCTCTCTGCAGGCGCAAACACTGTCCATGTGAGGCACTCCTCGACCAACATAAATACAATGCAATCTCTGCAGGCGCAAACACTGTCCATGTGAGGCACTACTCGACCAATATCAATAAATTGCACTCTCTGCAGGCGCAATCCCTGTCCATGAGAGGCACTCCTCGACCAATATCAATACAATGCACTCTCTGCTGGCGCAAACACTGTCCATGTGAGGCACTACTCGACCAATAACAATACAATGCACTCTCTGCAGGCGCAAACCCTGTCCAAGTGAGGCACTACCCGACCAATATCAATACAATGCACTCTCTGCAGTCGCAAACACTGTCCATATGAGGCACTCCTCGAACAATATCAATACAGTGCACTCTCTGCAGGCGCAAACACAGTCCATGTGAGGCACTCCACGACCAATATCAATACAATGCACTTTCTGCTGGCGCAATCACTGTCCATGAGAGGCACTACTTGACCAATATCAATATAATGCACTCTGTGCTGGCGCAAACACTCTCCATGAGAGGCACTTCTCGAACAATATCAATTCAATGCACACTCTGCAGGCGCAAACACTGTCCATGTGGGGCACTCCTCGACCAATATCCATACAATGTACTCTCTGCAAGTGCAAACTCTGTCCATATGAGGCACTCCTCGAACAATATCAATTCAATGCACTCTCTGCTGGGGCAAACACTGTCCATGTGAGGAACTCCTCCACCATTATTATTACAATGCACTCTCTTAAGGCGCAAACAACGTCCATGTGAGGCACTACTCAACAAATATCTATACAACGCACTCTCTTCAGGCGCAAACACTGTGCATGTGATGCACTTCTCGACAGATATCAATACAATGCACTCTCTGCAGGCACAAACACTGTGCATGCGACGCACTCCTCCACCAATATCAATACAATGCACTCTCTGGAGGATCAAACACTGTCCATGAGAGACACTACCCGACGAATATCAATACAATGCACTCTCTGCAAGCACAATCACTGTCCATGAGAGGCACTCCTCGACCAATATCAATACAATGCACTCTCTGCAGGCGCAAACACTGTCCATGAGAGGTACTCCTCGACAAATATCTATCAATCTCACTCTCTGCAGGCGCAATCACTGTCCAGATGAGGCACTCCAAGACCAATATCAATCAATTGCAAACTCTGCATTCGCAACCCTGTCCATGTGTGGCACTGCTAGACCAATATCTATAAAACGCACTCTCTGCAGGCGCAAACACTGTCCATGTGAGGCACTCCTCGACCAATATCAAAACAATGCACTCTTTGCAGGCGCAAAAATTTTCCATGTGAGGCACTCCTCGACGAATATCAATATATAATGCAGTCTCTACAGGCGCAAAAACGGTCCATGTGAGGCACTCCTCGACCAATATCAAAACAATGCACTCTCTGCAGGCGCAAACACCTTCCATGTGAGGCACTCCTCGACGAATATCAATATAATGCACACTCTGCAAGCGCAAACACGCTCCATGTGAGGCACTCCTCGACCAATATCAAAACAATGCACTCTCTGCAGGCGCAAAAATTTTCCATGTGAGGCACTCCTCGACGAATATCAATATATAATGCAGTCTCTACAGGCGCAAAAACGGTCCATGTGAGGCACTCCTCGACCAATATCAAAACAATGCACTCTCTGCAGGCGCAAACACCTTCCATGTGAGGCACTCCTCGAACAATGTCAATACAATGCACTCTCTGCATTCGCAAACACGCTCCATGTGAGGCACTCCTCGACCAATATCAATACAATGCACACTGTTCAAGCAATATCACTGTCCATGAGAGGCACTCATCGACCAATATCAATACAATGCTCTCTCTGCACTCGCAAACACTGTCCATGTGAGGCACTCCTCGAACAATATCAATACGATGCACTCCCTGCAGGCGCACCCACTGTGCATGTGATTTACTCCTCGATTAAATATCAATACCATGCACTCTCTGCAGGTGCACACACTGTCCATGTGAGGCACTCCTCGACCAATATCAATACAATGCACTCTGTGCAGGCGCAAACACTGTCCTTGTGTGGCAATCCTCGACCAATGTCAATGCGATGCACCCTCTGCAGTCGCAAACACTGTCCATGTGAGGCAATCCTCGACCAATATCAAAACAATGCACTCTCTGCAGGCGTAAACACCTTCCATGTGAGGCACTCCTCGAGGAATATCAATATAATTCACTCTCTGCAGACGCAAACACCTTCCATGTGAGGCACTCCTCGACCAATATCAAAACAATGCACTCTATGCAGGCGCAAACACCTTCCATGTTAGGCACTCCTCGAGGAATATCAATACAATTCACTCTCTGCAGACGCAAACACCTTCCATGTGAGGCACTCCTCGACCAATATCAAAACAACGCACTCTATGCAGGCGCAAACACCTTCCATGTTAGGCACTCCTCGAGGAATATCAATACAATTCACTCTCTGCAGACGCAAACACCTTCCATGTGAGGCACTCCTCGACCAATATCAAAACAACGCACTCTATGCAGGCGCAAACACCTTCCATGTGAGTCACTCCTCGACGAATATCAATACGATGCACTCTCTGCAGGCACAAACACTGTCCATATGAGAAACAACCCGACCAATATCAATACAAAGCACTCTCTGCAGGCGCACCCACTGTGCATGTGAGGCACTACTCGACCCATATGAACACAATGCACTCTCTGCAGTCGCAAACACTGTCCATGTGAGGATCTCCTCGACCAATATCAATACAATGCCCTCTCTGAAGGCCCACACACTGTCCATGTGAGGCACGACTCAACCAATATCAATACAATGCACTCTCTGGAGGTTCAAACACTGTCCATGTGAGGCACTACCCGACCAATATCAATACAATGCACTCTGTTCAAGCACAACCACTGTCCATGAGAGGCACTCCTCGACCAATATCAATACAATGCTCTCTCTGCACGCGCAAACACTGTCCATGTGAGGCACTCCTCGAACAATATCAATACGATGCACTCCCTGCAGGCGCAACCACTGTCCATGTGAGGCACTCCTCGACCAATATCAATACATTGCACTCCCTGCAGGCGCAAACACTGTTCATGTGAGGCACTCCTCGACGAATATCAATATAATGCAATTTCTGAAGGTGCACACACTGTCCATGTGAGGCACTCCTCGACCAATATCAATAAAATGAACTCTCTGCAGGTGCACACATTGTCCATGTTAGGCACTCCTCGACAAATATCAATACAATGCACTCACCGAAGGCACAAACACTGCCCATGTGAGGCACTTCTCGACCAATATCAATACAATTCACTCTCTGCGAGCGCAAACACTGTGCATACGAGGCACTACACGACCAATATCAATATAATGATCTCTCTGCAGGGGCAATCATCGTCCATGTGAGGCACTCCTCGACCAATATCAATACAACGCACTCTCTGCAGTCGCAAACACTGTCCATGAGGCACTCCTAGACCAATATCAATAAGATGCACATTCTGCAGTCGCATTCACTGTCCACGGGTCACTCCTCGACCAATATCAATCAATCGCAAACTCTGCAGTCGCAAACACTCTCCATGTGAGGCACTTCTAGACCAATATCTGAACAACGCACTCTCTACAGGCGCAATCACCACCCATGTGTGGCACTCCTCGTCCAATATCAATACAATGCACTCCCTGCAGGCGCAAACACTGTGCATGTGAGGCAATCCTCGACCAATATTAATAAAATGCATTCTCTGCAGGTGCAAACACTGTCCATGTGAGGCACTCCTCGACCATTATCAATGCAATGCTCTCTCTGCAGTTGCAAACACCTTCCATGTGAGGCAACCCTCGACGAATATCAATATAATGCACTCACTGCAGGCACAAACACTGTGCATGTGAGGCACTCCTCGACCAATATCAATACAATGCACTTTCTGCAGGCGCAATCACTGTCCATGAGAGGCACTCCTCGACCTATACCAATACAATGCACTTTCTGCAGGCGCAATCACTGTCCATGAGAGGCACTCCTCGAACAATATCATTACGATGCACTCCCTGCAGGCGCACCCACTGCGCATGTTAGGTACTCCTCGATTAAATATCAATACCATGCACTCTCTGCAGGTGCAAACATTGTCCATGTGAGGCATTCCTCGACCATTAGCACTACAATGCCCTCTCCGCTGGCGCGCACACTGTCCATGTGGGGCACTCCTCGACCAATATCAATAAAATGAACTCTCTGCAGGTGCACACACTGTCCATGTTAGGCACTCCTAGACAAATATCAATACTATGCACTCACTGCAGGCACAAATACAGCCCATGTGAAGAACTCCTCGACCAATATCAATACAATTCACTCACTGCAAGCGCAGACACTGTGCATACGAGGCACTACTCGACCAATATCAATACAAAGCTCTCTCTGCAAGCACAATCACCGTCCACGTGAGGCACTCCTCGACCAATATCAATACAACGCACTCTCTTCGGTCGCAAAAACTCTCCAGTAGGTACTCCTCGACCAATATCAATACAACGCACTCTCTGCAGTCGCAAACACTGTCCATGAGGCACTCCTCGACCAATATCAATACAATGCTCTCTCTGCAGGCGCAATCACCGTCCATGTGAGGCACTCCTCGACCAATATCAATCAATCGCAAACTCTCCAGTCGCAAACACTGTCCATGTGAGGCACCCCTATACCAATATCTATACAACGCACTCTCTGCAGGCGCAATCACCATCCATGTGTGGCACTCCTCGTCCAATATCAATACAATGCACTCCCTGCAGGCGCAAACACTGTCCATGTGAGGCACTCCTCGACCATTATCAATACAATGCTCTCTCTGCAGACGCAAACACTGTCCATGTGAGGCACTCCTGGACCAATATCAAAACAATGCATTCTATGCAGGCGCAAACACCTTCCATGTGAGGCACTCCTCGACGAATATCAATATAATGCACTCAATGCAGGCACAAACACGGTCCATGGCAGGCACTCCTCGACCAATATCAATAAAATGCACTCTGTGCAGTCGCAAACAATATCCATGTGAGGCACTCCTAGACCAATATATATACAACGCACTCTCTGCAGGAGCAATAACTGTCCATGTGGAGCACTCCTCGACCAATATCAATAAGATGCACTTTCTGCAGGCGCAATCACTGTCCATGTGAGGCACTCCTGGACCAATATCAAAACAATGCACTCTATGCAGGCGCAAACACCTTCCATGTGAGGCACTCCTCGACGAATATCAATATAATGCACTCAATGCAGGCTCAAATACTGTCCATGTCAGGCACTCCTCGACCAATATCAATAAAATGCACTCTGTGCAGTCGCAAACAATATCCATGTGAGGCACTCCTAGACCAATATATATACAACGCAGTCTCTGCACCCGCAATCACCGTCCATGTGTGGCACTCCTCGTCCAATATCAATGCAATACACTCCATGCAGGCGCAAATACTGGGCATGTGAGGCACTCCTCGACCAACATTAATACAATGCACTCTCTGCAGGTGCAAACACTGTCCATGTGAGGCACTCCTCGACCATTATCAATACAATGCACTCTCTGCAGTCGCAAACACTGTCCATGTGAGACACTCCTCGACCAATATCAATCAATCGCACACTCTGCAGTCGCAAACACTGTCCATGAGGCGCTACCCGACCAATATCAATACGATGCACTCTCTGCAGGCGCAAACACTGTCCATATGAGAAACTATCCGACCATTATCAATACAAAGCACTCTCTGCAGGCGCACCCACTGTGCATGTGGGGCACTACTCGACCAATATCAATACAATGCACTACCTGCTGGCGCAAACACTGTCCATGTGAGGCACTCCTCGACCAATATCTATACAATGCACTCTCTGCAGGCACAGACACTGTCCATGAGAGGCACTACTCGACCAATATCAATTCAATGCACTCTCTGCAGTCGCAAACACTGTGCATGTGAAGCACTTCTCGACCAATATCAGTACAATGCACTCTCTGCAGGCACAAACACTGTCCATGTGAGGCACTCCTCCACCAATAACAATAAAATGCACTCTCTGGAGGATCAAACTCTGTCCATGAGAGACACTACCCGACGAATATCAATACAATGCACTCTCTGCAAGCACAATCACTGTCCATGAGAGGCACTCCTCGACCAATATCAATACAATGCACTCTCTGCAGGCGCAAACACTGTCCATGAGAGGTACTCCTCGACAAATATCTATCAATCTCACTGTCTGCAGGCGCAATCACTGTCCAGATGAGGCACTCCAAGACCAATATCAATCAATTGCAAACTGTGCATTCGCAACCCTGTCCATGTGTGGCACTGCTAGACCAATATCTATAAAACGCACCCTCTGCAGGCGCAAAAACTGTCCATGTGAGGCACTCCTCGACCTTTATCAAAACAATGCACTCTCTGCAGGCGCAAACAATGCCCATGTGAGGCACTCCTCGACCAATATCAATACAATGCACACTCTGCAGTCGTAAACACCTTCCATGTGAGGCACTCCTCGAACAATGTCAATACAATGCACTCTGTGCAGTCGCAAACACGCTCCATGTGAGGCACTCCTCGACCAATATCAATACAATGCACTCTGTTCAAGCACAATCACTGTCCATGAGAGGCACTCCTCGACCAATATCTATACAATGCTCTCTCTGCACTCGCAAACACTGTCCATGTGAGGCACTCCTCGAACAATATCAATACGAAGCACTCCCTGCAGGCGCACCCACTGTGCATTTGATTTACTCCTCGATTAAATATCAATACCATGCACTCTCTGCAGGTGCACACACTGTTCATGTGAGGCACTCCTCGACCAATATCAATACAATGCACTCTGTGCAGGCGCAAACACTGTCCATGTGTGGCACTCCTCGACCAATATCAATGCGATGCACCCTCTGCAGTCGCAAACACTGTCCATGTGAGGCAATCCTCGACCAATATCAAAACAATGCACTCTCTGCAGGCGCAAACACCTTCCACGTGAGGCACTCCTCGAGGAATATCAATATAATTCACTCTCTGCAGACGCAAACACCTTCCATGTGAGGCACTCCTCGACCAATATCAAAACAATGCACTCTATGCAGGCGCAATCACCTTCCATGTTAGGCACTCCTCGAGGAATATCAATACAATTCACTCTCTGCAGACGCAAACACCTTCCATGTGAGGCACTCCTCGACCAATATCAAAACAACGCACTCTATGCAGGCGCAAACACCTTCCATGTGAGTCACTCCTCGACGAATATCAATATAATGCACTCACTGCAGGCACAAACACTGTCCATGTCAGGCACTCCTCGACCAATATCAATACGATGCACTCTCTGCAGGCACAAACACTGTGCATGTGAGGCACTACTCGACCAATATCAACACAATGCACTCTTTGCAGTCGCAAATACTGTCCATGTGAGGATCTCCTCGACCAATATCCATACAACGCACTCTCTGCAGGCGCAAACACTGTCCATGTGATGCACTCCTCGAACAATATCAAAACAATGCACTCTCTGCAGGCGCAAAAACTTTCCATGAGAGGCACTCCTCGACGAATATAAATATAATGCACTCTCTACAGGCGCAAAAACGATCCATGTGAGGCACTCCTCGACCAATATCAAAACAATGCACTCTCTGCAGGCGCAAAAACCTTCCATGTGAGGCACTCCTCGACGAATATCATTATAATGCACACTCTGCAGGCGCAATCACTGCCCATGTGAGGCACTTCTCGACCAATATCAATACAATGCACACTCTGCAGTCGTAAACACCTTCCATGTGAGGCACTCCTCGAACAATGTCAATACAACGCACTCTCTGCAGTCGCAAACACGCTCCATGTGAGGCACTCCTCGACCAATATCAAAACAATGCCCTCTCTGCAGGCGCACACACTGTCCATGTGAGGCACTACTCAACCAATATCAATACAATGCACTCTCTGGAGGATCAAACACTGTCCATGTGAGGCACTACCCGACCAATATCAATACAATGCACTCTGTTCAAGCACAACCACTGTCCATGAAAGGCACTCCTCGACCAATATCAATACAATGCTCTCTCTGCACGCGCAAACACTGTCCATGTGAGGCACTCCTCGAACAATATCAAGACGATGCACTCCCTGCAGGCGCAACCACTGTGCATGTGAGGTACTCCTCGATTAAATATCAATACCATGCACTCTCTGCAGGTGCACACAATGTCCATGTGAGGCACTCTTCGACCAATATCAATACATTGCACTCCCTGCAGGCGCAAACACTGTTCATGTGAGGCACTCCTCGACGATTATCAATATAATACAATCTCTGAAGGTGCACACACTGTCCATGTGGGGCACTCCTCGACAAATATCAATACCATGCACTCTCTGCAAGTGCACACACTGTCCATGTGAGGCACTCCTCGAACAATATCAATAAAATTCACTCTCTGCTGGAGCACACACTGTCCATGTGAGGCACTCCTCGACCAATATCAATAAAATGAACTCTCTGCAGGTGCACACACTGTCCATGTTATTCACTCCTCGACAAATATCAATACAATGCACTCACCGAAGGCACAAACACAGCCCATGTGAGGCTCTTCTCGACCAATATCAATACAATTCACTCTCTGCGAGCGCAAACACTGTGCATACGAGGCACTACTCGACCAATATCAACATAATGATCTCTCTGCAGGGGCAATCATCCTCCATGTGAGGCACTCCTCGACCAATATCAATACAATGCACTCTCTGGAGGATCAAACCCTGTCCATGTGAGGCACTCCTCGACTAATATCAATACATTGCACTCCCTGCAGGCGCAAACACTGTCCATGTGAGGCACTCCTCGAACAATATTAATAAAATTCACTCTCTGCAGGTGCACCCACTGTCCATGTGAGGCACTCCTCGACCAATATAAATCCGATGCACTCTCTGCAGGCGCAAACACTGTCCTTGTGAGGCGATCCTCGACCAATATCAATCTAACGCACACTCTGCAGGCACAAACATTGTGCATGTGAGGCACTCCTCGACCTATATCAATACAATGCACTTTCTGCAGGCGCAATCACTGTCCATGAGAGGCACTCCTCGACCTATATCAATACAATGCACTTTCTGCAGGACCAATCACTGTCCATGAGAGGCACTCCTCGACCAATATAAATCCAATGCACTCTCTGCAGGCGCAAACACTGTCCATGTGAGGCGATCCTCGACCAATATCCATCTAACGCACACTCTGCAGGCACAAACACTGTGCATGTGAGGCACTCCTCGGCCAATATCAATACAATGCACTCTCTGCAGGCACAAACATTGTCCATGAAAGGCACTACTCGAACAATATCAATTCAATACACTCTCTGCAGTCGCATACACTGTGCATATGAGGCACTCCTCGATCAATATCAATACAATGCACTCTCTGCAGGAACAAACACTGTCCATGCGATGGACTCCTCGACCAATATCAATACAATGCACTCTCTGCAGGCCCAAACACTGACCATGTGGGGCACCATCGATCAATATAAATACAATGCACCCTCTGCAGGCGTAAACACTGTCCATGTGAGGCACTACTCGACCAATATCAATACAACGCATTCTCTGCAGGCGCAAACACTGTCCATGTGAGGCACTCATCGATCAATATCAATACAATGCACTCTCTGCAGGCGCAAACACTGTCCATGTGAGGCGATCCTCGACCAATATCAATCTAACGCACACTCGGCAGGCACAAACACTGTGCATGTGAGGCACTCCTCGACCAATATCAATACAATGCACTTTCTGCAGGCGCAATCACTGTCCATGAGAGACACTCCTCGACCAATATAAATACAATGCACTTTCTGCAGGCGCAATCACTGTCCATGAGAGGCACTCCTCGACCAATATCAATACAATGCACATTCTGCAGGCGCAATCATTGTCCTTGTGGGCACTCCTCGACCAATATCAATACAATGCACTCTCTGCAGGCGCAAACACTGTCCATGTGAGGCACTCCTCCACTAATATCAATACACTGCACTCCCTGCAGGCGCAAACACTGTCCATGTGAGGCACTCCTCGAACAATATTAATAAAATTCGCTCTCTGCAGGTGCACCCTCTGTCCATGTGAAGCACTCCTCGACCAATATAAATCCAATGCATTCTCCGCAGGCGCAAACACCTTCCATGTGAGGCACTCATCGATCAAAATCAATAACATGCACTGTTTGCAGGCGCAAACCCTGTACATGTGAGTCACTACTCGACCAATATCAATACAACGCACTCTCTGCAGGCGCAAACACTGTCCATGTGAGGCACTCATCGATCAATATCAATACAATGCCCTCTCTGCTGGCGCACTGTCCATGTGAGGCAATCCTCGACCACTATCAACACAATGCACTTTCTGCAGGCGAAATCACTGTCCATGAGAGGCACTCCTCGACCTATACCAATACAATGCACTTTCTGCAGGCGCAATCACTGTCCATGAGAGGCACTCCTCGAACAATATCATTACGATGCACTCCCTGCAGGCGCACCCACTGTGCATGTGAGGTACTCCTCGATTAAATATCAATACCATGCACTCTCTGCAGGTGCAAACATTGTCCATGTGAGGCATTCCTCGACCATTAGCAGTACAATGCCCTCTCTGCTGGCGCGCACACTGTCCATGTGGGGCACTCCTCGACCAATATCAATAAAATGAACTCTCTGCAGGTGCACACACTGTCCATGTTAGGCACTCCTAGACAAATATCAATACTATGCACTCACTGCAGGCACAAATACAGCCCATGTGAGGAACTCCTCGACCAATATCAATACAATTCACTCTCTGCAAGCGCAGACACTGTGCATACGAGGCACTACTCGACCAATATCAATACAATGCTCTCTCTGCAAGCGCAATCACCGTCCACGTGAGGCACTCCTCGACCAATATCAATACAACGCACTCTCGTCGGTCGCAAAAACTCTCCATGAGGCACTCCTCGACCAATATCAATACAACGCACTCTCTGCAGTCGCAAACACTGTCCATGAGGCACTCCTCGACCAATATCAATACAATGCTCTCTCTTCAGGCGCAATAACCGTCCATGTGAGGCACTCCTCGACCAATATCAATCAATCGCAAACTCTGCAGTCGCAAACACTGTCCATGTGAGGCACCCCTAAACCAATATCTATACAACGCACTCTCTCCAGGCGCAATTACCATCCATGTGTGGCACTCCTCGTCCAATATCAATACAATGCACTCCCTGCAGGCGCAAACACTGTCCATGTGAGGCACTCCTCGACCATTATCAATACAATGCTCTCTCTGCAGACGCAAACACTGTCCATGTGAGGCACTCCTGGACCAATATCAAAACAATGCACTCTATGCTGGCGCAAACACCTTCCATGTGAGGCACTCCTCGACGAATATCAATATAATGCACTCAATGCAGGCACAAACACGGTCCATGGCAGGCACTCCTCGACCAATATCAATAAAATGCACTCTGTGCAGTCGCAAACAATATCCATGTGAGGCACTCCTAGACCAATATATATACAACGCACTCTCTGCAGGAGCAATAACTGTCCATGTGGAGCACTCCTGGACCAATATCAATCAATCGCACACTCTGCAGTCGCAAACACTGTCCATGAGGCGCTACCCGACCAATATCAATACGATGCACTCTCTGCAGGCGCAAACACTGTCCATACGAGAAACTATCCGACCATTATCAATACAATGCACTCTCTGCAGGCACAGACACTGTCCATGAGAAGCACTACTCGACCAATATCAATTCAATGCACTCTCTGCAGTCGCAAACACTGTCCATGTGAGGCACTCCTCGACCAATATCAATACAATGCACTCTCTGCTGGCACAAACACTGTCCATGAGAGGCACTACTCGACCAATATCAATACATTGCCCTCTATGCATGCACAATCACTGTCCATATGAGGCACTCCTCAACCAATATCAATACAATGCACTCTGTGCTGGCGCAAACACTGTGCATGTGAGGCATTCCTCGACCAATATCAATGCGATGCACCCATTGCAGTCGCAAACACTGTCCATGTGAGGCAAACATCGACCAATATCAAAACAATGCACTCTCTGCAGGCGCAAACACCTTCCATGTGAGGCACTCCTCGAGGAATATCAATACAATTCACTCTCTACAGACGCAAAAACCTTCCATGTGAGTCACTCCTCGACCAATATCAAAACAATGCACTCTATGCAGGCGCAAACACCTTCCATGTGAGGCACTCCTCGAGGAATATCAATACAATTCACTCTCTGCAGACGCAAACACCTTCCATGTGAGGCACTCCTCGACCAATATCAAAACAATGCACTCTATGCAGGCGCAAACACCTTCCATGTGAGTCACTCCTCGACGAATATCAATATAATGCACTCACTGCAGGAACAAACACTGTCCATGTCTGGCACTCCTAGACCAATATCAATACGATCCACTCTCTGCAGGCACAAACACTGTCCATGAGAGGCACTACTCGAAAAATATCAATTCAATGCACTCTCTGCAGTCGCAAACATTGTGCATGTGAGGCACTCCTCAGCCAACATCAATACAATGCACTCTCTGCAGGAACAAGCACTGTCCATGCGATGCACTCCTCGACCAATATCAATACAATGCACTCTCTGGAGGATCAAACACTGTCCATGAGAGGCACTACCAGACCAATATCAATACAATGCACTCTCTGCAGGCGCAAACACTGTCCATGTGAGGCACTCCTCGACCAATATCAATACAATGAACTCTCTGCAGGCGCAAACACTGTCCATGTGAGGCACTCCTCGACTAATATCAATACATTGCACTCCCTGCAGGCGCAAACACTGTCCATGTGAGGCACTCCTCGAACAATATTAATAAAATTCTCTCTCTGCAGGTGCACCCTCTGTCCATGTGAGGCACTCCTCGACCAATATAAATCCAATGCACTCTCTGCAGGTCCAAACACTGACCATGTGAGGCACCATCGACCAATATCAATACAACGCATTCTCTGCAGGCGCAAACACTGTCCATGTGAGGCACTCGTCGATCAATATCAATACAATGCACTCTCTGCAGGCGCAAACACTGTCCATGTGAGGCAATCCTCGACCAATATCAATCTATCGCACACTCTGCAGGCACAAACACTATCCATATGAGGCACTACCCGACCAATATCAATACAAAGCACTCTCTGCAGGCGAACCCACTGTGCATGTGAGGCACTCCTCGACCAATACCAATACAATGCACTCTCTGCAGGCGCAATCACTGCCCATGTGAGGCACTCCTCAACCAATATCAATACAACGTACTCTCTGCAGGCGCAATCGCTGTCCATGTGAGGCACTCCTCGACCAATATCAATCAATAGCACACTCTGCCGGCGCAAACACTGTCCATGTGAGGCACTCCTCGACCAATATCAAAACATTGCACGCTCTGCAGGCACAAACACTGTCCGTGAGAGGCACTACTCGACCAATATCAATACAATGCACTCTCTGCAGTCGCAAACACTGTGAATGTGAGGCTCGTCTCGAACAATATCAATACAATGCACTCCCTGCATGCACAATCACTGTCCATGTGAGGCACTCCTCGACCAATATCAATACAATGTACTCTGTGCAGGCGGAAACACTGTCCATGTGTGGCATTCCTCGACCAATATCAATGCGATGCACCCTCTGCAGTCGCAAAGACTGTCCATGTGAGGCAATCCTTGACCAATATCAAAACAATGCACTCTCTGCAGGCGCAAACACCTTCCATGTGAGGCACTCCTCGAGGAATATTAATATAATTCACTCTCTGCAGACCCAAACACCTTCCATGTGAGGCACTCCTCGACCAATATCAAAACAATGCACTCTATGCAGGCGCAAACACCTTCCATGTTAGGCACTCCTCGAGGAATATCAATACCATTCACGCTCTGCAGACGCAAACACCTTCCATGTGAGGCACTCCTCGACCAATATCAAAACAACGCACTCTATGCAGGCGCAAACACCTTCCATGTGAGTCACTCCTCGACGAATATCAATATAATGCACTCATTGCAGGCACAAACACTGTCCATGTCAGGCACTCCTCGACCAATATCAATACGATGCACTCTCTGCAGGCACAAACACTGTGCATGTGAGGCACTACTCGACCAATATCAACACAATGCACTCTCTGCAGTCGCAAATACTGTCCATGTGAGGATCTCCTCGACCAATATCTATACAACGCACTCTCTGCAGGCGCAAACACTGTACATGTGATGCACTCCTCGAACAATATCAAAACAATGCACTCTCTGCAGGCGCAAAAACTTTCCATGAGAGGCACTCCTCGACGAATATAAATATAATGCACTCTCTACAGGCGGAAAAACGATCCATGTGAGGCACTCCTCGACCAATATCAAAACAATGCACTCTCTGCAGGCGCAAAAACCATCCATGTGAGGCACTCCTCGACCAATATCATTATAATGCACACTCTGCAGGCGCAATCAATGCCCATGTGAGGCACTTCTCGACCAATATCAATACAATGCACACTCTGCAGTCGTAAACACCTTCCATGTGAGGCACTCCTCGAACAATGTCAATACAACGCACTCTCTGCAGTCGCAAACACGCTCCATGTGAGGCACTCCTCGACCAATATCAATACAATGCCCTCTCTGAAGGCGCACACACTGTCCATGTGAGGCACTACTCAACCAATATCAATACAATGCACTCTCTGGAGGATCAAACACTGTCCATGTGAGGCACTACCCGACCAATATCAATACAATGCACTCTGTTCAAGCACAACCACTGTCCATGAGAGGCACTCCTCGACCAATATCAATACAATGCTCTCTCTGCACGCGCAAACACTGTCCATGTGAGGCACTCCTCGAACCATATCAATACGATGCACTCCCTGCAGGCGCAACCACTGTGCATGTGAGGTAATCCTCGATTAAATATCAATACCATGCACTCTCTGCAGGTGCACACAATGTCCATGTGTGGCACTCCTCGACCAATATCAATACATTGCACTCCCTGCAGGCGCAAACACTGTTCATGTGAGGCACTCCTCGACGAATATCAATATAATACAATCTCTGAAGGTGCACACACTGTCCATGTGGGGCACTCCTCGACAAATATCAATACCATGCACTCTCTGCAGGTGCACACACTGTCCATGTGAGGCACTCCTCGAACAATATCAATAAAATTCACTCTCTGCTGTAGCACACACTGTCCATGTGAGGCACTCCTCGACCAATATCAATAAAATGAACTCTCTGCAGGTGCACACACTGTCCATGTTAGGCACTCCTCGACAAATATCAATACAATGCACTCACCGAAGGCACAAACACAGCCCATGTGAGGCTCTTCTCGACCAATATCAATACAATTCACTCTCTGCGAGCGCAAACACTGTGCATACGAGGCACTACTCGACCAATATCAACATAATGATCTCTCTGCAGGGGCAATCATCCTCCATGTGAGGCACTCCTCGACCAATATCAATACAATGCACTCTCTGGAGGATCAAACCCTGTCCATGTGAGGCACTCCTCGACTAATATCAATACATTGCACTCCCTGCAGGCGCAAACACTGTCCATGTGAGGCACTCCTCGAACAATATTAATAAAATTCACTCTCTGCAGGTGCACCCACTGTCCATGTGAGGCAATCCTCGACCAATATAAATCCAATGCACTCTCTGCAGGCGCAAACACTGTCCATGTGAGGCGATCCTCGACCAATATCAATCTAACGCACACTCTGCAGGCACAAACACTGTGCATGTGAGGCACTCCTCGACCAATATCAATACAATGCACTTTCTGCAGGCGCAATCACTGTCCATGAGAGGCACTCCTCGACTTATATCAATACAATGCACTTTCTGCAGGCCCAATCACTGTCCATGAGAGGCACTCCTCGACCAATATAAATCCAATGCACTCTCTGCAGGCGCAAACACTGTCCATGTGAGGCGATCCTCGACCAATATCCATCTAACGCACACTCTGCAGGCACAAACACTGTGCATGTGAGGCACTCCTCGACCAATATCAATACAATGCACTCTCTGCAGGCACAAACATTGTCCATGAAAGGCACTACTCGAACAATATCAATTCATTACTTTCTCTGCAGTCGCAAACACTGTACATATGAGGCACTCCTCGATCAATATCAATACAATGCACTCTCTGCAGGAACAAACACTGTCCATGCGATGGACTCCTCGACCAATATCAATACAATGCACTCTCTGCAGGCCCAAACACTGACCATGTGAGGCACCATCGATCAATATAAATACAATGCACCCTCTGCAGGCGTAACCACTGTCCATGTGAGGCACTACTCGACCAATATCAATACAACGCATTCTCTGCAGGCGCAAACACTGTCCATGTGAGGCACTCATCGATCAATATCAATACAATGCACTCTCTGCAGGCGCAAACACTCTCCATGTGAGGCGATCCTCGACCAATATCAATCTAACGCACACTCGGCAGGCACAAACACTGTGCATGTGAGGCACTCCTCGACCAATATCAATACAATGCACTTTCTGCAGGCGCAATCACTGTCCATGAGAGACACTCTTCGACCAATATAAATACAATGCACTTTCTGCAGGCGCAATCACTGTCCATGAGAGGCACTCCTCGACCAATATCAATACAATGCACTCTCTGCAGGCGCAATCATTGTCCTTGTGGGCACTCCTCGACCAATATCAATACAATGCACTCTCTGCAGGCGCAAACACTGTCCATGTGAGGCACTCCTCCACTAATATCAATACACTGCACTCCCTGCAGGCGCAAACACTGTCCATGTGAGGCACTCCTCGAACAATATTAATAAAATTAACTCTCTGCAGGTGCACCCTCTGTCCATGTGAAGCACTCCTCGACCAATATAAATCCAATGCATTCTCCGCAGGCGCAAACACCTTCCATGTGAGGCACTCATCGATCAATATCAATAACATGCACTGTTTGCAGGCGCAAACCCTGTACATGTGAGTCACTACTCGACCAATATCAATACAACGCACTCTCTGCAGGCGCAAACACTGTCCATGTGAGGCACTCATCGATCAATATCAATACAATGCCCTCTCTGCTGGCGCACTGTCCATGTGAGGCAATCCTCGACCACTATCAATACAATGCACTTTCTGCAGGCGAAATCACTGTCCAAGAGAGGCACTCCTCGACCAATATCAATACAGTGCACTCTCTGCAGGCGCAAAACTGTTCATGTGAGGCAATCCTCGACCTATATCAATCTAACGCACACACTGCAGGCACAAACACTGTGCATGTGAGGCACTCCTCGACCAATATCAATACAATGCACTTTCTGCAGGCGCAATCACTGTCCATGAGAGGCACTCCTCGACCTATACCAATACAATGCACTTTCTGCAGGCGCAATCACTGTCCATGAGAGGCACTCCTCGAACAATATCATTACGATGCACTCCCTGCAGGCGCACCCACTGTGCATGTGAGGTACTCCTCGATTAAATATCAATACCATGCACTCTCTGCAGGTGCAAACATTGTCCATGTGAGGCATTCCTCGACCATTAGCACTACAATGCCCTCTCTGCTGGCGCGCACACTGTCCATGTGGGGCACTCCTCGACCAATATCAATAAAATGAACTCTCTGCAGGTGCACACACTGTCCATGTTAGGCACTCCTAGACAAATATCAATACTATGCACTCACTGCAGGCACATATACAGCCCATGTGAAGAACTCCTCGACCAATATCAATACAATTCACTCTCTGCAAGCGCAGACACTGTGCATACGAGGCACTACTCGACCAATATCAATACAAAGCTCTCTCTGCAAGCACAATCACCGTCCACGTGAGGCACTCCTCGACCAATATCAATACAACGCACTCTCTTCGGTCGCAAAAACTCTCCAGTAGGTACTCCTCGACCAATATCAATACAACGCACTCTCTGCAGTCGCAAACACTGTCCATGAGGCACTCCTCGACCAATATCAATACAATGCTCTCTCTGCAGGCGCAATCACCGTCCATGTGAGGCACTCCTCGACCAATATCAATCAATCGCAAACTCTCCAGTCGCAAACACTGTCCATGTGAGGCACCCCTAAACCAATATCTATACAACGCACTCTCTGCAGGCGCAATCACCATCCATGTGTGGCACTCCTCGTCCAATATCAATACAATGCACTCCCTGCAGGCGCAAACACTGTCCATGTGAGGCACTCCTCGACCATTATCAATACAATGCTCTCTCTGCAGACGCAAACACTGTCCATGTGAGGCACTCCTGGACCAATATCAAAACAATGCATTCTATGCAGGCGCAAACACCTTCCATGTGAGGCACTCCTCGACGAATATCAATATAATGCACTCAATGCAGGCACAAACACGGTCCATGGCAGGCACTCCTCGACCAATATCAATAAAATGCACTCTGTGCAGTCGCAAACAATATCCATGTGAGGCACTCCTAGACCAATATATATACAACGCACTCTCTGCAGGAGCAATAACTGTCCATGTGGAGCACTCCTCGACCAATATCAATAAGATGCACTTTCTGCAGGCGCAATCACTGTCCATGTGAGGCACTCCTGGACCAATATCAAAACAATGCACTCTATGCAGGCGCAAACACCTTCCATGTGAGGCACTCCTCGACGAATATCAATATAATGCACTCAATGCAGGCTCAAATACTGTCCATGTCAGGCACTCCTCGACCAATATCAATAAAATGCACTCTGTGCAGTCGCAAACAATATCCATGTGAGGCACTCCTAGACCAATATATATACAACGCAGTCTCTGCACCCGCAATCACCGTCCATGTGTGGCACTCCTCGTCCAATATCAATGCAATACACTCCATGCAGGCGCAAATACTGGGCATGTGAGGCACTCCTCGACCAACATTAATACAATACACTCTCTGCAGGTGCAAACACTGTCCATGTGAGGCACTCCTCGACCATTATCAATACAATGCACTCTCTGCAGTCGCAAACACTGTCCATGTGAGACACTCCTCGACCAATATCAATCAATCGCACACTCTGCAGTCGCAAACACTGTCCATGAGGCGCCACCCGACCAATATCAATACGATGCACTCTCTGCAGGCGCAAACACTGTCCATATGAGAAACTATCCGACCATTATCAATACAAAGCACTCTCTGCAGGCGCACCCACTGTGCATGTGGGGCACTACTCGACCAATATCAATACAATGCACTACCTGCAGGCGCAAACACTGTCCATGTGAGGCACTCCTCGACCAATATCTATACAATGCACTCTCTGCAGGCACAGACACTGTCCATGAGAGGCACTACTCGACCAATATCAATTCAATGCACTCTCTGCAGTCGCAAACACTGTGCATGTGAAGCACTTCTCGACCAATATCAGTACAATGCACTCTCTGCAGGCACAAACACTGTCCATGTGAGGCACTCCTCCACCAATAACAATAAAATGCACTCTCTGGAGGATCAAACTCTGTCCATGAGAGACACTACCCGACGAATATCAATACAATGCACTCTCTGCAAGCACAATCACTGTCCATGAGAGGCACTCCTCGACCAATATCAATACAATGCACTCTCTGCAGGCGCAAACACTGTCCATGAGAGGTACTCCTCGACAAATATCTATCAATCTCACTGTCTGCAGGCGCAATCACTGTCCAGATGAGGCACTCCAAGACCAATATCAATCAATTGCAAACTGTGCATTCGCAACCCTGTCCATGTGTGGCACTGCTAGACCAATATCTATAAAACGCACCCTCTGCAGGCGCAAAAACTGTCCATGTGAGGCACTCCTCGACCTTTATCAAAACAATGCACTCTCTGCAGGCGCAAACAATGCCCATGTGAGGCACTCCTCGACCAATATCAATACAATGCACACTCTGCAGTCGTAAACACCTTCCATGTGAGGCACTCCTCGAACAATGTCAATACAATGCACTCTGTGCAGTCGCAAACACGCTCCATGTGAGGCACTCCTCGACCAATATCAATACAATGCACTCTGTTCAAGCACAATCACTGTCCATGAGAGGCACTCCTCGACCAATATCTATACAATGCTCTCTCTGCACTCGCAAACACTGTCCATGTGAGGCACTCCTCGAACAATATCAATACGAAGCACTCCCTGCAGGCGCACCCACTGTGCATTTGATTTACTCCTCGATTAAATATCAATACCATGCACTCTCTGCAGGTGCACACACTGTCCATGTGAGGCACTCCTCGACCAATATCAATACAATGCACTCTGTGCAGGCGCAAACACTGTCCATGTGTGGCACTCCTCGACCAATATCAATGCGATGCACCCTCTGCAGTCGCAAACACTGTCCATGTGAGGCAATCCTCGACCAATATCAAAACAATGCACTCTCTGCAGGCGCAAACACCTTCCATGTGAGGCACTCCTCGAGGAATATCAATATAATTCACTCTCTGCAGACGCAAACACCTTCCATGTGAGGCACTCCTCGACCAATATCAAAACAATGCACTCTATGCAGGCGCAATCACCTTCCATGTTAGGCACTCCTCGAGGAATATCAATACAATTCACTCTCTGCAGACGCAAACACCTTCCATGTGAGGCACTCCTCGACCAATATCAAAACAACGCACTCTATGCAGGCGCAAACACCTTCCATGTGAGTCACTCCTCGACGAATATCAATATAATGCACTCACTGCAGGCACAAACACTGTCCATGTCAGGCACTCCTCGACCAATATCAATACGATGCACTCTCTGCAGGCACAAACACTGTGCATGTGAGGCACTACTCGACCAATATCAACACAATGCACTCTTTGCAGTCGCAAATACTGTCCATGTGAGGATCTCCTCGACCAATATCCATACAACGCACTCTCTGCAGGCGCAAACACTGTCCATGTGATGCACTCCTCGAACAATATCAAAACAATGCACTCTCTGCAGGCGCAAAAACTTTCCATGAGAGGCACTCCTCGACGAATATAAATATAATGCACTCTCTACAGGCGCAAAAACGATCCATGTGAGGCACTCCTCGACCAATATCAAAACAATGCACTCTCTGCAGGCGCAAAAACCTTCCATGTGAGGCACTCCTCGACGAATATCATTATAATGCACACTCTGCAGGCGCAATCACTGCCCATGTGAGGCACTTCTCGACCAATATCAATACAATGCACACTCTGCAGTCGTAAACACCTTCCATGTGAGGCACTCCTCGAACAATGTCAATACAACGCACTCTCTGCAGTCGCAAACACGCTCCATGTGAGGCACTCCTCGACCAATATCAATACAATGCCCTCTCTGCAGGCGCACACACTGTCCATGTGAGGCACTACTCAACCAATATCAATACAATGCACTCTCTGGAGGATCAAACACTGTCCATGTGAGGCACTACCCGACCAATATCAATACAATGCACTCTGTTCAAGCACAACCACTGTCCATGAAAGGCACTCCTCGACCAATATCAATACAATGCTCTCTCTGCACGCGCAAACACTGTCCATGTGAGGCACTCCTCGAACAATATCAATACGATGCACTCCCTGCAGGCGCAACCACTGTGCATGTGAGGTACTCCTCGATTAAATATCAATACCATGCACTCTCTGCAGGTGCACACAATGTCCATGTGAGGCACTCCTCGACCAATATCAATACATTGCACTCCCTGCAGGCGCAAACACTGTTCATGTGAGGCACTCCTCGACGATTATCAATATAATACAATCTCTGAAGGTGCACACACTGTCCATGTGGGGCACTCCTCGACAAATATCAATACCATGCACTCTCTGCAGGTGCACACACTGTCCATGTGAGGCACTCCTCGAACAATATCAATAAAATTCACTCTCTGCTGGAGCACACACTGTCCATGTGAGGCACTCCTCGACCAATATCAATAAAATGAACTCTCTGCAGGTGCACACACTGTCCATGTTATTCACTCCTCGACAAATATCAATACAATGCACTCACCGAAGGCACAAACACAGCCCATGTGAGGCTCTTCTCGACCAATATCAATACAATTCACTCTCTGCGAGCGCAAACACTGTGCATACGAGGCACTACTCGACCAATATCAACATAATGATCTCTCTGCAGGGGCAATCATCCTCCATGTGAGGCACTCCTCGACCAATATCAATACAATGCACTCTCTGGAGGATCAAACCCTGTCCATGTGAGGCACTCCTCGACTAATATCAATACATTGCACTCCCTGCAGGCGCAAACACTGTCCATGTGAGGCACTCCTCGAACAATATTAATAAAATTCACTCTCTGCAGGTGCACCCACTGTCCATGTGAGGCACTCCTCGACCAATATAAATCCAATGCACTCTCTGCAGGCGCAAACACTGTCCATGTGAGGCGATCCTCGACCAATATCAATCTAACGCACACTCTGCAGGCACAAACACTGTGCATGTGAGGCACTCCTCGACCAATATCAATACAATGCACTTTCTGCAGGCGCAATCACTGTCCATGAGAGGCACTCCTCGACCTATATCAATACAATGCACTTTCTGCAGGCCCAATCACTGTCCATGAGAGGCACTCCTCGACCAATATAAATCCAATGCACTCTCTGCAGGCGCAAACACTGTCCATGTGAGGCGATCCTCGACCAATATCCATCTAACGCACACTCTGCAGGCACAAACACTGTGCATGTGAGGCACTCCTCGGCCAATATCAATACAATGCACTCTCTGCAGGCACAAACATTGTCCATGAAAGGCACTACTCGAACAATATCAATTCAATACACTCTCTGCAGTCGCATACACTGTGCATATGAGGCACTCCTCGATCAATATCAATACAATGCACTCTCTGCAGGAACAAACACTGTCCATGCGATGGACTCCTCGACCAATATCAATACAATGCACTCTCTGCAGGCCCAAACACTGACCATGTGAGGCACCATCGATCAATATAAATACAATGCACCCTCTGCAGGCGTAAACACTGTCCATGTGAGGCACTACTCGACCAATATCAATACAACGCATTCTCTGCAGGCGCAAACACTGTCCATGTGAGGCACTCATCGATCAATATCAATACAATGCACTCTCTGCAGGCGCAAACACTGTCCATGTGAGGCGATCCTCGACCAATATCAATCTAACGCACACTCGGCAGGCACAAACACTGTGCATGTGAGGCACTCCTCGACCAATATCAATACAATGCACTTTCTGCAGGCGCAATCACTGTCCATGAGAGACACTCCTCGACCAATATAAATACAATGCACTTTCTGCAGGCGCAATCACTGTCCATGAGAGGCACTCCTCGACCAATATCAATACAATGCACATTCTGCAGGCGCAATCATTGTCCTTGTGGGCACTCCTCGACCAATATCAATACAATGCACTCTCTGCAGGCGCAAACACTGTCCATGTGAGGCACTCCTCCACTAATATCAATACACTGCACTCCCTGCAGGCGCAAACACTGTCCATGTGAGGCACTCCTCGAACAATATTAATAAAATTCGCTCTCTGCAGGTGCACCCTCTGTCCATGTGAAGCACTCCTCGACCAATATAAATCCAATGCATTCTCCGCAGGCGCAAACACCTTCCATGTGAGGCACTCATCGATCAATATCAATAACATGCACTGTTTGCAGGCGCAAACCCTGTACATGTGAGTCACTACTCGACCAATATCAATACAACGCACTCTCTGCAGGCGCAAACACTGTCCATGTGAGGCACTCATCGATCAATATCAATACAATGCCCTCTCTGCTGGCGCACTGTCCATGTGAGGCAATCCTCGACCACTATCAATACAATGCACTTTCTGCAGGCGAAATCACTGTCCATGAGAGGCACTCCTCGACCTATACCAATACAATGCACTTTCTGCAGGCGCAATCACTGTCCATGAGAGGCACTCCTCGAACAATATCATTACGATGCACTCCCTGCAGGCGCACCCACTGTGCATGTGAGGTACTCCTCGATTAAATATCAATACCATGCACTCTCTGCAGGTGCAAACATTGTCCATGTGAGGCATTCCTCGACCATTAGCAGTACAATGCCCTCTCTGCTGGCGCGCACACTGTCCATGTGGGGCACTCCTCGACCAATATCAATAAAATGAACTCTCTGCAGGTGCACACACTGTCCATGTTAGGCACTCCTAGACAAATATCAATACTATGCACTCACTGCAGGCACAAATACAGCCCATGTGAGGAACTCCTCGACCAATATCAATACAATTCACTCTCTGCAAGCGCAGACACTGTGCATACGAGGCACTACTCGACCAATATCAATACAATGCTCTCTCTGCAAGCGCAATCACCGTCCACGTGAGGCACTCCTCGACCAATATCAATACAACGCACTCTCTTCGGTCGCAAAAACTCTCCATGAGGCACTCCTCGACCAATATCAATACAACGCACTCTCTGCAGTCGCAAACACTGTCCATGAGGCACTCCTCGACCAATATCAATACAATGCTCTCTCTTCAGGCGCAATAACCGTCCATGTGAGGCACTCCTCGACCAATATCAATCAATCGCAAACTCTGCAGTCGCAAACACTGTCCATGTGAGGCACCCCTAAACCAATATCTATACAACGCACTCTCTCCAGGCGCAATTACCATCCATGTGTGGCACTCCTCGTCCAATATCAATACAATGCACTCCCTGCAGGCGCAAACACTGTCCATGTGAGGCACTCCTCGACCATTATCAATACAATGCTCTCTCTGCAGACGCAAACACTGTCCATGTGAGGCACTCCTGGACCAATATCAAAACAATGCACTCTATGCTGGCGCAAACACCTTCCATGTGAGGCACTCCTCGACGAATATCAATATAATGCACTCAATGCAGGCACAAACACCGTCCATGGCAGGCACTCCTCGACCAATATCAATAAAATTCACTCTGTGCAGTCGCAAACAATATCCATGTGAGGCACTCCTAGACCAATATATATACAACGCACTCTCTGCAGGAGCAATAACTGTCCATGTGGAGCACTCCTGGACCAATATCAATCAATCGCACACTCTGCAGTCGCAAACACTGTCCATGAGGCGCTACCCGACCAATATCAATACGATGCACTCTCTGCAGGCGCAAACACTGTCCATACGAGAAACTATCCGACCATTATCAATACAATGCACTCTCTGCAGGCACAGACACTGTCCATGAGAAGCACTACTCGACCAATATCAATTCAATGCACTCTCTGCAGTCGCAAACACTGTGCATGTGAAGCACTTCTCGACCAATATCAGTACAATGCACTCTCTGCAGGCACAAACACTGTCCATGTGAGGCACTACTCGACCAATATCAATACATTGCCCTCTCTGCATGCACAATTACTGTCCATGTGAGGCACTCCTCGACCAATATCAATACAATGCACTCTGTGCTGGCGCAAACACTGTCCATGTGAGGCACTCCTCGACCAATATCAATGCGATGCACCCTCTGCAGTCGCAAACACTGTCCATGTGAGGCAAACATCGACCAATATCAAAACAATGCACTCTCTGCAGGCGCAAACACCTTCCATGTGAGGCACTCCTCGAGGAATATCAATACAATTCACTCTCTACAGACGCAAAAACCTTCCATGTGAGTCACTCCTCGACCAATACCAAAACAATGCACTCTATGCAGGCGCAAACACCTTCCATGTGAGGCACTCCTCGAGGAATATCAATACAATTCACTCTCTGCAGACGCAAACACCTTCCATGTGAGGCACTCCTCGACCAATATCAAAACAATGCACTCTATGCAGGCGCAAACACCTTCCATGTGAGTCACTCCTCGACGAATATCAATATAATGCACTCACTGCAGGCACAAACACTGTCCATGTCAGGCACTCCTAGACCAATATCAATACGATCCACTCTCTGCAGGCACAAACACTGTCCATATAAGAAACTACCCGACCAATATCAATACAAAGCACTCTCTGCAGTCGCACCAACTGTGCATGTGAGGCACTACTCGACCAATTTCAATACAATGCACTCTGTGCAGGCGCAAACACTGCCCATGTGAGGAACTCCTCGACCAATATCAATACAATGCACTCTCTGCAGGCACAAACACTGTCCATGAGAGGCACTACTCGAAAAATATCAATTCAATGCACTCTCTGCAGTCGCAAACATTGTGCATGTGAGGCACTCCTCAGCCTACATCAATACAATGCACGCTCTGCAGGAACAAGCACTGTCCATGCGATGCACTCCTCGACCAATATCAATACAATGCACTCTCTGGAGGATCAAACACTGTCCATGAGAGGCACTACCAGACCAATATCAATACAATGCACTCTCTGCCGGCGCAAACACTGTCCATGTGAGGCACTGCTCGACCAATATCAATACAATGAACTCTCTGCAGGCGCAAACACTGTCCATGTGAGGCACTCCTCGACTAATATCAATACATTGCACTCCCTGCAGGCGCAAAAACTGTCCATGTGAGGCACTCCTCGAACAATATTAATAAAATTCTCTCTCTGCAGGTGCACCCTCTGTCCATGTGAGGCACTCCTCGACCAATATAAATCCAATGCACTCTCTGCAGGCCCAAACACTGACCATGTGATGCACCATCGATCAATATCAATACAATGCACCCTCTGCAGGCGTAAACGCTGTCCATGTGAGGCACTACTCGACCAATATCAATACAACGCATTCTCTGCAGGCGCAAACACTGTCCATGTGAGGCACTCGCCGATCAATATCAATACAATGCACTCTCTGCAGGCGCAAACACTGTCCATGTGAGGCAATCCTCGACCAATATCAATCTATCGCACACTCTGCAGGCACAAACACTATCCATATGAGGCACTACCCGACCAATATCAATACAAAGCACTCTCTGCAGGCGAACCCACTGTGCATGTGAGGCACTCCTCGACCAATACCAATACAATGCACTCTCTGCAGGCGCAATCACTGCCCATGTGAGGCACTCCTCGACCAATATCAATACAACGCACTCTCTGCAGGCGCAATCACTGTCCATGTTAGGCACTCCTCGACCAATATCAATCAATCGCACACTCTGCCGGCGCAAACACTGTCCATGTGAGGCACTCCTCGACCAATATCAATACATTGCACGCTCTGCAAGCTCAAACACTGTCCGTGAGAGGCACTACTCGACCAATATCAATACAATGCACTCTCTGCAGTCGCAAACACTGTGAATGTGAGGCTCGTCTCGAACAATATCAATACAATGCACTCCCTGCATGCACAATCACTGTCCATGTGAGGCACTCCTCGACCAATATCAATACAATGCACTCTGTGCAGGCGCAAACACTGTCCATGTGTGGCATTCCTCGACCAATATCAATGCGATGCACCCTCTGCAGTCGCAAAGACTGTCCATGTGAGGCAATCCTTGACCAATATCAAAACAATGCACTCTCTGCAGGCGCAAACACCTTCCATGTGAGGCACTCCTCGAGGAATATCAATATAATTCACTCTCTGCAGACGCAAACACCTTCCATGTGAGGCACTCCTCGACCAATATCAAAACAATGCACTCTATGCAGGCGCAAACACCTTCCATGTTAGGCACTCCTCGAGGAATATCAATACAATTCACGCTCTGCAGACGCAAACATCTTCCATGTGAGGCACTCCTCGACCAATATCAAAACAACGCACTCTATGCAGGCGCAAACACCTTCCATGTGAGTCACTCCTCGACGAATATCAATATAATGCACTCATTGCAGGCACAAACACTGTCCATGTCAGGCACTCCTCGACCAATATCAATACGATGCACTCTCTGCAGGCACAAACACTGTGCATGTGAGGCACTACTCGACCAATATCAACACAATGCACTCTCTGCAGGCGCAAACACTGTCCATGTGATGCACACCTCGAACAATATCAAAACAATGCACTCTCTGTAGGCGCAAAAACTTTCCATGAGAGGCACTCCTCGACGAATATAAATATAATGCACTCTCTACAGGCGGAAAAACGATCCATGTGAGGCACTCCTCGACCAATATCAAAACAATGCACTCTCTGCAGGCGCAAAAACCTTCCATGTGAGGCACTCCTCGACGAATATCATTATAATGCACACTCTGCAGGCGCAATCAATGCCCATGTGTGGCACTTCTCGACCAATATCAATACAATGCACACTCTGCAGTCGTAAACACCTTCCATGTGAGGCACTCCTCGAACAATGTCAATACAACGCACTCTCTGCAGTCGCAAACACGCTCCATGTGAGGCACTCCTCGACCAATATCAATACAATGCCCTCTCTGCAGGCGCACACACTGTCCATGTGAGGCACTACTCAACCAATATCAATACAATGCACTCTCTGGAGGATCAAACACTGTCCATGTGAGGCACTACCCGACCAATATCAATACAATGCACTCTGTTCAAGCACAACCACTGTCCATGAGAGGCACTCCTCGACCAATATCAATACAATGCTCTCTCTGCACGCGCAAACACTGTCCATGTGAGGCACTCCTCGAACAATATCAATACGATGCACTCCCTGCAGGCGCAACCACTGTGCATGTGAGGTACTCCTCGATTAAATATCAATACCATGCACTCTCTGCAGGTGCACACAATGTCCATGTGAGGCACTCCTCGACCAATATCAATTCATTGCACTCCCTGCAGGCGCAAACACTGTTCATGTGAGGCACTCCTCGACGAATATCAATATAATACAATCTCTGAAGGTGCACACACTGTCCATGTGGGGCACTCCTCGACAAATATCAATACCATGCACTCTCTGCAGGTGCACACACTGTCCATGTGAGGCACTCCTCGAACAATATCAATAAAATTCACTCTCTGCTGGAGCACACACTGTCCATGTGAGGCACTCCTCGACAAATATCAATACAATGCACTCACCGAAGGCACAAACACAGCCCATGTGAGGCTCTTCTCGACCAATATCAATACAATTCACTCTCTGCGAGCGCAAACACTGTGCATACGAGGCACTACTCGACCAATATCAACATAATGATCTCTCTGCAGGGGCAATCATCCTCCATGTGAGGCACTCCTCGACCAATATCAATACAATGCACTCTCTGGAGGATCAAACCCTGTCCATGTGAGGCACTCCTCGACTAATATCAATACATTGCACTCCCTGCAGGCGCAAACACTGTCCATGTGAGGCACTCCTCGAACAATATTAATAAAATTCACTCTCTGCAGGTGCACCCACTGTCCATGTGAGGCACTCCTCGACCAATATAAATCCAATGCACTCTCTGCAGGCGCAAACACTGTCCATGTGAGGCGATCCTCGACCAATATCAATCTAACGCACACTCTGCAGGCACAAACACTGTGCATGTGAGGCACTCCTCGACCAATATCAATACAATGCACTTTCTGCAGGCGCAATCACTGTCCATGAGAGGCACTCCTCAACCTATATCAATACAATGCACTTTCTGCAGGCCCAATCACTGTCCATGAGAGGCACTCCTCGACCAATATAAATCCAATGCACTCTCTGCAGGCGCAAACACTGTCCATGTGAGGCGATCCTCGACCAATATCCATCTAACGCACACTCTGCAGGCACAAACACTGTGCATGTGAGGCACTCCTCGACAAATATCAATACAATGCACTCTCTGCAGGCACAAACATTGTCCATGAAAGGCACTACTCGAACAATATCAATTCAATACACTCTCTGCAGTCGCAAACACTGTGCATATGAGGCACTCCTCGATCAATATCAATACAATGCACTCTTTGCAGGAACAAACACTGTCCATGCGATGGACTCCTCGACCAATATCAATACAATGCACTCTCTGCAGGCCCAAACACTGACCATGTGAGGCACCATCGATCAATATAAATACAATGCACCCTCTGCAGGCGTAAACACTGTCCATGTGAGGCACTACTCGACCAATATCAATACAACGCATTCTCTGCAGGCGCAAACACTGTCCATGTGAGGCACTCATCGATCAATATCAATACAATGCACTCTCTGCAGGCGCAAACACTGTCCATGTGAGGCGATCCTCGACCAATATCAATCTAACGCACACTCGGCAGGCACAAACACTGTGCATGTGAGGCACTCCTCAACCAATATCAATACAATGCACTTTCTGCAGGCGCAATCACTGTCCATGAGAGACACTCCTCGACCAATATAAATACAATGCACTTTCTGCAGGCGCAATCACTGTCCATGAGAGGCACTCCTCGACCAATATCAATACAATGCACTCTCTGCAGGCGCAATCATTGTCCTTGTGGGCACTCCTCGACCAATATCAAAACAATGCACTCTCTGCAGGCGCAAACACTGTCCATGTGAGGCACTCCTCCACTAATATCAATACACTGCACTCCCTGCAGGCGCAAACACTGTCCATGTGAGGCACTCATCGAACAATATTAATAAAATTCACTCTCTGCAGGTGCACCCTCTGTCCATGTGAAGCACTCCTCGACCAATATAAATCCAATGCATTCTCCGCAGGCGCAAACACCTTCCATGTGAGGCACTCATCGATCAATATCAATAACATGCACTGTTTGCAGGCGCAAACCCTGTACATGTGAGTCACTACTCGACCAATATCAATACAACGCACTCTCTGCAGGCGCAAACACTGTCCATGTGAGGCACTCATCGATCAATATCAATACAATGCCCTCTCTGCTGGCGCACTGTCCATGTGAGGCAATCCTCGACCACTATCAATACAATGCACTTTCTGCAGGCGAAATCACTGTCCAAGAGAGGCACTCCTCGACCAATATCAATACAGTGCACTATCTGCAGGCGCAAAACTGTTCATGTGAGGCAATCCTCGACCTATATCAATCTAACGCACACACTGCAGGCACAAACACTGTGCATGTGAGGCACTCCTCGACCAATATCAATACAATGCACTTTCTGCAGGCGCAATCACTGTCCATGAGAGGCACTCCTCGACCTATACCAATACAATGCACTTTCTGCAGGCGCAATCACTGTCCATGAGAGGCACACCTCGAACAATATCATTACGATGCACTCCCTGCAGGCGCACCCAATGTGCATGTGAGGTACTCCTCGATTAAATATCAATACCATGCACTCTCTGCAGGTGCAAACATTGTCCATGTGAGGCATTCCTCGACCATTAGCAGTACAATGCCCTCTCTGCTGGCGCGCACACTGTCCATGTGGGGCACTCCTCGACCAATATCAATAAAATGAACTCTCTGCAGGTGCACACACTGTCCAGGTTAGGCACTCCTAGACAAATATCAATACTATGCACTCACCGCAGGCACAAATACAGCCCATGTGAAGAACTCCTCGACCAATATCAATACAATTCACTCTCTGCAAGCGCAGACACTGTGCATACGAGGCACTACTCGACCAATATCAATACAATGCTCTCTCTGCAAGCGCAATCACCGTCCACGTGAGGCACTCCTCGACCAATATCAATACAACGCACTCTCTTCGGTCGCAAAAACTCTCCATGAGGCACTCCTCGACCAATATCAATACAACGCACTCTCTGCAGTCGCAAACACTGTCCATGAGGCACTCCTCGACCAATATCAATACAATGCTCTCTCTGCAGGCGCAATCACCGTCCATGTGAGGCACTCCTCGACCAATATCAATCAATCGCAAACTCTCCAGTCGCAAACACTGTCCATGTGAGGCACCCCTAAACCAATATCTATACAACGCACTCTCTGCAGGCGCAATCACCATCCATGTGTGGCACTCCTCGTCCAATATCAATACAATGCACTCCCTGCAGGCGCAAACACTGTCCATGTGAGGCACTCCTCGACCATTATCAATACAATGCTCTCTCTGCAGACGCAAACACTGTCCATGTGAGGCACTCCTGGACCAATATCAAATCAATGCACTCTATGCAGGCGCAAACACCTTCCATGTGAGGCACTCCTCGACGAATATCAATATAATGCACTCAATGCAGGCACAAACACGGTCCATGGCAGGCACTCCTCAACCAATATCAATAAAATGCACTCTGTGCAGTCGCAAACATTATCCATGTGAGGCACTCCTAGACCAATATATATACAACGCACTATCTGCAGGAGCAATAACTGTCCATGTGGAGCACTCCTCGACCAATACCAATAAGATGCACTTTCTGCAGGCGCAATCACTGTCCATGTGAGGCACTCCTGGACCAATATCAAAACAATGCACTCTATGCAGGCGCAAACACCTTCCATGTGAGGCACTCCTCGACGAATATCAATATAATGCACTCAATGCAGACTCAAATACTGTCCATGTCAGGCACTCCTCGACCAATATCAATAAAATGCACTCTGTGCAGTCGCAAACAATATCCATGTGAGGCACTCCTAGACCAATATATATACAACGCAGTCTCTGCACCCGCAATCACCGTCCATGTGTGGCACTCCTTGTCCAATATCAATGCAATACACTCCATGCAGGCGCAAATACTGGGCATGTGAGGCACTCCTCGACCAACATTAATACAATGCACTCTCTGCAGGTGCAAACACTGTCCATGTGAGGCACTCCTCGACCATTATCAATACAATGCACTCTCTGCAGTCGCAAACACTGTCCATGTGAGATACTCCTCGACCAATATCAATCAATCGCACACTCTGCAGTCGCAAACACTGTCCATGAGGCGCTACCCGACCAATATCAATACGATGCACTCTCTGCAGGCGCAAACACTGTCCATATGAGAAACTATCCGACCATTATCAATACAAAGCACTCTCTGCAGGCGCACCCACTGTGCATGTGGGGCACTACTCGACCAATATCAATACAATGCACTACCTGCAGGCGCAAACACTGTCCATGTGAGGCACTCCTCGACCAATATCAATACAATGCACTCTCTGCAGGCACAGACACTGTCCATGAGAGGCACTACTCGACCAATATCTATTCAATGCACTCTCTGCAGTCGCAAACACTGTGCATGTGAAGCACTTCTCGACCAATGTCAGTACAATGCACTCTCTGCAGGCACAAACACTGTCCATGTGAGGCACTCCTCCACCAATAACAATAAAATGCACTCTCTGGAGGATCAAACACTGTCCATGAGAGACACTACCTGACGAATATCAATACAATGCACTCTCTGCAAGCACAATCACTGTCCATGAGAGGCACTCCTCGACCAATATCAATACAATGCACTCTCTGCAGGCGCAAACACTGTCCATGAGAGGTACTCCTCGACAAATATCTATCACTCTCACTGTCTGCAGGCGCAATCACTGTCCAGATGAGACACTCCAAGACCAATATCAATCAATTGCAAACTGTGCATTCGCAACCCTGTCCATGTGTGGCACTGCTAGACCAATATCTATAAAACGCACCCTCTGCAGGCGCAAAAACTGTCCATGTGAGGCACTCCTCGACCATTATCAAAACAATGCACTCTCTGCAGGCGCAAAAACTTTCCATGAGAGGCATTCCACGACGAATATCAATACATAATGCAGTCTCTACAGGCGCAAAAACGTCCATGTGAAGCACTCCTCGACCAATATCAAAACAATGCACTCTCTGCAGGCGCAAACACCTTCCATGTGAGGCACTCCTCGACGAATATCAATATAATGCACTCTCTGCAGGCGCAGACAATGCCCATGTGAGGCACTCCTCGACCAATATCAATACAATGCACACTCTGCAGTCGTAAACACCTTCCATGTGAGGCACTCCTCGAACAATGTCAATACAATGCACTCTCTGCAGTCGCAAACACGCTCCATGTGAGGCACTCCTCGACCAATATCAATACAATGCACTCTGTTCAAGCACAATCACTGTCCATGAGAGGCACTCCTCGACCAATATCTATACAATGCTCTCTCTGCACTCGCAAACACTGTCCATGTGAGGCACTCCTCGAACAATACCAATACGAAGCACTCCCTGCAGGCGCACCCACTGTGCATTTGATTTACTCCTCGATTAAATAACAATACCATGCACTCTCTGCAGGTATACACACTGTCCATGTGAGGCACTCCTCGACCAATATCAATACAATGCACTCTGTGCAGGCGCAAACACTGTCCATGTGTGGCATTCCTCGACCAATATCAATGCGATGCACCCTCTGCAGTCGCAAACACTGTCCATGTGAGGCAATCCTTGACCAATATCAAAACAATGCACTCTCTGCAGGCGCAAGCACCTTCCATGTGAGGCACTCCTCGAGGAATATCAATATAATTCACTCTCTGCAGACGCAAACACCTTCCATGTGAGGCACTCCTCGACCAATATCAAAACAATGCACTCTATGCAGGCGCAAACACCTTCCATGTTAGGCACTCCTCGAGGAATATCAATACAATTCACGCTCTGCAGACGCAAACACCTTCCATGTGAGGCACTCCTCGACCAATATCAAAACAATGCACTCTATGCAGGCGCAAACACCTTCCATGTGAGTCACTCCTCGACGAATATCAATATAATGCACTCATTGCAGGCACAAACACTGTCCATGTCAGGCACTCCTCGACCAATATCAATACGATGCACTCTCTGCAGGCACAAACACTGTGCATGTGAGGCACTACTCGACCAATATCAACACAATGCACTCTCTGCAGTCGCAAATACTGTCCATGTGAGGATCTCCTCGACCAATATCTATACAACGCACTCTCTGCAGGCGCAAACACTGTCCATGTGATGCACTCCTCGAACAATATCAAAACAATGCACTCTCTGCAGGCGCAAAAACTTTCCATGAGAGGCACTCCTCGACGAATATTAATATAATGCACTCTCTACAGGCGGAAAAACGATCCATGTGAGGCACTCCTCGACCAATATCAAAACAATGCACTCTCTGCAGGCGCAAAAACCTTCCATGTGAGGCACTCCTCGACGAATATCATTATAATGCACACTCTGCAGGCGCAATCAATGCCCATGTGTGGCACTTCTCGACCAATATCAATACAATGCACACTCTGCAGTCGTAAACACCTTCCATGTGAGGCACTCCTCGAACAATGTCAATACAACGCACTCTCTGCAGTCGCAAACACGCTCCATGTGAGGCACTCCTCGACCAATATCAATACAATGCCCTCTCTGCAGGCGCACACACTGTCCATGTGAGGCACTACTCAACCAATATCAATACAATGCACTCTCTGGAGGATCAAACACTGTCCATGTGAGGCACTACCCGACCAATATCAATACAATGCACTCTGTTGAAGCACAACCACTGTCCATGAGAGGCACTCCTCGACCAATATCAATACAATGCTCTCTCTGCACGCGCAAACACTGTCCATGTGAGGCACTCCTCGAACAATATCAATACGATGCACTCCCTGCAGGCGCAACCACTGTGCATGTGAGGTACTCCTCGATTAAATATCAATACCATGCACTCTCTGCAGGTGCACACAATGTCCATGTGAGGCACTCCTCGACCAATATCAATTCATTGCACTCCCTGCAGGCGCAAACACTGTTCATGTGAGGCACTCCTCGACGAATATCAATATAATACAATCTCTGAAGGTGCACTCACTGTCCATGTGGGGCACTCTTCGACAAATATCAATACCATGCACTCTTTGCAGGTGCACACACTGTCCATGTGAGGCACTCCTCGAACAATATCAATAAAATTCACTCTCTGCTGGAGCACACACTGTCAATGTGAGGCACTCCTCGACCAATATCAATAAAATGAACTCTCTGCAGGTGCACACACTGTCCATGTTAGGCACTCCTCGACAAATATCAATACAATGCACTCACCGAAGGCACAAACACAGCCCATGTGAGGCTCTTCTCGACCAATATCAATACAATTCACTCTCTGCGAGCGCAAACACTGTGCATACGAGGCACTACTCGACCAATATCAACATAATGATCTCTCTGCAGGGGGAATCATCCTCCATGTGAGGCACTCCTCGACCAATATCAATACAATGCACTCTCTGGAGGATCAAACCCTGTCCATGTGAGGCACTCCTCGACTAATATCAATACATTGCACTCCCTGCAGGCGCAAACACTGTCCATGTGAGGCACTCCTCGAACAATATTAATAAAATTCACTCTCTGCAGGTGCACCCACTGTCCATGTGAGGCACTCCTCGACCAATATAAATCCAATGCACTCTCTGCAGGCGCAAACACTGTCCATGTGAGGCGATCCTCGACCAATATCAATCTAACGCACACTCGGCAGGCACAAACACTGTGCATGTGAGGCACTCCTCGACCAATATCAATACAATGCACTTTCTGCAGGCGCAATCACTGTCCATGAGAGGCACTCCTCGACCTATATTAATACAATGCACTTTCTGCAGGCCCAATCACTGTCCATGAGAGGCACTCCTCGACCAATATAAATCCAATGCACTCTCTGCAGGCGCAAACACTGTCCATGTGAGGCGATCCTCGACCAATATCCATCTAACGCACACTCTGCAGGCACAAACACTGTGCATGTGAGGCACTCCTCGACCAATATCAATACAATGCACTCTCTGCAGGCACAAACATTGTCTATGAAAGGCACTACTCGAACAATATCAATTCAATACACTCTCTGCAGTCGCAAACACTGTGCATATGAGGCACTCCTCGATCAATATCAATACAATGCACTCTCTGCAGGAACAAACACTGTCCATGCGATGGACTCCTCGACCAATATCAATACAATGCACTCTCTGCAGGCCCAAACACTGACCATGTGAGGCACCATCGATCAATATCAATACAATGCACCCTCTGCAGGCGTAAACACTGTCCATGTGAGGCACTACTCGACCAATATCAATACAACGCATTCTCTGCAGGCGCAAACACTGTCCATGTGAGGCACTCATCGATCAATATCAATACAATGCACTCTCTGCAGGCGCAAACACTGTCCATGTGAGGCGATCCTCGACCAATATCAATCTAACGCACACTCGGCAGGCACAAACACTGTGCATGTGAGGCACTCCTCGACCAATATCAATACAATGCACTTTCTGCAGGCGCAATCACTGTCCATGAGAGACACTCCTCGACCAATATCAATACAATGCACTTTCTGCAGGCGCAATCACTGTCCATGAGAGGCCCTCCTCGACCAATATCAATACAATGCACTCTCTGCAGGCGCAAACACTGTCCATGTGAGGCACTCCTCCACTAATATCAATACACTGCACTCCCTGCAGGCGCAAACACTGTCCATGTGAGGCACTCCTCGAACAATATTAATAAAATTCACTCTCTGCAGGTGCACCCTCTGTCCATGTGAAGCACTCCTCGACCAATATAAATCCAATGCATTCTCCGCAGGCGCAAACACCTTCCATGTGAGGCACTCATCGATCAATATCAATAACATGCACTGTTTGCAGGCGCAAACCCTGTACATGTGAGTCACTACTCGACCAATATCAATACAACGCACTCTCTGCAGGCGCAAACACTGTCCATGTGAGGCACTCATCGATCAATATCAATACAATGCCCTCTCTGCTGGCGCACTGTCCATGTGAGGCAATCCTCGACCACTATCAATAAAATGCACTTTCTGCAGGCGAAATCACTGTCCAAGAGAGGCACTCCTCGACCAATATCAATACAGTGCACTCTCTGCAGGCGCAAAACTGTTCATGTGAGGCAATCCTCGACCTATATCAATCTAACGCACACACTGCAGGCACAAACACTGTGCATGTGAGGCACTCCTCGACCAATATCAATACAATGCACTTTCTGCAGGCGCAATCACTGTCCATGAGAGGCACTCCTCGACCTATACCAATACAATGTACTTTCTGCAGGCGCAATCACTGTCCATGAGAGGCACTCCTCGAACAATATCATTACGATGCACTCCCTGCAGGCGCACCCAATGTGCATGTGAGGTACTCCTCGATTAAATATCAATACCATGCACTCTCTGCAGGTGCAAACATTGTCCATGTGAGGCATTCCTCGACCATTAGCAGTACAATGCCCTCTCTGCTGGCGCGCACACTGTCCATGTGGGGCACTCCTCGACCAATATCAATAAAATGAACTCTCTGCAGGTGCACACACTGTCCATGTTAGGCACTCCTAGACAAATATCAATACTATGCACTCACCGCAGGCACAAATACAGCCCATGTGAAGAACTCCTCGACCAATATCAATACAATTCACTCTCTGCAAGCGCAGACACTGTGCATACGAGGCACTACTCGACCAATATCAATACAATGCTCTCTCTGCAAGCGCAATCACCGTCCACGTGAGGCACTCCTCGACCAATATCAATACAACGCACTCTCTGCAGTCGCAAACACTGTCCATGAGGCACTCCTCGACCAATATCAATACAATGCTCTCTCTGCAGGCGCAATCACCGTCCATGTGAGGCACTCCTCGACCAATATCAATCAATCGCAAACTCTCCAGTCGCAAACACTGTCCATGTGAGGCACCCCTAAACCAATATCTATACAACGCACTCTCTGCAGGCGCAATCACCATCCATGTGTGGCACTCCTCGTCCAATATCAATACAATGCACTCCCTGCAGGCGCAAACACTGTCGATGTGATGCACTCCTCGATCATTATCAATACAATGCTCTCTCTGCAGACGCAAACACTGTCCATGTGAGGCACTCCTGGACCAATATCAAATCAATGCACTCTATGCAGGCGCAAACACCTTCCATGTGAGGCACTCCTCGACGAATATCAATATAATGCACTCAATGCAGGCACAAACACGGTCCATGGCAGGCACTCCTCGACCAATATCAATAAAATGCACTCTGTGCAGTCGCAAACAATATCCATGTGAGGCACTCCTAGTCCAATATATATACAACGCACTATCTGCAGGAGCAATAACTGTCCATGTGGAGCACTCCTCGACCAATATCAATAAGATGCACTTTTTGCAGGCGCAATCACTGTCCATGTGAGGCACTCCTGGACCAATATCAAAACAATGCACTCTATGCAGGCGCAAACACCTTCCATGTGAGGCACTCCTCGACGAATATCAATATAATGCACTCAATGCAGACTCAAATACTGTCCATGTCAGGCACTCCTCGACCAATATCAATAAAATGCACTCTGTGCAGTCGCAAACAATATCCATGTGAGGCACTCCTAGACCAATATATATATACAACGCAGTCTCTGCACCCGCAATCACCGTCCATGTGTGGCACTCCTCGTCCAATATCAATGCAATACACTCCATGCAGGCGCAAATACTGGGCATGTGAGGCACTCCTCGACCAACATTAATACAATGCACTCTTTGCAGGTGCAAACACTGTCCATGTGAGGCACTCCTCGACCATTATCAATACAATGCACTCTCTGCAGTCGCAAACACTGTCCATGTGAGATACTCCTCGATCAATATCAATCAATCGCACACTCTGCAGTCGCAAACACTGTTAATGAGGCGCTACCCGACCAATATCAATACGATGCACTCTCTGCAGGCGCAAACACTGTCCATATGAGAAACTATCCGACCATTATCAATACAAAGCACTCTCTGCAGGCGCACCCACTGTGCATGTGGGGCACTACTCGACCAATATCAATACAATGCACTACCTGCAGGCGCAAACACTGTCCATGTGAGGCACTCCTCGACCAATATCAATACAATGCACTCTCTGCAGGCACAGACACTGTCCATGAGAGGCACTACTCGACCAATATCAATTCAATGCACTCTCTGCAGTCGCAAACACTGTGCATGTGAAGCACTTCTCGACCAATATCAGTACAATGCACTCTCTGCAGGCACAAACACTGTCCATGTGAGGCACTCCTCCACCAATAACAATAAAATGCACTCTCTGGAGGATCAAACACTGTCCATTAGAGACACTACCTGACGAATATCAATACAATGCACTCTCTGCAAGCACAATCACTGTCCGTGAGAGGCACTCCTCGACCAATATCAATACAATGCACTCTCTGCAGGCGCAAACACTGTCCATGAGAGGTACTCCTCGACAAATATCTATCACTCTCACTGTCTGCAGGCGCAATCACTGTCCAGATGAGACACTCCAAGACCAATATCAATCAATTGCAAACTGTGCATTCGCAACCCTGTCCATGTGTGGCACTGCTAGACCAATATCTATAAAACGCACCCTCTGCAGGCGCAAAAACTGTCCATGTGAGGCACTCCTCGACCATTATCAAAACAATGCACTCTCTGCAGGCGCAAAAACTTTCCATGAGAGGCATTCCACGACGAATATCAATACATAATGCAGTCTCTACAGGCGCAAAAACGTCCATGTGAAGCACTCCTCGACCAATATCAAAACAATGCACTCTCTGCAGGCGCAAACACCTTCCATGTGAGGCACTCCTCGACGAATATCAATATATTGCACTCTCTGCAGGCGCAAACAATGCCCATGTGAGGCACTCCTCGACCAATATCAATACAATGCACACTCTGCAGTCGTAAACACCTTCCATGTGAGGCACTCCTCGAGCAATGTCAATACAATGCACTCTCTGCAGTCGCAAACACGCTCCATGTGAGGCACTCCTCGACCAATATCAATACAATGCACTCTGTTCAAGCACAATCACTGTCCATGAGAGGCACTCCTCGACCAATATCTATACAATGCTCTCTCTGCACTCGCAAACACTGTCCATGTGAGGCACTCCTCGAACAATATCAATACGAAGCACTCCCTGCAGGCGCACCCACTGTGCATTTGATTTACTCCTCGATTAAATATCAATACCATGCACTCTCTGCAGGTATACACACTGTCCATGTGAGGCACTCCTCGACCAAAATCAATACAATGCACTCTGTGCAGGCGCAAACACCTTCCATGTGAGGCACTTCTCGAGGAATATCAATATAATTCACTCTCTGCAGACGCAAACACCTTCCATGTGAGGCACTCCTCGACCAATATCAAAACAATGCACTCTATGCAGGCGCAATCACCTTCCATGTTAGGCACTCCTCGAGGAATATCAATACAATTCACTCTCTGCAGACGCAAACAACTTCCATGTGAGGCACTCCTCGACCAATATCAAAACAACGCACTCTATGCAGGCGCAAACACCTTCCATGTGAGTCACTCCTCGACGAATATCAATATAATGCACTCACTGCAGGCACAAACACTGTCCATGTCAGGCACTCCTCGACCAATATCAATACGATTCACTCTCTGCAGGCACAAACACTGTGCATGTGAGGCACTACTCGACCAATATCAACACAATGCACTCTCTGCAGTCGCAAATACTGTCCATGTGAGGATCTCCTCGACCAATATCTATACAACGCACTCTCTGCAGGCGCAAACACTGTCCATGTGATGCACTCCTCGAACAATATCAAAACAATGCACTCTCTGCAGGCGCAAAAACTTTCCATGAGAGGCACTCCTCGACGAATATAAATATAATGCACTCTCTACAGGCGCAAAAACGATCCATGTGAGGCACTCCTCGACCAATATCAAAACAATGCACTCTCTGCAGGCGCAAAAACCATCCATGTGAGGCACTCCTCGACGAATATCATTATAATGCACACTCTGCAGGCGCAATCAATGCCCATGTGAGGCACTTCTCGACCAATATCAATACAATGCACACTCTGCAGTCGTCAACACCTTCCATGTGAGGCACTCCTCGAACAATGTCAATACAACGCACTCTCTGCAGTCGCAAACACGCTCCATGTGAGGCACTCCTCGACCAATATCAATACAATGCCCTCTCTGCAGGCGCACACACTGTCCATGTGAGGCACTACTCAACCAATATCAATACAATGCACTCTCTGGAGGATCAAACACTGTCCATGTGAGGCACTACCCGACCAATATCAATACAATGCACTCTGTTCAAGCACAACCACTGTCCATGAGAGGCACACCTCGACCAATATCAATAAAATGCTCTCTCTGCACGCGCAAACACTGTCCATGTGAGGCACTCCTCGAACAATATCAATACGATGCACTCCCTGCAGGCGCAACCACTGTGCATGTGAGGTACTCCTCGATTAAATATCAATACCATGCACTCTCTGCAGGTGCACACAATGTCCATGTGAGGCACTCCTCGACCAATATCAATACATTGCACTCCCTGCAGGCGCAAACACTGTTCATGTGAGACACTCCTCGACGAATATCAATATAATACAATCTCTGAAGGTGCACACACTGTCCATGTGGGGCACTCCTCGACAAATATCAATACCATGCACTCTCTGCAGGTGCACACACTGTCCATGTGAGGCACTCCTCGAACAATATCAATAAAATTCACTCTCTGCTGTAGCACACACTGTCCATGTGAGGCACTCCTCGACCAATATCAATAAAATGAACTCTCTGCAGGTGCACACACTGTCCATGTCTCCTCGACAAATATCAATACAATGCACTCACCGAAGGCACAAACACAGCCCATGTGAGGCTCTTCTCGACCAATATCAATACAATTCACTCTCTGCGAGCGCAAACACTGTGCATACGAGGCACTAATCGACCAATATCAACATAATGATCTCTCTGCAGGGGCAATCATCCTCCATGTGAGGCACTCCTCGACCAATATCAATACAATGCACTCTCTGGAGGATCAAACCCTGTCCATGTGAGGCACTCCTCGACTAATATCAATACATTGCACTCCCTGCAGGCGCAAACACTGTCCATGTGAGGCACTCCTCGAACAATATTAATAAAATTCACTCTCTGCAGGTGCACCCACTGTCCATGTGAGGCACTCCTCGACCAATATAAATCCAATGCACTCTCTGCAGGCGCAAACACTGTGCATGTGAGGCACTCCTCGACCAATATCAATACAATGCACTTTCTGCAGGCGCAATCACTGTCCATGAGAGGCACTCCTCGACCTATATCAATACAATGCACTTTCTGCAGGCCCTATCACTGTCCATGAGAGGCACTCCTCGACCAATATAAATCCAATGCACTCTCTGCAGGCGCAAACACTGTCCATGTGGGGCACTCCTCGACCAATATCAATACAATGCACTCTCTGCAGGCACAAACATTGTCCATGAAAGGCACTACTCGAACAATATCAATTCAATACACTCTCTGCAGTCGCAAACACTGTGCATATGAGGCACTCCTCGATCAATATCAATACAATGCACTCTCTGCAGGAACAAACACTGTCCATGCGATGGACTCCTCGACCAATATCAATACAATGCACTCTCTGCAGGCCCAAACACTGACCATGTGAGGCACCATCGATCAATATAAATACAATGCACCCTCTGCAGGCGTAAACACTGTCCATGTGAGGCACTACTCGACCAATATCAATACAACGCATTCTCTGCAGGCGCAAACACTGTCCATGTGAGGCACTCATCGATCAATATCAATACAATGCACTCTCTGCAGGCGCAAACACTGTCCATGTGAGGCGATCCTCGACCAATATCAATCTAACGCACACTCGGCAGGCACAAACACTGTGCATGTGAGGCACTCCTCGACCAATATCAATACAATGCACTTTCTGCAGGCGCAATCACTGTCCATGAGAGACACTCCTCGACCAATATAAATACAATGCACTTTCTGCAGGCGCAATCACTGTCCATGAGAGGCACTCCTAGACCAATATCAATACAATGCACTCTCTGCAGGCGCAATCATTGTCCTTGTGGGCACTCCTCGACCAATATCAATAAAATGCACTCTCTGCAGGCGCAAACACTGTCCATGTGAGGCACTCCTCCACTAATATCAATACACTGCACTCCCTGCAGGCGCAAACACTGTCCATGTGAGGCACTCCTCGACCAATATCAATAAAATGAACTCTCTGCAGGTGCACACACTGTCCATGTTAGGCACTCCTCGACAAATATCAATACAATGCCCTCACCGAAGGCACAAACACAGCCCATGTGAGGCTCTTCTCGACCAATATCAATACAATTCACTCTCTGCGAGCGCAAACACTGTGCATACGAGGCACTACTCGACCAATATCAACATAATGATCTCTCTGCAGGGGCAATCATCCTCCATGTGAGGCACTCCTCGACCAATATCAATACAATGCACTCTCTGGAGGATCAAACCCTGTCCATGTGAGGCACTCCTCGACTAATATCAATACATTGCACTCCCTGCAGGCGCAAACACTGTCCATGTGAGGCACTCCTCGAACAATATTAATAAAATTCACTCTCTGCAGGTGCACCCACTGTCCATGTGAGGCACTCCTCGACCAATATAAATCCAATGCACTCTCTGCAGGCGCAAACACTGTGCATGTGAGGCACTCCTCGACCAATATCAATACAATGCACTTTCTGCAGGCGCAATCACTGTCCATGAGAGGCACTCCTCGACCTATATCAATACAATGCACTTTCTGCAGGCCCAATCACTGTCCATGAGAGGCACTCTTCGACCAATATAAATCCAATGCACTCTCTGCAGGCGCAAACACTGTCCATGTGGGGCACTCCTCGACCAATATCAATACAATGCACTCTCTGCAGGCACAAACATTGTCCATGAAAGGCACTACTCGAACAATATCAATTCAATACACTCTCTGCAGTCGCAAACACTGTGCATATGAGGCACTCCTCGATCAATATCAATACAATGCACTCTCTGCAGGAACAAACACTGTCCATGCGATGGACTCCTCGACCAATATCAATACAATGCACTCTCTGCAGGCCCAAACACTGACCATGTGAGGCACCATCGATCAATATAAATACAATGCACCCTCTGCAGGCGTAAACACTGTCCATGTGAGGCACTACTCGACCAATATCAATACAACGCATTCTCTGCAGGCGCAAACACTGTCCATGTGAGGCACTCATCGATCAATATCAATACAATGCACTCTCTGCAGGCGCAAACACTGTCCATGTGAGGCGATCCTCGACCAATATCAATCTAACGCACACTCGGCAGGCACAAACACTGTGCATGTGAGGCACTCCTCGACCAATATCAATACAATGCACTTTCTGCAGGCGCAATCACTGTCCATGAGACACACTCCTCGACCAATATAAATACAATGCACTTTCTGCAGGCGCAATCACTGTCCATGAGAGGCACTCCTAGACCAATATCAATACAATGCACTCTCTGCAGGCGCAATCATTGTCCTTGTGGGCACTCCTCGACCAATATCAATACAATGCACTCTCTGCAGGCGCAAACACTGTCCATGTGAGGCACTCCTCCACTAATATCAATACACTGCACTCCCTGCAGGCGCAAACACTGTCCATGTGAGGCACTCCTCGATCAATATTAATAAAATTCACTCTCTGCAGGTGCACCCTCTGTCCATGTGAAGCACTCCTCGACCAATATAAATCCAATGCATTCTCCGCAGGCGCAAACACCTTCCATGTGAGGCACTCATCGATCAATATCAATAACATGCACTGTTTGCAGGCGCAAACCCTGTACATGTGAGTCACTACTCGACCAATATCAATACAACGCACTCTCTGCAGGCGCAAACACTGTCCATGTGAGGCACTCATCGATCAATATCAATACAATGCCCTCTCTGCTGGCGCACTGTCCATGTGAGGCAATCCTCGACCACTATCAATACAATGCACTTTCTGCAGGCGAAATCACTGTCCATGAGAGGCACTCCTCGACCTATACCAATACAATGCACTTTCTGCAGGCGCAATCACTGTCCATGAGAGGCACTCCTCGAACAATATCATTACGATGCACTCCCTGCAGGCGCACCCACTGTGCATGTGAGGTACTCCTCGATTAAATATCAATACCATGCACTCTCTGCAGGTGCAAACATTGTCCATGTGAGGCATTCCTCGACCATTAGCAGTACAATGCCCTCTCTGCTGGCGCGCACACTGTCCATGTGGGGCACTCCTCGACCAATATCAATATAATGAACTCTCTGCAGGTGCACACACTGTCCATGTTAGGCACTCCTAGACAAATATCAATACTATGCACTCACAGCAGGCACAAATACAGCCCATGTGAGGAACTCCTCGACCAATATCAATACAATTCACTCTCTGCAAGCGCAGACACTGTGCATACGAGGCACTACGCGACCAATATCAATACAATGCTCTCTCTGCAAGCGCAATCACCGTCCACGTGAGGCACTCCTCGACCAATATCAATACAACGCACTCTCTTCGGTCGCAAAAACTCTCCATGAGGCACTCCTCGACCAATATCAATACAACGCACTCTCTGCAGTCGCAAACACTGTCCATGAGGCACTCCTTGACCAATATCAATACAATGCTCTCTCTGCAGGCGCAATCACCGTCCATGTGAGGCACTCCTCGACCAATATCAATCAATAGCAAACTCTGCAGTCGCAAACACTGTCCATGTGAGGCACCCCTAAACCAATATCTATACAACGCACTCTCTGCAGGCGCAATCACCATCCTTGTGTGGCACTCCTCGTCCAATATCAATACAATGCACTCCCTGCAGGCGCAAACACTGTTCATGTGAGGCACTCCTCGACCATTATCAATACAATGCTCTTTCTGCAGACGCAAACACTGTCCATGTGAGGCACTCCTGGACCAATATCAAAACAATGCACTCTATGCAGGCGCAAACACTTTCCATGTGAGGCACTCCTCGACGAATATCAATATAATGCACTCAATGCAGGCACAAACACGGTCCATGGCAGGCACTCCTCGACCAATATCAATAAAATGCACTCGGTGCAGTCGCAAACAATATCCATGTGAGGCACTCCTAGACCAATATATATACAACGCACTCTCTGCAGGAGCAATAACTGTCCATGTGGAGCACTCCTCGACCAATATCAATAAGATGCACTTTCTGCAGGCGCAATCACTGTCCATGTGAGGCACTCCTGGACCAATATCAAAACAATGCACTCTATGCAGGCGCAAACACCTTCCATGTGAGGCACTCCTCGACGAATATCAATATAATGCACTCAATGCAGGCTCAAATACTGTCCATGTCATGCACTCCTCGACCAATATCAATAAAATGCACTCTGTGCAGTCGCAAACAATATTCATGTGAGGCACTCCTAGACCAATATATATACAACGCAGTCTCGGCACCCGCAATCACCGTCCATGTGTGGCACTCCTCGTCCAATATCAATGCAATACACTCCATGCAGGCGCAAATACTGGGCATGTGAGGCACTCCTCGACCAACATTAATACAATGCACTCTCTGCAGGTGCAAACACTGTCCATGTGAGGCACTCTTCGACCATTATCAATACAATGCACTCTCTGCAGTCGCAAACACTGTCCATGTGAGATACTCCTCGACCAATATCAATCAATCGCACACTCTGCAGTCGCAAACACTGTCCATGAGGCGCTACCCGACCAATATCAATACGATGCACTCTCTGCAGGCGCAAACACTGTCCATATGAGAAACTATCCGACCATTATCAATACAAAGCACTCTCTGCAGGCGCACCCACTGTGCATGTGGGGCACTACTCGACCAATATCAATACAATGCACTACCTGCAGGCGCAAACACTGTCCATGTGAGGCACTCCTCGACCAATATCAATACAATGCACTCTCTGCAGGCACAGACACTGTCCATGAGAGGCACTACTCGACCAATATCTATTCAATGCACTCTCTGCAGTCGCAAACACTGTGCATGTGAAGCACTTCTCGACCAATATCAGTACAATGCACTCTCTGCAGGCACAAACACTGTCCATGTGAGGCACTCCTCCACCAATAACAATAAAATGCACTCTCTGGAGGATCAAACACTGTCCATGAGAGACACTACCTGACGAATATCAATACAATGCACTCTCTGCAAGCACAATCACTGTCCATGAGAGGCACTCCTCGACCAATATCAATACAATGCACTCTCTGCAGGCGCAAACACTGTCCATGAGAGGTACTCCTCGACAAATATCTATCACTCTCACTGTCTGCAGGCGCAATCACTGTCCAGATGAGACACTCCAAGACCAACATCAATCAATTGCAAACTGTGCATTCGCAACCCTGTCCATGTGTGGCACTGCTAGACCAATATCTATAAAACGCACCCTCTGCAGGCGCAAAAACTGTCCATGTGAGGCACTCCTCGACCATTATCAAAACAATGCACTCTCTGCAGGCGCAAAAACTTTCCATGAGAGGCATTCCACGACGAATATCAATACATAATGCAGTCTCTACAGGCGCAAAAACGTCCATGTGAAGCACTCCTCGACCAATATCAAAACAATGCACTCTCTGCAGGCGCAAACACCTTCCATGTGAGGCACTCCTCGACGAATATCAATATAATGCACTCTCTGCAGGCGCAAACAATGCCCATGTGAGGCACTCCTCGACCAATATCAATACAATGCACACTCTGCAGTCGTAAACACCTTCCATGTGAGGCACTCCTCGAACAATGTCAATACAATGCACTCTCTGCAGTCGCAAACACGCTCCATGTGAGGCACTCCTCGACCAATATCAATACAATGCACTCTGTTCAAGCACAATCACTGTCCATGAGAGGCACTCCTCGACCAATATCTATACAATGCTCTCTCTGCACTCGCAAACACTGTCCATGTGAGGCACTCCTCGAACAATATCAATACGAAGCACTCCCTGCAGGCGCACCCACTGTGCATTTGATTTACTCCTCGATTAAATATCAATACCATGCACTCTCTGCAGGTATACACACTGTCCATGTGAGGCACTCCTCGACCAATATCAATACAATGCACTCTGTGCAGGCGCAAACACTGTCCATGTGTGGCATTCCTCGACCAATATCAATGCGATGCACCCTCTGCAGTCGCAAACACTGTCCATGTGAGGCAATCCTTGACCAATATCAAAACAATGCACTCTCTGCAGGCGCAAACACCTTCCATGTGAGGCACTCCTCGAGGAATATCAATATAATTCACTCTCTGCAGACGCAAACACCTTCCATGTGAGGCACTCCTCGACCAATATCAAAACAATGCACTCTATGCAGGCGCAAACACCTTCCATGTTAGGCACTCCTCGAGGAATATCAATACAATTCACGCTCTGCAGACGCAAACACCTTCCATGTGAGGCACTCCTCGACCAATATCAAAACAATGCACTTTATGCAGGCGCAAACACCTTCCATGTGAGTCACTCCTCGACGAATATCAATATAATGCACTCATTGCAGGCACAAACACTGTCCATGTCAGGCACTCCTCGACAAATATCAATACGATGCACTCTCTGCAGGCACAAACACTGTGCATGTGAGGCACTACTCGACCAATATCAACACAATGCACTCTCTGCAGTCGCAAATACTGTCCATGTGAGGATCTCCTCGACCAATATCTATACAACGCACACTCTGCAGGCGCAAACACTGTCCATGTGATGCACTCCTCGAACAATATCAAAACAATGCACTCTCTGCAGGCGCAAAAACTTTCCATGAGAGGCACTCCTCGACGAATATAAATATAATGCACTCTCTACAGGCGGAAAAACGATCCATGTGAGGCACTCCTCGACCAATATCAAAACAATGCACTCTCTGCAGGCGCAAAAACCTTCCATGTGAGGCACTCCTCGACGAATATCATTATAATGCACACTCTGCAGGCGCAATCAATGCCCATGTGTGGCACTTCTCGACCAATATCAATACAATGCACACTCTGCAGTCGTAAACACCTTCCATGTGAGGCACTCCTCGAACAATGTCAATACAACGCACTCTCTGCAGTCGCAAACACGCTCCATGTGAGGCACTCCTCGACCAATATCAATACAATGCCCTCTCTGCAGGCGCACACACTGTCCATGTGAGGCACTACTCAACCAATATCAATACAATGCACTCTCTGGAGGATCAAACACTGTCCATGTGAGGCACTACCCGACCAATATCAATACAATGCACTCTGTTCAAGCACAACCACTGTCCATGAGAGGCACTCCTCGACCAATATCAATACAATGCTCTCTCTGCACGCGCAAACACTGTCCATGTGAGGCACTCCTCGAACAATATCAATACGATGCACTCCCTGCAGGCGCAACCACTGTGCATGTGAGGTACTCCTCGATTAAATATCAATACCATGCACTCTCTGCAGGTGCACACAATGTCCATGTGAGGCTCTCCTCGACCAATATCAATTCATTGCACTCCCTGCAGGCGCAAACACTGTTCATGTGAGGCACTCCTCGACGAATATCAATATAATACAATCTCTGAAGGTGCACACACTGTCCATGTGGGGCACTCCTCGACAAATATCAATACCATGCACTCTCTGCAGGTGCACACACTGTCCATGTGAGGCACTCCTCGAACAATATCAATAAAATTCACTCTCTGCTGGAGCACACACTGTCAATGTGAGGCACTCCTCGACCAATATCAATAAAATGAACTCTCTGCAGGTGCACACACTGTCCATGTTAGGCACTCCTCGACAAATATCAATACAATGCACTCACCGAAGGCAAAAACACAGCCCATGTGAGGCTCTTCTCGACCAATATCAATACAATTCACTCTCTGCGAGCGCAAACACTGTGCATACGAGGCACTACTCGACCAATATCAACATAATGATCTCTCTGCAGGGGGAATCATCCTCCATGTGAGGCACTCCTCGACCAATATCAATACAATGCACTCTTTGGAGGATCAAACCCTGTCCATGTGAGGCACTCCTCGACTAATATCAATACTTTGCACTCCCTGCAGGCGCAAACACTGTCCATGTGAGGCACTCCTCGAACAATATTAATAAAATTCACTCTCTGCAGGTGCACCCACTGTCCATGTGAGGCACTCCTCGACCAATATAAATCCAATGCACTCTCTGCAGGCGCAAACACTGTCCATGTGAGGCGATCCTCGACCAATATCAATCTAACGCACACTCTGCAGGCACAAACACTGTGCATGTGAGGCACTCCTCGACCAATATCAATACAATGCACTTTCTGCAGGCGCAATCACTGTCCATGAAAGGCACTCCTCGACCTATATTAATACAATGCACTTTCTGCAGGCCCAATCACTGTCCATGAGAGGCACTCCTCGACCAATATAAATCCAATGCACTCTCTGCAGGCGCAAACACTGTCCATGTGAGGCGATCCTCGACCAATATCCATCTAACGCACACTCTGCAGGCACAAACACTGTGCATGTGAGGCACTCCTCGACCAATATCAATACAATGCACTCTCTGCAGGCACAAACATTGTCCATGAAAGGCACTACTCGAACAATATCAATTCAATACACTCTCTGCAGTCGCAAACACTGTGCATATGAGGCACTCCTCGATCAATATCAATACAATGCACTCTCTGCAGGAACAAACACTGTCCATGCGATGGACTCTTCGACCAATATCAATACAATGCACTCTCTGCAGGCCCAAACACTGACCATGTGAGGCACCATCGATCAATATCAATACAATGCACCCTCTGCAGGCGTAAACACTGTCCATGTGAGGCACTACTCGACCAATATCAATACAACGCATTCTCTGCAGGCGCAAACACTGTCCATGTGAGGCACTCATCGATCAATATCAATACAATGCACTCTCTGCAGGCGCAAACACTGTCCATGTGTGGCGATCCTCGACCAATATCAATCTAACGCACACTCGGCAGGCACAAACACTGTGCATGTGAGGCACTCCTCGACCAATATCAATACAATGCACTTTCTGCAGGCGCAATCACTGTCCATGAGAGACACTCCTCGACCAATATCAATACAATGCACTTTCTGCAGGCGCAATCACTGTCCATGAGAGGCCCTCCTCGACCAATATCAATACAATGCACTCTCTGCAGGCGCAAGCACTGTCCTTGAGGGCACTCCTCGACCAATATCAATACAATGCACTCTCTGCAGGCGCAAACACTGTCCATGTGAGGCACTCCTCCACTAATATCAATACACTGCACTCCCTGCAGGCGCAAACACTGTCCATGTGAGGCACTCCTCGAACAATATTAATAAAATTCACTCTCTGCAGGTGCACCCTCTGTCCATGTGAAGCACTCCTCGACCAATATAAATCCAATGCATTCTCCGCAGGCGCAAACACCTTCCACGTGAGGCACTCATCGATCAATATATATAACATGCACTGTTTGCAGGCGCAAACCCTGTACATGTGAGTCACTACTCGACCAATATCAATACAACGCACTCTCTGCAGGCGCAAACACTGTCCATGTGAGGCACTCATCGATCAATATCAATACAATGCCCTCTTTGCTGGCGCACTGTCCATGTGAGGCACTCCTCGACCAATATCAATACAATGCACTTTCTGCAGGCGCAATCACTGTCCATGAGAGACACTCCTCGACCAATATCAATACAATGCACTTTCTGCAGGCGCAATCACTGTCCATGAGAGGCCCTCCTCGACCAATATCAATACAATGCACTCTCTGCAGGCGCAAGCACTGTCCTTGAGGGCACTCCTCGACCAATATCAATACAATGCACTCTCTGCAGGCGCAAACACTGTCCATGTGAGGCACTCCTCCACTAATATCAATACACTGCACTCCCTGCAGGCGCAAACACTGTCCATGTGAGGCACTCCTCGAACAATATTAATAAAATTCACTCTCTGCAGGTGCACCCTCTGTCCATGTGAAGCACTCCTCGACCAATATAAATCCAATGCATTCTCCGCAGGCGCAAACACCTTCCACGTGAGGCACTCATCGATCAATATCAATAACATGCACTGTTTGCAGGCGCAAACCCTGTACATGTGAGTCACTACTCGACCAATATCAATACAACGCACTCTCTGCAGGCGCAAACACTGTCCATGTGAGGCACTCATCGATCAATATCAATACAATGCCCTCTTTGCTGGCGCACTGTCCATGTGAGGCAATCCTCGACCACTATCAATACAATGCACTTTCTGCAGGCGAAATCACTGTCCAAGAGAGGCACTCCTCGACCAATATCAATACAGTGCACTCTCTGCAGGCGCAAAACTGTTCATGTGAGGCAATCCTCGACCTATATCAATCTAACGCACACACTGCAGGCACAAACACTGTGCATGTGAGGCACTCCTCGACCAATATCAATACAATGCACTTTCTGCAGGCGCAATCACTGTCCATGAGAGGCACTCCTCGACCTATACCAATACAATGTACTTTCTGCAGGCGCAATCACTGTCCATGAGAGGCACTCCTCGAACAATATCATTACGATGCACTCCCTGCAGGCGCACCCAATGTGCATGTGAGGTACTCCTCGATTAAATATCAATACCATGCACTCTCTGCAGGTGCAAACATTGTCCATGTGAGGCATTCCTCGACCATTAGCAGTACAATGCCCTCTCTGCTGGCGCGCACACTGTCCATGTGGGGCACTCCTCGACCAATATCAATAAAATGAACTCTCTGCAGGTGCACACACTGTCCATGTTAGGCACTCCTAGACAAATATCAATACTATGCACTCACCGCAGGCACAAATACAGCCCATGTGAAGAACTCCTCGACCAATATCAATACAATTCACTCTCTGCAAGCGCAGACACTGTGCATACGAGGCACTACTCGACCAATATCAATACAATGCTCTCTCTGCAAGCGCAATCACCGTCCACGTGAGGCACTCCTCGACCAATATCAATACAACGCACTCTCTGCAGTCGCAAACACTGTCCATGAGGCACTCCTCGACCAATATCAATACAATGCTCTCTCTGCAGGCGCAATCACCGTCCATGTGAGGCACTCCTCGACCAATATCAATCAATCGCAAACTCTCCAGTCGCAAACACTGTCCATGTGAGGCACCCCTAAACCAATATCTATACAACGCACTCTCTGCAGGCGCAATCACCATCCATGTGTGGCACTCCTCGTCCAATATCAATACAATGCACTCCCTGCAGGCGCAAACACTGTCCATGTGAGGCACTCCTCGACCATTATCAATACAATGCTCTCTCTGCAGACGCAAACACTGTCCATGTGAGGCACTCCTGGACCAATATCAAATCAATGCACTCTATGCAGTCGCAAACACCTTCCATGTGAGGCACTCCTCGACGAATATCAATATAATGCACTCAATGCAGGCACAAACACGGTCCATGGCAGGCACTCCTCGACCAATATCAATAAAATGCACTCTGTGCAGTCGCAAACAATATCCATGTGAGGCACTCCTAGTCCAATATATATACAACGCACTATCTGCAGGAGCAATAACTGTCCATGTGGAGCACTCCTCGACCAATATCAATAAGATGCACTTTCTGCAGGCGCAATCACTGTCCATGTGAGGCACTCCTGGACCAATATCAAAACAATGCACTCTATGCAGGCGCAAACACCTTCCATGTGAGGCACTCCTCGACGAATATCAATATAATGCACTCAATGCAGACTCAAATACTGTCCATGTCAGGCACTCCTCGACCAATATCAATAAAATGCACTCTGTGCAGTCGCAAACAATATCCATGTGAGGCACTCCTAGACCAATATATATATACAACGCAGTCTCTGCACCCGCAATCACCGTCCATGTGGGGCACTCCTCGACCAATATCAATACAATGCACTCTCTGCAGGCACAAACATTGTCCATGAAAGGCACTACTCGAACAATATCAATTCAATACACTCTCTGCAGTCGCAAACACTGTGCATATGAGGCACTCCTCGATCAATATCAATACAATGCACTCTCTGCAGGAACAAACACTGTCCATGCGATGGACTCCTCGACCAATATCAATACAATGCACTCTCTGCAGGCCCAAACACTGACCATGTGAGGCACCATCGATCAATATAAATACAATGCACCCTCTGCAGGCGTAAACACTGTCCATGTGAGGCACTACTCGACCAATATCAATACAACGCATTCTCTGCAGGCGCAAACACTGTCCATGTGAGGCACTCATCGATCAATATCAATACAATGCACTCTCTGCAGGCGCAAACACTGTCCATGTGAGGCGATCCTCGACCAATATCAATCTAACGCACACTCGGCAGGCACAAACACTGTGCATGTGAGGCACTCCTCGACCAATATCAATACAATGCACTTTCTGCAGGCGCAATCACTGTCCATGAGAGACACTCCTCGACCAATATAAATACAATGCACTTTCTGCAGGCGCAATCACTGTCCATGAGAGGCACTCCTAGACCAATATCAATACAATGCACTCACTGCAGGCGCAATCATTGTCCTTGTGGGCACTCCTCGACCAATATCAATAAAATGCACTCTCTGCAGGCGCAAACACTGTCCATGTGAGGCACTCCTCCACTAATATCAATACACTGCACTCCCTGCAGGCGCAAACACTGCCCATGTGAGGCACTCCTCGACCAATATCAATAAAATGAACTCTCTGCAGGTGCACACACTGTCCATGTTAGGCACTCCTCGACAAATATCAATACAATGCCCTCACCGAAGGCACAAACACAGCCCATGTGAGGCTCTTCTCGACCAATATCAATACAATTCACTCTCTGCGAGCGCAAACACTGTGCATACGAGGCACTACTCGACCAATATCAACATAATGATCTCTCTGCAGGGGCAATCATCCTCCATGTGAGGCACTCCTCGACCAATATCAATACAATGCACTCTCTGGAGGATCAAACCCTGTCCATGTGAGGCACTCCTCGACTAATATCAATACATTGCACTCCCTGCAGGCGCAAACACTGTCCATGTGAGGCACTCCTCGAACAATATTAATAAAATTCACTCTCTGCAGGTGCACCCACTGTCCATGTGAGGCACTCCTCGACCAATATAAATCCAATGCACTCTCTGCAGGCGCAAACACTGTGCATGTGAGGCACTCCTCGACCAATATCAATACAATGCACTTTCTGCAGGCGCAATCACTGTCCATGAGAGGCACTCCTCGACCTATATCAATACAATGCACTTTCTGCAGGCCCAATCACTGTCCATGAGAGGCACTCTTCGACCAATATAAATCCAATGCACTCTCTGCAGGCGCAAACACTGTCCATGTGGGGCACTCCTCGACCAATATCAATACAATGCACTCTCTGCAGGCACAAACATTGTCCATGAAAGGCACTACTCGAACAATATCAATTCAATACACTCTCTGCAGTCGCAAACACTGTGCATATGAGGCACTCCTCGATCAATATCAATACAATGCACTCTCTGCAGGAACAAACACTGTCCATGCGATGGACTCCTCGACCAATATCAATACAATGCACTCTCTGCAGGCCCAAACACTGACCATGTGAGGCACCATCGATCAATATAAATACAATGCACCCTCTGCAGGCGTAAACACTGTCCATGTGAGGCACTACTCGACCAATATCAATACAACGCATTCTCTGCAGGCGCAAACACTGTCCATGTGAGGCACTCATCGATCAATATCAATACAATGCACTCTCTGCAGGCGCAAACACTGTCCATGTGAGGCGATCCTCGACCAATATCAATCTAACGCACACTCGGCAGGCACAAACACTGTGCATGTGAGGCACTCCTCGACCAATATCAATACAATGCACTTTCTGCAGGCGCAATCACTGTCCATGAGAGACACTCCTCGACCAATATAAATACAATGCACTTTCTGCAGGCGCAATCACTGTCCATGAGAGGCACTCCTAGACCAATATCAATACAATGCACTCTCTGCAGGCGCAATCATTGTCCTTGTGGGCACTCCTCGACCAATATCAATACAATGCACTCTCTGCAGGCGCAAACACTGTCCATGTGAGGCACTCCTCCACTAATATCAATACACTGCACTCCCTGCAGGCGCAAACACTGTCCATGTGAGGCACTCCTCGATCAATATTAATAAAATTCACTCTCTGCAGGTGCACCCTCTGTCCATGTGAAGCACTCCTCGACCAATATAAATCCAATGCATTCTCCGCAGGCGCAAACACCTTCCATGTGAGGCACTCATCGATCAATATCAATAACATGCACTGTTTGCAGGCGCAAACCCTGTACATGTGAGTCACTACTCGACCAATATCAATACAACGCACTCTCTGCAGGCGCAAACACTGTCCATGTGAGGCACTCATCGATCAATATCAATACAATGCCCTCTCTGCTGGCGCACTGTCCATGTGAGGCAATCCTCGACCACTATCAATACAATGCACTTTCTGCAGGCGAAATCACTGTCCATGAGAGGCACTCCTCGACCTATACCAATACAATGCACTTTCTGCAGGCGCAATCACTGTCCATGAGAGGCACTCCTCGAACAATATCATTACGATGCACTCCCTGCAGGCGCACCCACTGTGCATGTGAGGTACTCCTCGATTAAATATCAATACCATGCACTCTCTGCAGGTGCAAACATTGTCCATGTGAGGCATTCCTCGACCATTAGCAGTACAATGCCCTCTCTGCTGGCGCGCACACTGTCCATGTGGGGCACTCCTCGACCAATATCAATATAATGAACTCTCTGCAGGTGCACACACTGTCCATGTTAGGCACTCCTAGACAAATATCAATACTATGCACTCACAGCAGGCACAAATACAGCCCATGTGAGGAACTCCTCGACCAATATCAATACAATTCACTCTCTGCAAGCGCAGACACTGTGCATACGAGGCACTACGCGACCAATATCAATACAATGCTCTCTCTGCAAGCGCAATCACCGTCCACGTGAGGCACTCCTCGACCAATATCAATACAACGCACTCTCTTCGGTCGCAAAAACTCTCCATGAGGCACTCCTCGACCAATATCAATACAACGCACTCTCTGCAGTCGCAAACACTGTCCATGAGGCACTCCTTGACCAATATCAATACAATGCTCTCTCTGCAGGCGCAATCACCGTCCATGTGAGGCACTCCTCGACCAATATCAATCAATAGCAAACTCTGCAGTCGCAAACACTGTCCATGTGAGGCACCCCTAAACCAATATCTATACAACGCACTCTCTGCAGGCGCAATCACCATCCTTGTGTGGCACTCCTCGTCCAATATCAATACAATGCACTCCCTGCAGGCGCAAACACTGTTCATGTGAGGCACTCCTCGACCATTATCAATACAATGCTCTTTCTGCAGACGCAAACACTGTCCATGTGAGGCACTCCTGGACCAATATCAAAACAATGCACTCTATGCAGGCGCAAACACTTTCCATGTGAGGCACTCCTCGATGAATATCAATATAATGCACTCAATGCAGGCACAAACACGGTCCATGGCAGGCACTCCTCGACCAATATCAATAAAATGCACTCGGTGCAGTCGCAAACAATATCCATGTGAGGCACTCCTAGACCAATATATATACAACGCACTCTCTGCAGGAGCAATAACTGTCCATGTGGAGCACTCCTCGACCAATATCAATAAGATGCATTTTCTGCAGGCGCAATCACTGTCCATGTGAGGCACTCCTGGACCAATATCAAAACAATGCACTCTATGCAGGCGCAAACACCTTCCATGTGAGGCACTCCTCGACGAATATCAATATAATGCACTCAATGCAGGCTCAAATACTGTCCATGTCATGCACTCCTCGACCAATATCAATAAAATGCACTCTGTGCAGTCGCAAACAATATTCATGTGAGGCACTCCTAGACCAATATATATACAACGCAGTCTCGGCACCCGCAATCACCGTCCATGTGTGGCACTCCTCGTCCAATATCAATGCAATACACTCCATGCAGAAGCAAATACTGGGCATGTGAGGCACTCCTCGACCAACATTAATACAATGCACTCTCTGCAGGTGCAAACACTGTCCATGTGAGGCACTCTTCGACCATTATCAATACAATGCACTCTCTGCAGTCGCAAACACTGTCCATGTGAGATACTCCTCGACCAATATCAATCAATCGCACACTCTGCAGTCGCAAACACTGTCCATGAGGCGCTACCCGACCAATATCAATACGATGCACTCTCTGCAGGCGCAAACACTGTCCATATGAGAAACTATCCGACCATTATCAATACAAAGCACTCTCTGCAGGCGCACCCACTGTGCATGTGGGGCACTACTCGACCAATATCAATACAATGCACTACCTGCAGGCGCAAACACTGTCCATGTGAGGCACTCCTCGACCAATATCAATACAATGCACTCTCTGCAGGCACAGACACTGTCCATGAGAGGCACTACTCGACCAATATCTATTCAATGCACTCTCTGCAGTCGCAAACACTGTGCATGTGAAGCACTTCTCGACCAATATCAGTACAATGCACTCTCTGCAGGCACAAACACTGTCCATGTGAGGCACTCCTCCACCAATAACAATAAAATGCACTCTCTGGAGGATCAAACACTGTCCATGAGAGACACTACCTGACGAATATCAATACAATGCACTCTCTGCAAGCACAATCACTGTCCATGAGAGGCACTCCTCGACCAATATCAATACAATGCACTCTCTGCAGGCGCAAACACTGTCCATGAGAGGTACTCCTCGACAAATATCTATCACTCTCACTGTCTGCAGGCGCAATCACTGTCCAGATGAGACACTCCAAGACCAACATCAATCAATTGCAAACTGTGCATTCGCAACCCTGTCCATGTGTGGCACTGCTAGACCAATATCTATAAAACGCACCCTCTGCAGGCGCAAAAACTGTCCATGTGAGGCACTCCTCGACCATTATCAAAACAATGCACTCTCTGCAGGCGCAAAAACTTTCCATGAGAGGCATTCCACGACGAATATCAATACATAATGCAGTCTCTACAGGCGCAAAAACGTCCATGTGAAGCACTCCTCGACCAATATCAAAACAATGCACTCTCTGCAGGCGCAAACACCTTCCATGTGAGGCACTCCTCGACGAATATCAATATAATGCACTCTCTGCAGGCGCAAACAATGCCCATGTGAGGCACTCCTCGACCAATATCAATACAATGCACACTCTGCAGTCGTAAACACCTTCCATGTGAGGCACTCCTCGAACAATGTCAATACAATGCACTCTCTGCAGTCGCAAACACGCTCCATGTGAGGCACTCCTCGACCAATATCAATACAATGCACTCTGTTCAAGCACAATCACTGTCCATGAGAGGCACTCCTCGACCAATATCTATACAATGCTCTCTCTGCACTCGCAAACACTGTCCATGTGAGGCACTCCTCGAACAATATCAATACGAAGCACTCCCTGCAGGCGCACCCACTGTGCATTTGATTTACTCCTCGATTAAATATCAATACCATGCACTCTCTGCAGGTATACACACTGTCCATGTGAGGCACTCCTCGACCAATATCAATACAATGCACTCTGTGCAGGCGCAAACACTGTCCATGTGTGGCATTCCTCGACCAATATCAATGCGATGCACCCTCTGCAGTCGCAAACACTGTCCATGTGAGGCAATCCTTGACCAATATCAAAACAATGCACTCTCTGCAGGCGCAAACACCTTCCATGTGAGGCACTCCTCGAGGAATATCAATATAATTCACTCTCTGCAGACGCAAACACCTTCCATGTGAGGCACTCCTCGACCAATATCAAAACAATGCACTCTATGCAGGCGCAAACACCTTCCATGTTAGGCACTCCTCGAGGAATATCAATACAATTCACGCTCTGCAGACGCAAACACCTTCCATGTGAGGCACTCCTCGACCAATATCAAAACAATGCACTTTATGCAGGCGCAAACACCTTCCATGTGAGTCACTCCTCGACGAATATCAATATAATGCACTCATTGCAGGCACAAACACTGTCCATGTCAGGCACTCCTCGACAAATATCAATACGATGCACTCTCTGCAGGCACAAACACTGTGCATGTGAGGCACTACTCGACCAATATCAACACAATGCACTCTCTGCAGTCGCAAATACTGTCCATGTGAGGATCTCCTCGACCAATATCTATACAACGCACACTCTGCAGGCGCAAACACTGTCCATGTGATGCACTCCTCGAACAATATCAAAACAATGCACTCTCTGCAGGCGCAAAAACTTTCCATGAGAGGCACTCCTCGACGAATATAAATATAATGCACTCTCTACAGGCGGAAAAACGATCCATGTGAGGCACTCCTCGACCAATATCAAAACAATGCACTCTCTGCAGGCGCAAAAACCTTCCATGTGAGGCACTCCTCGACGAATATCATTATAATGCACACTCTGCAGGCGCAATCAATGCCCATGTGTGGCACTTCTCGACCAATATCAATACAATGCACACTCTGCAGTCGTAAACACCTTCCATGTGAGGCACTCCTCGAACAATGTCAATACAACGCACTCTCTGCAGTCGCAAACACGCTCCATGTGAGGCACTCCTCGACCAATATCAATACAATGCCCTCTCTGCAGGCGCACACACTGTCCATGTGAGGCACTACTCAACCAATATCAATACAATGCACTCTCTGGAGGATCAAACACTGTCCATGTGAGGCACTACCCGACCAATATCAATACAATGCACTCTGTTCAAGCACAACCACTGTCCATGAGAGGCACTCCTCGACCAATATCAATACAATGCTCTCTCTGCACGCGCAAACACTGTCCATGTGAGGCACTCCTCGAACAATATCAATACGATGCACTCCCTGCAGGCGCAACCACTGTGCATGTGAGGTACTCCTCGATTAAATATCAATACCATGCACTCTCTGCAGGTGCACACAATGTCCATGTGAGGCTCTCCTCGACCAATATCAATTCATTGCACTCCCTGCAGGCGCAAACACTGTTCATGTGAGGCACTCCTCGACGAATATCAATATAATACAATCTCTGAAGGTGCACACACTGTCCATGTGGGGCACTCCTCGACAAATATCAATACCATGCACTCTCTGCAGGTGCACACACTGTCCATGTGAGGCACTCCTCGAACAATATCAATAAAATTCACTCTCTGCTGGAGCACACACTGTCAATGTGAGGCACTCCTCGACCAATATCAATAAAATGAACTCTCTGCAGGTGCACACACTGTCCATGTTAGGCACTCCTCGACAAATATCAATACAATGCACTCACCGAAGGCACAAACACAGCCCATGTGAGGCTCTTCTCGACCAATATCAATACAATTCACTCTCTGCGAGCGCAAACACTGTGCATACGAGGCACTACTCGACCAATATCAACATAATGATCTCTCTGCAGGGGGAATCATCCTCCATGTGAGGCACTCCTCGACCAATATCAATACAATGCACTCTTTGGAGGATCAAACCCTGTCCATGTGAGGCACTCCTCGACTAATATCAATACATTGCACTCCCTGCAGGCGCAAACACTGTCCATGTGAGGCACTCCTCGAACAATATTAATAAAATTCACTCTCTGCAGGTGCACCCACTGTCCATGTGAGGCACTCCTCGACCAATATAAATCCAATGCACTCTCTGCAGGCGCAAACACTGTCCATGTGAGGCGATCCTCGACCAATATCAATCTAACGCACACTCTGCAGGCACAAACACTGTGCATGTGAGGCACTCCTCGACCAATATCAATACAATGCACTTTCTGCAGGCGCAATCACTGTCCATGAAAGGCACTCCTCGACCTATATTAATACAATGCACTTTCTGCAGGCCCAATCACTGTCCATGAGAGGCAATCCTCGACCAATATAAATCCAATGCACTCTCTGCAGGCGCAAACACTGTCCATGTGAGGCGATCCTCGACCAATATCCATCTAACGCACACTCTGCAGGCACAAACACTGTGCATGTGAGGCACTCCTCGACCAATATCAATACAATGCACTCTCTGCAGGCACAAACATTGTCCATGAAAGGCACTACTCGAACAATATCAATTCAATACACTCTCTGCAGTCGCAAACACTGTGCATATGAGGCACTCCTCGATCAATATCAATACAATGCACTCTCTGCAGGAACAAACACTGTCCATGCGATGGACTCTTCGACCAATATCAATACAATGCACTCTCTGCAGGCCCAAACACTGACCATGTGAGGCACCATCGATCAATATCAATACAATGCACCCTCTGCAGGCGTAAACACTGTCCATGTGAGGCACTACTCGACCAATATCAATACAACGCATTCTCTGCAGGCGCAAACACTGTCCATGTGAGGCACTCATCGATCAATATCAATACAATGCACTCTCTGCAGGCGCAAACACTGTCCATGTGTGGCGATCCTCGACCAATATCAATCTAACGCACACTCGGCAGGCACAAACACTGTGCATGTGAGGCACTCCTCGACCAATATCAATACAATGCACTTTCTGCAGGCGCAATCACTGTCCATGAGAGACACTCCTCGACCAATATCAATACAATGCACTTTCTGCAGGCGCAATCACTGTCCATGAGAGGCCCTCCTCGACCAATATCAATACAATGCACTCTCTGCAGGCGCAAGCACTGTCCTTGAGGGCACTCCTCGACCAATATCAATACAATGCACTCTCTGCAGGCGCAAACACTGTCCATGTGAGGCACTCCTCCACTAATATCAATACACTGCACTCCCTGCAGGCGCAAACACTGTCCATGTGAGGCACTCCTCGAACAATATTAATAAAATTCACTCTCTGCAGGTGCACCCTCTGTCCATGTGAAGCACTCCTCGACCAATATAAATCCAATGCATTCTCCGCAGGCGCAAACACCTTCCACGTGAGGCACTCATCGATCAATATCAATAACATGCACTGTTTGCAGGCGCAAACCCTGTACATGTGAGTCACTACTCGACCAATATCAATACAACGCACTCTCTGCAGGCGCAAACACTGTCCATGTGAGGCACTCATCGATCAATATCAATACAATGCCCTCTTTGCTGGCGCACTGTCCATGTGAGGCACTCCTCGACCAATATCAATACAATGCACTTTCTGCAGGCGCAATCACTGTCCATGAGAGACACTCCTCGACCAATATCAATACAATGCACTTTCTGCAGGCGCAATCACTGTCCATGAGAGGCCCTCCTCGACCAATATCAATACAATGCACTCTCTGCAGGCGCAAGCACTGTCCTTGAGGGCACTCCTCGACCAATATCAATACAATGCACTCTCTGCAGGCGCAAACACTGTCCATGTGAGGCACTCCTCCACTAATATCAATACACTGCACTCCCTGCAGGCGCAAACACTGTCCATGTGAGGCACTCCTCGAACAATATTAATAAAATTCACTCTCTGCAGGTGCACCCTCTGTCCATGTGAAGCACTCCTCGACCAATATAAATCCAATGCATTCTCCGCAGGCGCAAACACCTTCCACGTGAGGCACTCATCGATCAATATCAATAACATGCACTGTTTGCAGGCGCAAACCCTGTACATGTGAGTCACTACTCGACCAATATCAATACAACGCACTCTCTGCAGGCGCAAACACTGTCCATGTGAGGCACTCATCGATCAATATCAATACAATGCCCTCTTTGCTGGCGCACTGTCCATGTGAGGCAATCCTCGACCACTATCAATACAATGCACTTTCTGCAGGCGAAATCACTGTCCAAGAGAGGCACTCCTCGACCAATATCAATACAGTGCACTCTCTGCAGGCGCAAAACTGTTCATGTGAGGCAATCCTCGACCTATATCAATCTAACGCACACACTGCAGGCACAAACACTGTGCATGTGAGGCACTCCTCGACCAATATCAATACAATGCACTTTCTGCAGGCGCAATCACTGTCCATGAGAGGCACTCCTCGACCTATACCAATACAATGTACTTTCTGCAGGCGCAATCACTGTCCATGAGAGGCACTCCTCGAACAATATCATTACGATGCACTCCCTGCAGGCGCACCCAATGTGCATGTGAGGTACTCCTCGATTAAATATCAATACCATGCACTCTCTGCAGGTGCAAACATTGTCCATGTGAGGCATTCCTCGACCATTAGCAGTACAATGCCCTCTCTGCTGGCGCGCACACTGTCCATGTGGGGCACTCCTCGACCAATATCAATAAAATGAACTCTCTGCAGGTGCACACACTGTCCATGTTAGGCACTCCTAGACAAATATCAATACTATGCACTCACCGCAGGCACAAATACAGCCCATGTGAAGAACTCCTCGACCAATATCAATACAATTCACTCTCTGCAAGCGCAGACACTGTGCATACGAGGCACTACTCGACCAATATCAATATAATGCTCTCTCTGCAAGCGCAATCACCGTCCACGTGAGGCACTCCTCGACCAATATCAATACAACGCACTCTCTGCAGTCGCAAACACTGTCCATGAGGCACTCCTCGACCAATATCAATACAATGCTCTCTCTGCAGGCGCAATCACCGTCCATGTGAGGCACTCCTCGACCAATATCAATCAATCGCAAACTCTCCAGTCGCAAACACTGTCCATGTGAGGCACCCCTAAACCAATATCTATACAACGCACTCTCTGCAGGCGCAATCACCATCCATGTGTGGCACTCCTCGTCCAATATCAATACAATGCACTCCCTGCAGGCGCAAACACTGTCCATGTGAGGCACTCCTCGACCATTATCAATACAATGCTCTCTCTGCAGACGCAAACACTGTCCATGTGAGGCACTCCTGGACCAATATCAAATCAATGCACTCTATGCAGTCGCAAACACCTTCCATGTGAGGCACTCCTCGACGAATATCAATATAATGCACTCAATGCAGGCACAAACACGGTCCATGGCAGGCACTCCTCGACCAATATCAATAAAATGCACTCTGTGCAGTCGCAAACAATATCCATGTGAGGCACTCCTAGTCCAATATATATACAACGCACTATCTGCAGGAGCAATAACTGTCCATGTGGAGCACTCCTCGACCAATATCAATAAGATGCACTTTCTGCAGGCGCAATCACTGTCCATGTGAGGCACTCCTGGACCAATATCAAAACAATGCACTCTATGCAGGCGCAAACACCTTCCATGTGAGGCACTCCTCGACGAATATCAATATAATGCACTCAATGCAGACTCAAATACTGTCCATGTCAGGCACTCCTCGACCAATATCAATAAAATGCACTCTGTGCAGTCGCAAACAATATCCATGTGAGGCACTCCTAGACCAATATATATATACAACGCAGTCTCTGCACCCGCAATCACCGTCCATGTGTGGCACTCCTCGTCCAATATCAATGCAATACACTCCATGCAGGCGCAAATACTGGGCATGTGAGGCACTCCTCGACCAACATTAATACAATGCACTCTCTGCAGGTGCAAACACTGGCCATGTGAGGCACTCCTCGACCATTATCAATACAATGCACTCTCTGCAGTCGCAAACACTGTCCATGAGGCGCTACCCGACCAATATCAATACGATGCACTCTCTGCAGGCGCAAACACTGTCCATATGAGAAACTATCCGACCATTATCAATACAAAGCACTCTCTGCAGGCGCACCCACTGTGCATGTGGGGCACTACTCGACCAATATCAATACAATGCACTACCTGCAGGCGCAAACACTGTCCATGTGAGGCACTCCTCGACCAATATCAATACAATGCACTCTCTGCAGGCACAGACACTGTCCATGAGAGGCACTACTCGACCAATATCAATTCAATGCACTCTCTGCAGTCGCAAACACTGTGCATGTGAAGCACTTCTCGACCAATATCAGTACAATGCACTCTCTGCAGGCACAAACACTGTCCATGTGAGGCACTCCTCCACCAATAACAATAAAATGCACTCTCTGGAGGATCAAACACTGTCCATTAGAGACACTACCTGACGAATATCAATACAATGCACTCTCTGCAAGCACAATCACTGTCCATGAGAGGCACTCCTCGACCAATATCAATACAATGCACTCTCTGCAGGCGCAAACACTGTCCATGAGAGGTACTCCTCGACAAATATCTATCACTCTCACTGTCTGCAGGCGCAATCACTGTCCAGATGAGACACTCCAAGACCAATATCAATCAATTGCAAACTGTGCATTCGCAACCCTGTCCATGTGTGGCACTGCTAGACCAATATCTATAAAACGCACCCTCTGCAGGCGCAAAAACTGTCCATGTGAGGCACTCCTCGACCATTATCAAAACAATGCACTCTCTGCAGGCGCAAAAACTTTCCATGAGAGGCATTCCACGACGAATATCAATACATAATGCAGTCTCTACAGGCGCAAAAACGTCCATGTGAAGCACTCCTCGACCAATATCAAAGCAATGCACTCTCTGCAGGCGCAAACACCTTCCATGTGAGGCACTCCTCGACGAATATCAATATATTGCACTCTCTGCAGGCGCAAACAATGCCCATGTGAGGCACTCCTCGACCAATATCAATACAATGCACACTCTGCAGTCGTAAACACCTTCCATGTGAGGCACTCCTCGAACAATGTCAATACAATGCACTCTCTGCAGTCGCAAACACGCTCCATGTGAGGCACTCCTCGACCAATATCAATACAATGCACTCTGTTCAAGCACAATCACTGTCCATGAGAGGCACTCCTCGACCAATATCTATACAATGCTCTCTCTGCACTCGCAAACACTGTCCATGTGAGGCACTCCTCGAACAATATCAATACGAAGCACTCCCTGCAGGCGCACCCACTGTGCATTTGATTTACTCCTCGATTAAATATCAATACCATGCACTCTCTGCAGGTATACACACTGTCCATGTGAGGCACTCCTCGACCAATATCAATACAATGCACTCTGTGCAGGCGCAAACACTGTCCATGTGTGGCACTCCTCGACCAATATCAATGCGATGCACCCTCTGCAGTCGCAAACACTGTCCATGTGAGGCAATCCTCGACCAATATCAAAACAATGCACTCTCTGCAGGCGCAAACACCTTCCATGTGAGGCACTCCTCGAGGAATATCAATATAATTCACTCTCTGCAGACGCAAACACCTTCCATGTGAGGCACTCCTCGACCAATATCAAAACAATGCACTCTATGCAGGCGCAATCACCTTCCATGTTAGGCACTCCTCGAGGAATATCAATACAATTCACTCTCTGCAGACGCAAACACCTTCCATGTGAGGCACTCCTCGACCAATATCAAAACAACGCACTCTATGCAGGCGCAAACACCTTCCATGTGAGTCACTCCTCGACGAATATCAATATAATGCACTCACTGCAGGCACAAACACTGTCCATGTCAGGCACTCCTCGACCAATATCAATACGATGCACTCTCTGCAGGCACAAACACTGTGCATGTGAGGCACTACTCGACCAATATCAACACAATGCACTCTCTGCAGTCGCAAATACTGTCCATGTGAGGATCTCCTCGACCAATATCTATACAACGCACTCTCTGCAGGCGCAAACACTGTCCATGTGATGCACTCCTCGAACAATATCAAAACAATGCACTCTCTGCAGGCGCAAAAACTTTCCATGAGAGGCACTCCTCGACGAATATAAATATAATGCACTCTCTACAGGCGCAAAAACGATCCATGTGAGGCACTCCTCGACCAATATCAAAACAATGCACTCTCTGCAGGCGCAAAAACCTTCCATGTGAGGCACTCCTCGACGAATATCATTATAATGCACACTCTGCAGGCGCAATCAATGCCCATGTGAGGCACTTCTCGACCAATATCAATACAATGCACACTCTGCAGTCGTAAACACCTTCCATGTGAGGCACTCCTCGAACAATGTCAATACAACGCACTCTCTGCAGTCGCAAACACGCTCCATGTGAGGCACTCCTCGACCAATATCAATACAATGCCCTCTCTGCAGGCGCACACACTGTCCATGTGAGGCACTACTCAACCAATATCAATACAATGCACTCTCTGGAGGATCAAACACTGTCCATGTGAGGCACTACCCGACCAATATCAATACAATGCACTCTGTTCAAGCACAACCACTGTCCATGAGAGGCACACCTCGACCAATATCAATAAAATGCTCTCTCTGCACGCGCAAACACTGTCCATGTGAGGCACTCCTCGAACAATATCAATACGATGCACTCCCTGCAGGCGCAACCACTGTGCATGTGAGGTACTCCTCGATTAAATATCAATACCATGCACTCTCTGCAGGTGCACACAATGTCCATGTGAGGCACTCCTCGACCAATATCAATACATTGCACTCCCTGCAGGCGCAAACACTGTTCATGTGAGGCACTCCTCGACGAATATCAATATAATACAATCTCTGAAGGTGCACACACTGTCCATGTGGGGCACTCCTCGACAAATATCAATATCATGCACTCTCTGCAGGTGCACACACTGTCCATGTGAGGCACTCCTCGAACAATATCAATAAAATTCACTCTCTGCTGGAGCACACACTGTCCATGTGAGGCACTCCTCGACCAATATCAATAAAATGAACTCTCTGCAGGTGCACACACTGTCCATGTTAGGCACTCCTCGACAAATATCAATACAATGCACTCACCGAAGGCACAAACACAGCCCATGTGAGGCTCTTCTCGACCAATATCAATACAATTCACTCTCTGCGAGCGCAAACACTGTGCATACGAGGCACTACTCGACCAATATCAACATAATGATCTCTCTGCAGGGGCAATCATCCTCCATGTGAGGCACTCCTCGACCAATATCAATACAATGCACTCTCTGGAGGATCAAACCCTGTCCATGTGAGGCACTCCTCGACTAATATCAATACATTGCACTCCCTGCAGGCGCAAACACTGTCCATGTGAGGCACTCCTCGAACAATATTAATAAAATTCACTCTCTGCAGGTGCACCCACTGTCCATGTGAGGCACTCCTCGACCAATATAAATCCAATGCACTCTCTGCAGGCGCAAACACTGTGCATGTGAGGCACTCCTCGACCAATATCAATACAATGCACTTTCTGCAGGCGCAATCACTGTCCATGAGAGGCACTCCTCGACCTATATCAATACAATGCACTTTCTGCAGGCCCAATCACTGTCCATGAGAGGCACTCCTCGACCAATATAAATCCAATGCACTCTCTGCAGGCGCAAACACTGTCCATGTGGGGCACTCCTCGACCAATATCAATACAATGCACTCTCTGCAGGCACAAACATTGTCCATGAAAGGCACTACTCGAACAATATCAATTCAATACACTCTCTGCAGTCGCAAACACTGTGCATATGAGGCACTCCTCGATCAATATCAATACAATGCACTCCCTGCAGTGTGACTGTTCCGGTCACAATGTTCCCAAACCCTTATTTGGTTGACTGCAAGAGAAGTCAGGTTAGGGTAATTTGTTCATACCATTTCTTTTCTTGTTCATCATCATCATTTAGGTTGTAGAATTTCATTTTATTTAGTGTATATATATCTTGTGTATCTCGGGGACTCAGTCAGGAATATTTCATTTAATTTGTATGGGAGATGTCAGTATACAAGACAGCGGATTGTGTAGGTAAGCTACAAGATGTTGCAACAGCAGGAAACTCTAGGCCAAATTTAGATTGGGCCGAGAATAACTTCCCTTGTCTTGAAGAAAGCTTTGTGTAAATTGTGTAAGGTTCTGACGTCAGAGAAGAGTTTCGCGCCACGAGTTGTAAGAAATATACATGGGTTCGAGATTATTGGTGTATTTTGTATGGGTTGGAGGGTATCATGACCCTGGCGGAGAAAGACGTAAACATGTGTTTACAAGATGAGCGGTGGGTTTTTCGTCAAGCGAGGCTTCACTTCTATTGTAGCGTCTGATTGGAAAGGTCGCGTTCTCGTATTTTGGCGTAGGCCTATTTGGAGAAACAGTTTTGTTGAAAGCATGGCTTGTGAATGTACTCGAAACGGCTACATATCACAACGATGTTATCTCTGTTAGCACAATTCAAGTTGGGTACGGAAGCACATTCATTTCTCTCGCAGAGATGTGGCTATGTAAACCAGTAAACATCTCTAACCTCAAACCACGTGTGGAAAATCTTAGAAATGCTGGGGAGAACTGATCTATCGAGCATGTCTCGTAGATTATCTGCTAGATCGTCGATGAGTGAGTAACAAACATCTTTATATTCCAACATTCATTTTGGGTCACATGTTTTCGTCATTGCCGAGGAGAGAAGATAGTAAACCATAGTCTGTTCGACGAGAGTCCCCGCCATATGTTTAAAGTTGATATTAATACACATATTTTGAAGGTTATAATTAGTTTTCTTTATAGGGAATTACACCTAATAGTTGAACGCCCAAATGATACCAGTTAGGTTGACCAAATGTGTGTCCAACACTCCACGACCCTGCCATTTCAATTGTGTGGTATATGATGAAGTACTTCCGATCAAAAATAGGAGGATGATTTTGGGAAGTTTTAAATCAGTCGCCCAAGAAGGGCTGGTAAAAAGTTACAACATTGCACCTCAACGTGGGGCAAGAGTAGGGAAACCTAGCAGGTATCATTAGGGCACATATGCACACAGCCGATAGACACCTTAGGAGTATTAGGGTTCACAGTAATTTGTTTTGTTTTAAGGGGTATGTCCACATCAGACAATTTAGAATTAAGGTCAAGGGTTGTGTGTAAATTAAAATAGTAAAATGTCAGTTAATCAGGGAACGGGGGGAAATAGTAGTGAGGAAGGTAAGGAACAGACAATGGGAGAATCGGATACCATTGTCTCCAATGAGTCGCAGCTGATCACTGAAGGTAGCAACTTAAATGTAAATGGGGGGGTTATGAACGATAGTTTGATCCAAATGCTACTGAGTGAAATAAGAAAGATTAAGAAGCAAGGCGAATCTACGAGTAAGGAAATTAAGGAGCAGGTAGGCTCTGTAAATGAGAAGGTAGAGTCAGTGACCAAGGAGATAGAGTCTTGGAAGGAATCTGTAAGTAAGGAAGTAACATATTTAGGAGTATTTGTCAGTAAGGAGTTAGAATCTCTGGTAGAGTCTGTGAGTGAGACGTGTAAGTCCAGTAGGGAAGAGTTGGACAAGCTGGGAGAGTCCGTGAGTGAGACGTTTGAGCCTAGTGTGGATAAGTGGAGCAAGCAGGTAGAGTCTAGTACAGAGAAGTTAGAGTCCGGTATAGAGGCAGTGAACAAGCAGGAAAGAGAAGTGAAAGATCCTGTAAGTAAGGAGGTAGGAGAAGTTAGGCAGCAAGGAGAGGCTATTAGAAAGGAGGTAGGCAGGCAGGTAGAATCTGTGAAGTTGTGTGTGGACGAAGCAGCAGAGAAGCAGCAGTTGAAAGGGACGGTAGGTGATAGTAGCGTAGACGAGAGAGAACAGCAGTTGAAAGGGACGGTAGGTGATAGTAGCCGAGACGAGAGTGAACAGCAGTTGAAAGGGACGGTAGGTGATAGTAGCGTAGACGAGAGTGAACAGCAGTTGAAAGGGACGGTAGGTGATAGTAGCGTAGACGAGAGTGAACAGCAGTTGAAAGGGATGGTAGGTGATAGTAACTTAGAGGAGAGTGAACGGCAGTGGGAGGAGACGTTAAGTGAGAGTGAACAACATTTGGAGGTGATGTTAGGTGAAAGTCAGCAGGGAGATTCTAGTAGACAGAATAAACGGGAGGTGGAAATAAGGAATTATAGAAGTAGAAAGAAACAGGATAAGGATAATATCAGCACAGGAAAACTATCAGAGGGGTGGGGGGCGTCAGGAAAGTGGCAACGAAAGAGTACAGGTGAACCAGAGAAAGAAATAGGCATTATGCTGAATCAGGATATCAGTCGACCTTCATCGAGTGTATCATTTTGGCAGGTAAGTTTGAGGGAGATGAGTAGGAAGTTGGCAGCTTACAGTTTTTGGAGGGTTAAATTCAGTTTTTTTTGGATAGGCGATCAGGTGTGTTTCAGAGTTCTTATCTATCTTCAGTTTAGGGGTTGGTTTAGTTTTTTTTCATCTATTTCAGGGGCCTTTTAAGGTGGTTAAACGTATTGGTGAGTGTGCCTATAGTTTAACGGACCAGGATGGTAAGTCTGTCAGTACACATAATATTAGGAATCTCCGTAGATATCACTCTGTAAAATAATATGGCATGGACTCTTAGAGAATCAGTCAACATAAAGTGATGGCATGACAAAACTCAAGAGATGTGACGAAGAATGCTAACCAGCAAAGTGGCATCGAGTGTTAGATGGATAGATGGTATGATAAGGCCTGTGCAGGCAAATACCATGGCTTGTGAAGCGATAGGGTCTCATGATGAGACGAAGAAAATGAAGTGGTAGACCTAAGACACTTGAGAGAAATCAGTGAGGCTAGGAAATGGACACAATAAGACATTCGAGAGAGTGAGAATGTGTGAAAATTTGACAAGTGTGTATGTATATATGTCTTCCAGGGTTTATTTATGTAATAGTGTAATTCTTTGTGTTTTCAGTGCGTTGCTTGTTTGAGTGTTTGTGATCCACACTTGTTTCACCCGTGTGAATCACATGGGGGCGTATTGTGACTGTTCCGGTCACAATGTTCCCAAACCCTTATTTGGTTGACTGCAAGAGAAGTCAGGTTAGGGTAATTTGTTCATACCATTTCTTTTCTTGTTCATCATCATCATTTAGGTTGTAGAATTTCATTTTATTTAGTGTATATATATATTGTGTATCTCGGGGACTCAGTCAGGAATATTTCATTTAATTTGTATGGGAGATGTCAGTATACAAGACAGCGGATTGTGTAGGTAAGCTACAAGATGTTGCAACAGCAGGAAACTCTAGGCCAAATTTAGATTGGGCCGAGAATAACTTCCCTTGTCTTGAAGAAAGCTTTGTGTAAATTGTGTAAGGTTCTGACGTCAGAGAAGAGTTTCGCGCCACGAGTTGTAAGAAATATACATGGGTTCGAGATTATTGGTGTATTTTGTATGGGTTGGAGGGTATCATGACCCTGGCGGAGAAAGACGAAAACATGTGTTTACAAGATGAGCGGTGGGTTTTTCGTCAAGCGAGGCTTCACTTCTATTGTAGCGTCTGATTGGAAAGGTCGCGTTCTCGTATTTTGGCGTAGGCCTATTTGGAGAAACAGTTTTGTTGAAAGCATGGCTTGTGAATGTACTCGAAACGGCTACATATCACAACGATGTTATCTCTGTTAGCACAATTCAAGTTGGGTACGGAAGCACATTCATTTCTCTCGCAGAGATGTGGCTATGTAAACCAGTAAACATCTCTAACCTCAAACCACGTGTGGAAAATCTTAGAAATGCTGGGGAGAACTGATCTATCGAGCATGTCTCGTAGATTATCTGCTAGATCGTCGATGAGTGAGTAACAAACATCTTTATATTCCAACATTCATTTTGGGTCACATGTTTTCGTCATTGCCGAGGAGAGAAGATAGTAAACCATAGTCTGTTCGACGAGAGTCCCCGCCATATGTTTAAAGTTGATATTAATACACATATTTTGAAGGTTATAATTAGTTTTCTTTATAGGGAATTACACCTAATAGTTGAACGCCCAAATGATACCAGTTAGGTTGACCAAATGTGTGTCCAACACTCCACGACCCTGCCATTTCAATTGTGCGGTATATGATGAAGTACTTCCGATCAAAAATAGGAGGATGATTTTGGGAAGTTTTAAATCAGTCGCCCAAGAAGGGCTGGTAAAAAGTTACAGCAGGAACAAACACTGTCCATGCGATGGACTCCTCGACCAATATCAATACAATGCACTCTCTGCAGGCCCAAACACTGACCATGTGAGGCACCATCGATCAATATAAATACAATGCACCCTCTGCAGGCGTAAACACTGTCCATGTGAGGCACTACTCGACCAATATCAATACAACGCATTCTCTGCAGGCGCAAACACTGTCCATGTGAGGCACTCATCGATCAATATCAATACAATGCACTCTCTGCAGGCGCAAACACTGTCCATGTGAGGCGATCCTCGACCAATATCAATCTAACGCACACTCGGCAGGCACAAACACTGTGCATGTGAGGCACTCCTCGACCAATATCAATACAATGCACTTTCTGCAGGCGCAATCACTGTCCATGAGAGACACTCCTCGACCAATATAAATACAATGCACTTTCTGCAGGCGCAATCACTGTCCATGAGAGGCACTCCTAGACCAATATCAATACAATGCACTCTCTGCAGGCGCAATCATTGTCCTTGTGGGCACTCCTCGACCAATATCAATACAATGCACTCTCTGCAGGCGCAAACACTGTCCATGTGAGGCACTCCTCCACTAATATCAATACACTGCACTCCCTGCAGGCGCAAACACTGTCCATGTGAGGCACTCCTCGACCAATATCAATAAAATGAACTCTCTGCAGGTGCACACACTGTCCATGTTAGGCACTCCTCGACAAATATCAATACAATGCACTCACCGAAGGCACAAACACAGCCCATGTGAGGCTCTTCTCGACCAATATCAATACAATTCACTCTCTGCGAGCGCAAACACTGTGCATACGAGGCACTACTCGACCAATATCAACATAATGATCTCTCTGCAGGGGCAATCATCCTCCATGTGAGGCACTCCTCGACCAATATCAATACAATGCACTCTCTGGAGGATCAAACCCTGTCCATGTGAGGCACTCCTCGACTAATATCAATACATTGCACTCCCTGCAGGCGCAAACACTGTCCATGTGAGGCACTCCTCGAACAATATTAATAAAATTCACTCTCTGCAGGTGCACCCACTGTCCATGTGAGGCACTCCTCGACCAATATAAATCCAATGCACTCTCTGCAGGCGCAAACACTGTGCATGTGAGGCACTCCTCGTCCAATATCAATACAATGCATTTTCTGCAGGCGCAATCACTGTCCATGAGAGGCACTCCTCGACCTATATCAATACAATGCACTTTCTGCAGGCCCAATCACTGTCCATGAGAGGCACTCCTCGACCAATATAAATCCAATGCACTCTCTGCAGGCGCAAACACTGTCCATGTGGGGCACTCCTCGACCAATATCAATACAATGCACTCTCTGCAGGCACAAACATTGTCCATGAAAGGCACTACTCGAACAATATCAATTCAATACACTCTCTGCAGTCGCAAACACTGTGCATATGAGGCACTCCTCGATCAATATCAATACAATGCACTCTCTGCAGGAACAAACACTGTCCATGCGATGGACTCCTCGACCAATATCAATACAATGCACTCTCTGCAGGCCCAAACACTGACCATGTGAGGCACCATCGATCAATATAAATACAATGCACCCTCTGCAGGCGTAAACACTGTCCATGTGAGGCACTACTCGACCAATATCAATACAACGCATTCTCTGCAGGCGCAAACACTGTCCATGTGAGGCACTCATCGATCAATATCAATACAATGCACTCTCTGCAGGCGCAAACACTGTCCATGTGAGGCGATCCTCGACCAATATCAATCTAACGCACACTCGGCAGGCACAAACACTGTGCATGTGAGGCACTCCTCGACCAATATCAATACAATGCACTTTCTGCAGGCGCAATCACTGTCCATGAGAGACACTCCTCGACCAATATAAATACAATGCACTTTCTGCAGGCGCAATCACTGTCCATGAGAGGCACTCCTAGACCAATATCAATACAATGCACTCTCTGCAGGCGCAATCATTGTCCTTGTGGGCACTCCTCGACCAATATCAATACAGTGCACTCTCTGCAGGCGCAAACACTGTCCATGTGAGGCACTCCTCCACTAATATCAATACACTGCACTCCCTGCAGGCGCAAACACTGTCCATGTGAGGCACTCCTCGATCAATATTAATAAAATTCACTCTCTGCAGGTGCACCCTCTGTCCATGTGAAGCACTCCTCGACCAATATAAATCCAATGCATTCTCCGCAGGCGCAAACACCTTCCATGTGAGGCACTCATCGATCAATATCAATAACATGCACTGTTTGCAGGCGCAAACCCTGTACATGTGAGTCACTACTCGACCAATATCAATACAACGCACTCTCTGCAGGCGCAAACACTGTCCATGTGAGGCACTCATCGATCAATATCAATACAATGCCCTCTCTGCTGGCGCACTGTCCATGTGAGGCAATCCTCGACCACTATCAATACAATGCACTTTCTGCAGGCGAAATCACTGTCCAAGAGAGGCACTCCTCGACCAATATCAATACAGTGCACTCTCTGCAGGCGCAAAACTGTTCATGTGAGGCAATCCTCGACCTATATCAATCTAACGCACACACTGCAGGCACAAACACTGTGCATGTGAGGCACTCCTCGACCAATATCAATACAATGCAATTTCTGCAGGCGCAATCACTGTCCATGAGAGGCACTCCTCGACCTATACCAATACAATGCACTTTCTGCAGGCGCAATCACTGTCCATGAGAGGCACTCCTCGAACAATATCATTACGATGCACTCCCTGCGGGCGCACCCACTGTGCATGTGAGGTACTCCTCGATTAAATATCAATACCATGCACTCTCTGCAGGTGCAAACATTGTCCATGTGAGGCATTCCTCGACCATTAGCAGTACAATGCCCTCTCTGCTGGCGCGCACACTGTCCATGTGGGGCACTCCTCGACCAATATCAATATAATGAACTCTCTGCAGGTGCACACACTGTCCATGTTAGGCACTCCTAGACAAATATCAATACTATGCACTCACTGCAGGCACAAATACAGCCCATGTGAGGAACTCCTCGACCAATATCAATACAATTCACTCTCTGCAAGCGCAGACACTGTGCATACGAGGCACTACGCGACCAATATCAATACAATGCTCTCTCTGCAAGCGCAATCACCGTCCACGTGAGGCACTCCTCGACCAATATCAATACAACGCACTCTCTTCGGTCGCAAAAACTCTCCATGAGGCACTCCTCGACCAATATCAATACAACGCACTCTCTGCAGTCGCAAACACTGTCCATGAGGCACTCCTTGACCAATATCAATACAATGCTCTCTCTGCAGGCGCAATCACCGTCCATGTGAGGCACTCCTCGACCAATATCAATCAATCGCAAACTCTGCAGTCGCAAACACTGTCCATGTGAGGCACCCCTAAACCAATATCTATACAACGCACTCTCTGCAGGCGCAATCACCATCCATGTGTGGCACTCCTCGTCCAATATCAATACAATGCACTCCCTGCAGGCGCAAACACTGTTCATGTGAGGCACTCCTCGACCATTATCAATACAATGCTCTTTCTGCAGACGCAAACACTGTCCATGTGAGGCCCTCCTGGACCAATATCAAAACAATGCACTCTATACAGGCGCAAACACCTTCCATGTGAGGCACTCCTCGACGAATATCAATATAATGCACTCAATGCAGGCACAAACACGGTCCATGGCAGGCACTCCTCGACCAATATCAATAAATTGCACTCGGTGCAGTCGCAAACAATATCCATGTGAGGCACTCCTAGACCAATATATATACATCGCACTCTCTGCAGGAGCAATAACTGTCCATGTGGAGCACTCCTCGACCAATATCAATAAGATGCACTTTCTGCAGGCGCAATCACTGTCCATGTGAGGCACTCCTGGACCAATATCAAAACAATGCACTCTATGCAGTCGCAAACACCTTCCATGTGAGGCACTCCTCGACGAATATCAATATAATGCACTCAATGCAGGCTCAAATACTGTCCATGTCATGCACTCCTCGACCAATATCAATAAAATGCACTCTGTGCAGTCGCAAACAATATTCATGTGAGGCACTCCTAGACCAATATATATACAACGCAGTCTCTGCACCCGCAATCACCGTCCATGTGTGGCACTCCTCGTCCAATATCAATGCAATACACTCCATGCAGGCGCAAATACTGGGCATGTGAGGCACTCCTCGACCAACATTAATACAATGCACTCTCTGCAGTCGCAAACACTGTCCATGTGAGACACTCCTCGACCAATATCAATCAATCGCACACTCTGCAGTCGCAAACACTCTCCATGAGGCGCTACCCGACCAATATCAATACGATGCACTCTCTGCAGGCGCAAACACTGTCCATACGAGAAACTATCCGACCATTATCAATACAAAGCACTCTCTGGAGGCGCACCCACTGTGCATGTGGGGCACTACTCGACCAATATCAATACAATGCACTACCTGCAGGCGCAAACACTGTCCATGTGAGGCACTCCTCGACCAATATCAATACAATGCACTCTCTGCAGGCACAGACACTGTCCATGAGAAGCTCTACTCGACCAATATCAATTCAATGCACTCTCTGCAGTCGCAAACACTGTGTATGTGAAGCACTTCTCGACCAATATCAGTACAATGCACTCTCTGCAGGCACAAACACTGTCCATGTGAGGCACTCCTCCACCAATAACAATAAAATTCACTCTCTGGAGGATCAAACACTGTCCATGAGAGACACTACCCGACGAATATCAATACAATGCACTCTCTGCAAGCACAATCACTGTCCATGAGAGGCACTCCTCGACCAATATCAATACAATGCACTCTCTGCAGGCGCAAACACTGTCCATGAGAGGTACTCCTCGACAAATATCTATCAATCTCACTGTCTGCAGGCGCAATCACTGTCCAGATGAGGCACTCCAAGACCAATATCAATCAATTGCAAACTGTGCATTCGCAACCCTGTCCATGTGTGGCACTGCTAGACCAATATCTATAAAACGCACCCTCTGCAGGCGCAAAAACTGTCCATGTGAGGCACTCCTCGACCATTATCAAAACAATGCACTCTCTGCAGGCGCAAAAACTTTCCATGAGAGGCATTCCACGACGAATATCAATACATAATGCAGTCTCTACAGGCGCAAAAACGTCCATGTGAAGCACTCCTCGACCAATATCAAAACAATGCACTCTCTGCAGGCGCAAACACCTTCCATGTGAGGCACTCCTCGACGAATATCAATATAATGCACTCTCTGCAGGCGCAAACAATGCCCATGTGAGGCCCTCCTCGACCAATATCAATACAATGCACACTCTGCAGTCGTAAACACCTTCCATGTGAGGCACTCCTCGAACAATGTCAATACAATGCACTCTCTGCAGTCGCAAACACGCTCCATGTGAGGCACTCCTCGACCAATATCAATACAATGCACTCTGTTCAAGCACAATCACTGTCCATGAGAGGCACTCCTCGACCAATATCTATACAATGCTCTCTCTGCACTCGCAAACACTGTCCATGTGAGGCACTCCTCGAACAATATCAATACGAAGCACTCCCTGCAGGCGCACCCACTGTGCATTTGATTTACTCCTCGATTAAATATCAATACCATGCACTCTCTGCAGGTGCACACACTGTCCATGTGAGGCACTCCTCGACCAATATCAATACAATGCACTCTGTGCAGGCGCAAACACTGTCCATGTGTGGCACTCCTCGACCAATATCAATGCGATGCACCCTCTGCAGTCGCAAACACTGTCCATGTGAGGCAATCCTCGACCAATATCAAAACAATGCACTCTCTGCAGGCGCAAACACCTTCCATGTGAGGCACTCCTCGAGGAATATCAATATAATTCACTCTCTGCAGACGCAAACACCTTCCATGTGAGGCACTCCTCGACCAATATCAAAACAATGCACTCTATGCAGGCGCAATCACCTTCCATGTTAGGCACTCCTCGAGGAATATCAATACAATTCACTCTCTGCAGACGCAAACACCTACCATGTGAGGCACTCCTCGACCAATATCAAAACAACGCACTCTATGCAGGCGCAAACCCCTTCCATGTGAGTCACTCCTCGACGAATATCAATATAATGCACTCACTGCAGGCACAAACACTGTCCATGTCAGGCACTCCTCGACCAATATCAATACGATGCACCCTCTGCAGGCACAAACACTGTCCATATGAGAAACAACCCGACCAATATCAAAACAAAGCACTCTCTGCAGGCGCACCCACTGTGCATGTGAGGCACTACTCGACCAATATCAACACAATGCACTCTCTGCAGTCGCAAACACTGTCCATTTGAGGATCTCCTCGACCAATATCTATACAACGCACTCTCTGCAGGCGCAAAAACTGTCCATGTGATGCACTCCTCGACCAATATCAAAACAATGCACTCTCTGCTGGCGCAAAAACTTTCCATGAGAAAACTCCTCGACGAATATCAATATAATGCACTCTCTACAGGCGCAAAAACGGTCCATGTGAGGCACTCATCGACCAATTTCAAAACAATGCACTCTCTGCAGGCGCAAAAACCTTCCATGTGAGGCACTCCTCGACGAATATCATTATAATACACACTCTGCAGACGCAATCAATGCCCATGTGAGGCACTTCTCGACCAATATCAATACAATGCACACTCTGCAGTCGTAAACACCTTCCATGTGAGGCACTCCTCGAACAATGTCAATACAACGCACTCTCTGCAGTCGCAAACACGCTCCATGTGAGGCGTTCCTCGACCAATATCAATACAATGCCCTCTCTGCAGGCGCACACACTGTCCATGTGAGGCACGACTCAACCAATATCAATACAATGCACTTTCTGGAGGATCAAACACTGTCCATGTGAGGCACTACCCGACCAACATCAATACAATGCTCTCTGTTCAAGCACAATCACTGTCCATGAGAGGCACTCCTCGACCAATATCAATACAATGCTCTCTCTGCACGCGCAAACACTGTCCATGTGAGGCACTCCTCCAACAATATCAATACGATGCACTCCCTGCAGGCGCAACCACTGTGCATGTGAGGTACTCCTCGATTAAATATCTATACCATGCACTCTCTGCAGGTGCACACACTGTCCATGTGAGGCACTCCTCGACCAATATCAATACAATGCACCTTCTGCAGGCGCAATCACTGTCCATGAGAGGCACTCCTCGACCAATATAAATCCAATGCACTCTCTGCAGGCGCAAACACTGTCCATGAGAGGCGATCCTCGACCAATATCAATCTAACGCACACTCTGCAGGCACAAACGCGGTGCATATGAGGCACTCCTCGACCAATATCAATACAATGCACTCTCTGCAGTCGCAAACACTGTGCATATGAGGCACTCCTCGATCAATATCAATACAATGCGCTCTCTGCAGGAACAAACACTGTCCATGCGATGGAATCCTCGATCAATATCAATACAATGCACTCTCTGCAGGCCCAAACACTGACCATGTGAGGCACCATCGATCAATATCAATACAATGCACCATCTGCAGGCGTAAACACTGTCCATGTGAGGCACTACTCGACCAATATCAATACAACGCATTCTCTGCAGGCGCAAACACTGTCCATGTGAGGCACTCATCGATCAATATCAATACAATGCACTCTATGCAGGCGCAAACACAGTCCATGTGAGGCGATCCTCGACCAATATCAATCTAACGCACACTCTGCAGGCACAAACACTGTGCATGTGAGGCACTCCTCGAACAATATCAATACAATGCACTTTCTGCAGGCGCAATCACTGTCCATGAGAGGCACTCCTCGACCAATATCAATACAATGCACTTTCTGCAGGCGCAATCACTGTCCATGAGAGGCACTCCTCGACCAATATCAATACAATGCACTCTCTGCAGGCGCAATCACTGTCCTTGTGAGGCACTCCTCGACCAATATCAATACAATGCACTCTCTGCAGGCGCAAACACTGTCCATGTGAGGCACTCCTCCACTAATATCAATACATTGCACTCCCTGCAGGCGCAAACACTGTCCACGTGAGGCACACCTCGAACTATATTAATAAAATTCACTCTCTGCAGGTGCACCCTCTGTCCATGTGAGGCACTCCTCGACCAATATAAATCCAATGCACTCTCCGAACTCGCAAACACCTTCCATGTGAGGCACTCATCGATCAATATCAATACCATGCACTGTTTGCAGGCGCAAACCCTGTACATGTGAGTCACTACTCGACCAATATCAATACAACGCACTCTCTGCAGGCGCAAACACTGTCCATGTGAGGCACTCATCGATCAATATCAATACAATGCACTCTCTGTTGGCGCACTGTCCATGTGAGGCAATCCTCGACCACTATCAATACAATGCACTTTCTGCAGGCGAAATCACTGTCCAAGAGAGGCACTCCTCGACCAATATCAATACAGTGCACTCTCTGCAGGCACGAAACTGTCCATGTGAGGCAATCCTCGACCTATATCAATCTAACGCACACTCTGCAGGCACAAACACTGTGCATGTGAGGCACTCCTCGACCAATATCAATACAACACGGCATAAGCCCAAAATTCAACATTATGAATAATAACACGGGCCGTGAAAGTCTAAATGACAATACAATGCACTTTCTGCAGGCGCAATCACTGTCCATGAGAGGCACTCCTCGACCTATACCAATACAATGCACTTTCTGCCGGCGCAATCACTGTCCATGAGAGGCACTCCTCGAACAATATCATTACGATGCACTCCCTGCAGGCGCACCCACTGTGCATGTGAGGTACTCCTCGATTAAATATCAATACCATGCACTCTCTGCAGGTGCACACACTGTCCATGTGAGGCACACCTCGACCAATATCAATACATTGCACTCCCTGCAGGCGCACCCAATGTGCATGTGAGGCACTACACGACCAATATCAATACAATGCACTCTCTGCAGGCGCAAACACTGTCCATGTGAGGCACTCAATGATCAATATCAATACAATGCACTCTCTGTTGGCGCACTGTCCATGTGAGGCAATCCTCGACCACTATCAATACAATGCACTTTTTGCAGGCGAAATCACTGTCCAAGAGAGGCACTCCTCGACCAATATCAATACAGTCCACTCTCTGCAGGCACAAAACTGTCCATGTGAGGCAATCCTCGACCTATATCAATCTAACGCACACTCTGCAGGCACAAACACTGTGCATGTGAGGCACTCCTCGACCAATATCAATACAATGCACTTTCTGCAGGGGCAATCACTGTCCATGTTAGGCACTCCTAGACAAATATCAATACTATGCACTCACTGCAGGCACAAATACAGCCCATGTGAGGCACTCCTCGACCAATATCAATACAATTCAATCTCTGCAAGCGCAAACACTGTGCATACGAGGCACTACTCGACCAATATCAATACAATGCACTCCCTGCAGGCGCAAACACTGTGCATGTGAGGCACTCCTCGACCAATATTAATACAATGCACTCTCTGCAGGTGCAAACACTGTCCATGTGAGGCACTCCTCGACCATTATCAATACAATGCTCTCTCTGCAGACGCAAACACTGTCCATGTGAGGCACTCCTGGACCAATATCAAAACAATGCACTCTATGCAGGCGCAAACACCTTCCATGTGAGGCACTCCTCGGCGAATATCAATATAATGCACTCAATGCAGGCTCAAACACTGTCCATGTCAGGCACTCCTCGACCAATATCAATAAAATGCACTCTGTGCAGTCGCAAACAATATTCATGTGAGGCACTCCTAGACCAATATATATACAACGCAGTCTCTGCAGGCGCAATCACCGTCCATGTGTGGCACTCCTCGTCCAATATCAATGCAATACACTCCATGCAGGCGCAAATACTGGGCATGTGAGGCACTCCTCGACCAATATTAATACAATGCACTCTCTGCAGGTGCAAACACTGTCCATGTGAGGCACTCCTCGACCATTATCAATAAATGCACTCTCTGCAGTCGCAAACACTGTCCATGTGAGGCACTCCTCGACCGATATCAATCAATCGCACACTCTGCAGTCGCAAACACTGTCCATGAGGCGCTACCCGACCAATATCAATACGATGCACTCTCTGCAGGCACAAACACTGTCCATATGAGAAACTACCCGACCAATATCAATACAAAGCACTCTCTGCAGGCGCACCCACTGTGCATGTGGGGCACTACTCGACCAATATCAATACAATGCACTCCCTGCAGGCGCAAACACTGTCCATGTGAGGTACTCCTCGACCAATATCAATACAATGCACTCTCTGCAGGCACAGACACTGTCCATGAGAGGCACTACTCGACCAATATCAATTCAATGCACTATCTGCAGTCGCAAACACTGTGCATGTGAGGCACTTCTCGACCAATATCAATACAATACACTCTCTGCAGTCACAAACACTGTCCATGCGAGGCACTCCTCCACCAATATCAATACAATGCACTCTCTGGAGGATCAAACACTGTCCATGAGAGACACTACCCGACGAATATCAATACAATGCACTCTCTGCAAGCACAATCACTGTCCATGAGAGGCACTCCTCGACCAATATCAATACAATGCACTCTCTGCAGGCGCAAACAATGTCCATGAGAGGTACTCCTCGACAAATATCTATCAATCTCACTCTCTGCAGGCGCAATCACTGTCCAGATGAGGCACTCCAAGACCAATATCAATCAATTGCAAACTCTGCATTCGCAACCCTGTCCATGTGTGGCACTGCTAGACCAATATCTATAAAACGCACTCTCTGCAGGCGCAAACACTGTCCATGTGAGGCACTCCTCGACAAATATCAAAACAATGCACTCTCTGCAGGCGAAAAAACTTTCCATGAGAGGCACTCCTTGACAAATATCAATATATAATGCAGTCTCTACAGGCGCAAAAACGGTCCATGTGAGGCACTCCTCGACCAATATCAAAACAATGCACTCTCTGCAGGCGCAAACACCTTCCATGTGAGGCACTCCTCGACGAATATCAATATAATGCACACTCTGCAGGCGCAAACAATGCCCATGTGAGGCACTCCTCGACCAATATCAATACAATGCACACTCTGCAGTCGTAAACACCTTCCATGTGAGGCACTCCTCGAACAATGTCAATACAATGCACTCTCTGCAGTCGCAAACACGCTCCATGTGAGGTACTCCTCGACCAATATCAATACAATGCACTCTGTTCAAGCACAATCACTGTCCATGAGAGGCACTCTTCGACCAATATCAATACAATGCTCTCTCTAAACTCGCAAACACTGTCCATGTGAGGCACTCCTTGAACAATATCAATACGATGCACTCCCTGCAGGCGCACCCACTGTGCATGTGATTTACTCCTCGATTAAATATCAATACCATGCACTCTCTGCAGGTGCACACACTGTCCATGTGAGGCGCTCCTCGACCAATATCAATACAATGCACTCTGTGCAGGCGCAAACACTGTCCTTGTGTGGCACTCCTCGACCATTATCAATGCGATGCACCCTCTGCAGTCGCCAACACTGTCGATGTATGGCAATCCTCGACCAATATCAAAACAATGCACTCTCTGCAGGCGCAAACACCTTCCATGTGAGGCACTCCTCGAGGAATATCAATATAATTCACTCTCTGCAGACGCAAACACCTTCGATGTGAGGCACTCCTCGACCAATATCAAAACAATGCACTCTATGCAGGCGCAAACACCTTCCATGTTAGGCACTCCTCGAGGATTATCAATACAATTCGCTCTCTGCAGGCGCAAACACCTTCCATGTGAGGCACTCCTCGACCAATATCAAAACAACGCACTCTATGCAGGCGCAAACACCTTCCATGTGAGTCACTCCTCGACGAATATCAATATAATGCACTCACTGCAGGCACAAACACTGTCCATGTCAGCCACTCCTCGACCAATATCAATACGATGCACTCTCTGCAGGCACAAACACAGTCCATATGAGAAACAACCCGACCAATATCAATACAAAGCACTCTCTGCAGGCGCACCCACTGTGCATGTGAGGCACTACTCGACCAATATCAACACAATGCACTCTCTGCAGTCGCAAACACTGTCCATGTGAGGATCTCCTCGACCAATATCTATACAACGCACTCTCTGCAGGCGCAAAAACTGTCCATGTGATGCACTCCTCGACCAATATCAAAACAATGCACTCTCTGCAGGCGCAAAAACTTTCCATGAGAGGCACTCCTCGACGAATATCAATATAATGCACTCTCTACAGGCAGAAAGACGGTCCATGTGAGGCACTCCCCGACCAATATCAAAGCAATGCACTCTCTGCAGGCGCAAAAACTTTCCATGAGAGGCACTCCTCGACGAATATCATTATAATGCACACTCTGCAGGCGCAATCAATGCCCATGTGAGGCACTTCTCGACCAATATCAATACAATGCACACTCTGCAGTCGTAAACACCTTCCAAGTGAGGCACTCCTCGAACAATGTCAATACAACGCACTCTCTGCAGTCGCAAACACGCTCCATGTGAGGTACTCCTCGACCAATATCAATACAATGCCCTCTCAGGAGGATCAAACACTGTCCATGTGAAGCACTACCCGACCAATATCAATACAATGCACTCTGTTCAAGCACAATCACTGTCCATGAGAGGCACTCCTCGACCAATATCAATACAATGCTCTCTCTGCACGCGCAAACACTGTCCATGTGAGGCACTCCTCGAACAATATCAATACGATGCACTCCCTGCAGGCGCAAACACTGTTCATGTGAGGCACTCCTCGACGAATATCAATATAATGCAATCTCTGAAGGTGCACTCACTGTCCATGTGAGGCACTCCTCGACAAATATCAATACCATGCACTCTCTGCAGGTGCACACACTGTCCACGTGAGGCACTCCTCGAACAATATCAATAAAATTCACTCTCTGCTGGAGCACACACTGTCCATGTGAGGCACTCCTCGACCAATATCAATAAAATGAACTCTCTGCAGGTGCACACATTGTCCATATTAGGCACTCCTGGACAAATATCAATACAATGCACTCACCGAAGGCACAAACACAGCCCATGTGAGGCACTTCTCGACCAATATCAATACAATTCACTCTCTGCGAGCGCAAACACTGTGCATACGAGGCACTACACGACCAATATCAATACAAAGCACTCTCTGCAGGGGCAATCATCGTCCATGTGAGGCACTCCTCGACCAATATCAATACAACGCATTCTCTGCAGTCGCAAAAACTGTCCATGAGGCACTCCTCGACCAATATCAATACAACGCCCTCTCTGCAGGCGCAATAAAAGTCCAAGTGAGGCACTCCTCGACCAATATCTGAACAACGCACTCTCTGCAGGCGCAATCACCACCCATGTGTGGCACTCCCCGTCCAATATCAATACAATGAACTCCCTGCAGGCGCAAACACTGTGCATGTGAGGCACTCCTCGACCAATATTAATACAATGCATTCTCTGCAGGTGCAAACACTGTCCATGTGAGGCACTCCTCGACCATTATCAATGCAATGCTCTCTCTGCAGTCGCAAACACTGTCCATGTGAGGCACTCCTCGACCAATATCAAAACAATGCACTCTATGCAGGCGCAAACACCTTCCATGTGAGGCACCCCTCGACGAATATCAATATAATGCACTCACTGCAGGCACAAACACTGTCCATGTCAGGCACTCCTCGACCAATATCAATACGATGCACACTCTGCAGGCGCAATCACTCTCCATGTGAGGCACTCCTCGACCAATATCAATCAATCGCACACTCTGCAGTCGCAAACACTGTCCATGGGGCGCTACCCGACCAATATCAATACGATGCACTCTCTGCCGGCACAAACACTGTCCATATGAGGCACTACCCAACCAATATCAATACAAAGCACTCTCTGCAGGCGCACCCACAGTGCATGTGAGGCACTTCTCGACCAATATCAATACAATGCACTCTCTGCAGGCGCAATCACTGCCCATGTGAGGCACTCCTCGACCAATATCAATTGAACGCACTCTCTGCAGGCGCAATCACTGTCCATGTGAGGCACTCCTCGACCAATATCAATACAATGCACTCTCTGCTGGCACAAACACTGTCCATGAGAGGCACTACTCGACCAATATCAATACATTTCCCTCTCTGCATGCACAATCACTGTCCATGTGAGGCACTCCTCGACCAATATCAATACAATGCACTCTGTGCTGGCGCAAACACTGTCCATGTGAGGCACTCCTCGACCAATATCAATGCGATGCACCCTCTGCAGTCGCAAACACTGTCCATGTGAGGCAAACATCGACCAATATCAAAACAATGCACTCTCTGCAGGCGCAAACACCTCCCAAGTGAGGCACTCCTCGAGGAATATCAATACAATTCACTCTCTGCAGGCACAAACACTGTCCATGTCAGGCACTCCTAGACCAATATCAGTACGATCCACACTCTGCAGGCACAAACACTCTCCATATGAGAAACTACCCGACCAATATCAATACAAAGCACTCTCTGCAGGCGCAACAACTGTGCATGTGAGGCACTACTCGACCAATATCAACACAATGCACTCTCTGCAGTCGCAAACACTGTCCATGTGAGGATCTCCTCGACCAATATCTATACAACGCACTCTCTGCAGGCGCAAAAACCTTCCATGTGAGTCACTCCTCGACCAATATCAAAACAATGCACTCTATGCAGGCGCAAACACCTTCCATGTGAGGCACTCCTCGAGGAATATCAATACAATTCACTCTCTGCAGACGCAAACACCTTCCATGTGAGGCACTCCTCGACCAATATCAAAACAATGCACTCTATGCAGGCGCAAACACCTTCCATGTGAGTCACTCCTCGACGAATATCAATATAATGCACTCACTGCAGGCACAAACACTGTCCATGTCAGGCACTCCTAGACCAATATCAGTACGATCCACACTCTGCAGGCACAAACACTCTCCATATGAGAAACTACCCGACCAATATCAATACAAAGCACTCTCTGCAGGCGCAACAACTGTGCATGTGAGGCACTACTCGACCAATTTCAATACAATGCACTCTGTGCAGGCGCAAACACTGCCCATGTGAGGAACTCCTCGACCAATATCAATACAATGCACTCTCTGCAGGCACAAACACTGTCCATGAGAGGCACTACTCGAACAATATCAATTCAATGCACTCTCTGCAGTCGGAAACATTGTGCATGTGAGGCACTCCTCGGCCAACATCAATACAATGCACTCTCTGCAGGAACAAGCACTGTCCATGCGATGCACTCCTCGACCAATATCAATACAATGCACTCTCTGGAGGATCAACCACTGTCCATGAGAGGCACTACCAGACCAATATCAATACAATGCACTCTCTGCAAGCACAATCACTGTCCATGAGAGGCACTCCTCGACCAATATCAATACAATGTACTCTCTGCTGGCGCAAACACTGTCCAAGTGAGGCACTCCTCGACTAATATCAATACATTGCACTCCCTGCAGGCGCAAACACTGTCCATGTGAGGAACTCCTCGAACAATATTAATAAAATTCTCTCTCTGCAGGTGCACCCTCTGTCCATGTGAGGCACTCCTCGACCAATATAAATCCAATGCACTCTCTACAAGCCCAAACACTGACCATGTGAGGCACCATCGATCAATATCAATACAATGCACCCTCTGCAGGCGTAAACGCTGTCCATGTGAGGCACTACTCGACCAATATCAATACAACGCATTCTCTGCAGGCGCAAACACTGTCCATGTGAGGCACTCGTCGATCAATATCAATACAATGCACTCTCTGCAGGCGCAAACCCTGTCCATGTGAGGCAATCTTCGACCAATATCAATCTATCGCACACTCTGCAGGCACAAACACTATCCATATGAGGCACTACCCGACCAATATCAATACAAAGCACTCTCTGCAGGCGCACCCACTGTGCATGTGAGGCACTTCTCGACCAATACCAATACAATGCACTCTCTGCAGGCGCAATCACTGTCCATGTGAGGCACTCCTCGACCAATATCAATCAATCGCACACTCTGCCGGCGCAAACACTGTCCATGTGAGGCACTCCTCGACCAATATCAATACAATGCACGCTCTGCAGGCACAAACACTGTCCGTGAGAGGCACTAATCGACCAATATCAATACAATGCACTCTCTGCAGTCGCAAACACTGTGCATGTGAGGCTCGTCTCGAACAATATCAATACAATGAACTCTCTGCATGCACAATCATTGTCCATGTGAGGCACTCCTCGACCAATATCTATACAATGCACTCTGTGCAGGCGCAAACACTGTCCATGTGTGGCACTCCTCGACCAATATCAATGCGATGCACCCTCTGCAGTCGCAAACACTGTCCATGTGAGGCAATCCTTGTCCAATATCAAAACAATGCACTCTGTGCAGGCGCAAACACTGTCCATGTGTGGCACTCCTCGACCAATATCAATGCGATGCACCCTCTGCAGGCGCAAACACCTTCCATGTGAGGCACTCCTCGAGGAATATCAATATAATTCACTCTCTGCAGACGCAAACACCTTCCATGTGAGGCACTCCTCGACCATTATCAAAACAATGCACTCTATGCAGGCGCAAACACCTTCCATGTTAGGCACTCCTCGAGGAATATCAATACAATTCACTCTCTGCAGACGCAAACACCTTCCATGTGAGGCACTCCTCGACCAATATCAAAACAATGCACTCTATGCAGGCGCAAACACCTTCCATGTTAGGCACTCCTCGAGGAATATCAATACAATTCACTCTCTGCAGACGCAAACACCTTCCATGTGAGGCACTACTCGACCAATATCAAAACAATGCACTCTCTGCAGGCGCAAACACCTTCCATGTGAGGCACTCCTCGAGGAATATCAATATAATTCACTCTCTGCAGACGCAAACACCTTCCATGTGAGGCACTCCTCGACCAATATCAAAACAATGCACTCTATGCAGGCGCAAACACCTTCCATGTTAGGCACTCCTCGAGGAATATCAATACAATTCACTCTCTGCAGACGCAAACACCTCCCATGTGAGGCACTCCTCGACCAATATCTAAACAACGCACTCTATGCAGGCGCAAACACATTCCATGTGAGTCACTCCTCGACGAATATCAATATAATGCACTCACTGCAGGCACAAACACTGTCCATGTCAGGCACTCCTCGACCAATATCAATACGATGCACTCTCTGCAGGCACAAACACTGTGCATGTGAGGCACTACTCGACCAATATCAACACAATGCACTCTCTGCAGTCGCAAACACTGTCCATGTGAGGATCACCTCGACCAATATCTATACAACGCACTCTCTGCAGGCGCAAACACTGTCCATGTGAGGCACTTCTCGACCAATATCAATACAATTCACTCTCTGCGAGCGCAAACACTGTGCATACGAGGCACTACTCGACCAATATCAACATAATGATCTCTCTGCAGGGGCAATCATCCTCCATGTGAGGCACTCCTCGACCAATATCAATACAATGCACTCTCTGGAGGATCAAACCCTGTCCATGTGAGGCACTCCTCGACTAATATCAATACATTGCACTCCCTGCAGGCGCAAGCACTGCACATGTGAGGCACTCCTCGAACAATATTAATAAAATTCACTCTCTGCAGGTGCACCCACTGTCCATGTGAGGCACTCCTCGACCAATATAAATCCAATGAACTCTCTGCAGGTGCAAACACTGTCCATGTGAAGCGATCCTCGACCAATATCAATCTAACGCACACTCTGCAGGCACAAACACTGTGCATGTGAGGCACTCCTCGACCAATATCAATACAATGCACTTTCTGCAGGCGCATTCACTGTCCATGAGAGCCACTCCTCGACCTATATCAATACAATGGACTTTCTGCAGGCGCAAACACTGTCCATGAGAGGCACTCCTCGACCAATATAAATCCAATGCACTCTCTGCAGGCGCAAACACTGTCCATGTGAGGCGATCCTCGACCAATATCAATCTAACGCACACTCTGCAGGCACAAACACTGTGCATGTGAGGCACTCCTCGACCAATATCAATACAATGCACTCTCTGCAGGCACAAACATTGTCCATGAAAGGCACTACTCGAACAATATCAATTCAATACACTCTCTGCAGTCGCAAACACTGTGCATATGAGGCACTCCTCGATCAATATCAATACAATGCACTCCCTGCAGGAACAAACACTGTCCATGCGATGGACTCCTCGACCAATATCAATACAATGCACTCTCTGCAGGCCCAAACACTGACCATGTGAGGCACCATCGATCAATATCAATACAATGCACCCTCTGCAGGCGTAAACACTGTCCATGTGAGGCACTACTCGACCAATATCAATACAACGCATTCTCTGCAGGCGCAAACACTGTCCATGTGAGGCACTCATCGATCAATATCAATACAATGCACTCTCTGCAGGCGCAAACACTGTCCATGTGAGGCGATCCTCGACCAATATCAATCTAACGCACACTCTGCAGGCACAAACACTGTGCATGTGAGGCACTCCTCGACCAATATCAATACAATGCACTTTCTGCAGGCGCAATCACTGTCCATGAGAGACACTCCTCGACCAATATCAATACAATGCACTTTCTGCAGGCGCAATCACTGTCCATGAGAGGCCCTCCTCGACCAATATCAATACAATGCACTCTCTGCAGGCGCAATCACTGTCCTTGAGGGCACTCCTCGACCAATATCAATACAATGCACTCTCTGCAGGCGCTAACACTGTCCATGTGAGGCACTCCTCCACTAATATCAATACACTGCACTCTCTGCAGGCGCAAACACTGTCCATGTGAGGCACTCCTCGAACAATATTAATAAAATTCACTCTCTGCAGGTGCACCCTCTGTCCATGTGAGGCACTCCTCGACCAATATAAATCCAATGAATTCTCCGCTGGCGCGAACACCTTCCATGTGAGGCACTCATCGATCAATATCAATACCATGCACTGTCTGCAGGCGCAAACCCTGTACATGTGAGTCACTACTCGACCAATATCAATACAACGCACTCTCTGCAGGCGCAAACACTGTCCATGTGAGGCACTCATCGATCAATATCAATACAATGCACTCTCTGCTGGCGCACTGTCCATGTGAGGCAATCCTCGACCACTATCAATACAATGCACTTTCTGCAGGCGAAATCCCTGTCCAAGAGAGGCACTCCTCGACCAATATCAATACAGTGCACTCTCTGCAGGCACAAAACTGTCCATGTGAGGCAATCCTCGACCTATATCAATCTAACGCACACTCTGCAGGCACAAACACTGTGCATTTGAGGCACTCCTCGACCAATATCAATACAATGCACTTTCTGCAGGCGCAATCACTGTCCATGAGAGGCACTCCTCGACCTATACCAATACAATGCACTTTCTGCAGGCGCAATCACTGTCCATGAGAGGCACTCCTCGAACAATATCATTACGATGCACTCCCTGCAGGCGCACCCACTGTGCATGTGAGGTACTCCTCGATTAAATATCAATACCATGCACTCTCTGCAGGTGCACACACTGTCCATGTGAGGCACACCTCGACCAATATCAATACATTGCACTCCCTGCAGGCGCACCCAATGTGCATGTGAGGCACTACACGACCAATATCAATACAATGCACTCTCTGCAGGTGCAAACATTGTCCATGTGAGGCACTCCTCGACCAATAGCAATACAATGCCCTCTCTGCTGGCGCGCACACTGTCCATGTGGGGCACTCCTCGACCAATATCAATAAAATGAACTCTCTGCAGGTGCACACACTGTCCATGTTAGGCACTCCTACACAAATATCAATACTATGCACTCACTGCAGGCACAAATACAGCCCATGTGAGGAACTCCTCGACCAATATCAATACAATTCACTCTCTGCAAGCGCAAACAATGTGAATACGAGGCACTACTCGACCAATATCAATAAAATGCTCTCTCTGCAGGCGCAATCACCGTCCACGTGAGGCACTCCTCGACCAATATCAATACAACGCACTCTCTTCGGTCGCAAAAACTCTCCATGAGGCACTCCTCGACCAATATCAATACAACGCACTCTCTGCAGGAGCAATAACTGTCCATGTAGAGCACTCCTCGACCAATATCAATACAACGCACTCTCTGCAGTCGCAAACACTGTCCATGGGGCACTCCTCGACCAATATCAATACAATGCTCTCTCTGCAGGCGCAATCACCGTCCATGTGAGGCACTCCTCGACCAATATCAATCAATCGCAAACTCTGCAGTCGCAAACACTGTCCATGTGAGGCACCCCTAAACCAATATCTATACAACGCACTCTCTGCATGCGCAATCACCATCCATGTGTGGCACTCCTCGTCCAATATCAATACAATGCACTCCCTGCAGGCGCAAACACTGTCCATGTGAGGCACTCCTCGACCATTATCAATACAATGCTCTCTCTGCAGACGCAAACACTGTCCATGTGAGGCACTCCTGGACCAATATCAAAACAATGCACTCTATGCAGGCGCAAACACCTTCCATGTGAGGCACTCCTCGACGAATATCAATATAATGCACTCAATGCAGGCACAAACACGGTCCATGTCAGGCACTCCTCGACCAATATCAATAAAATGCACTCTGTGCAGTCGCAAACAATATCCACGTGAGGCATTCCTAGACCAATATATATATAACGCAGTCTCTGCAGGCGCAATCACCGTCCATGTGTGGCACTCCTCGTCCAATATCAATGCAATACACTCCATGCAGGCGCAAATACTGGGCATGTGAGGCACTCCTCGACCAATATTAATACAATGCACTCTCTGCAGGTGCAAACACTGTCCATGTGAGGCACTCCTCGACCATTATCAATACAATGCACTCTCTGCAGTCGCAAACACTGTCCATGCGAGGCACTCCTCGACCAATATCAATCAATCGCACACTCTGCAGTCGCAAACACTGTCCATGAGGCGCTACCCGACCAATATCAATACGATGCACTCTCTGCAGGCACAAACACTGTCCATATGAGAAACTACCCGACCAATATCAATACAAAGCACTCTCTGCAGGCGCACCCACTGTGCATGTGGGGCACTACTCGACCAATATCAATACAATGCACTCCCTGCAGGCGCAAACACTGTCCATGTGAGGCACTCCTCGACCTTTATCAATACAATGCACTCTCTGCAGGCACAGACACTGTCCATGAGAGGCACTACTCGATCAATATCAATTCAATGCACTCTCTGCAGTCGCAAACACTGTGCATGTGAGGCACTTCTCGACCAATATCAATACAATGCACTCTCTGCAGGCACAAACACTGTCCATGCGAGGCACTCCTCCACCAATATCAATACAATGCACTCTCTGGAGGATCAAACACTGTCCATGAGAGACACTACCCGACGAATATCAATACAATGCACTCTCTGCAAGCACAATCACTGTCCATGAGAGGCACTCCTCGACCAATATCAATACAAAGCACTCTCTGCAGGCGCAAACACTGTCCATGAGAGGTACTCCTCGACAAATATCTATCAATCTCACTCTCTGCAGGCGCAATCACTGTCCAGATGAGGCACTCCAAGACCAATATCAATCAATTGCAAACTCTGCATTCGCAACCCTGTCCATGTGTGGCACTGCTAGACCAATATCTTTAAAACGCACTCTCTGCAGGCGCAAACACTGTCCATGTGAGGCACTCCTCGACCAATATCAAAACAATGCACTCTCTGCAGGCGCAAAAACTTTCCATGAGAGGCACTCCACGACGAATATCAATATATAATGCAGTCTCTACAGGCGTAAAAACGGTCCATGTGAGGCACTCCTCGACCAATATCAAAACAATGCACTCTCTGCAGGCGCAAACACCTTCCATGTGAGGCACTCCTCGACGAATTTCAATATAATGCACACTCTGCAGGCGCAAACAATGCCCATGTGAGGCACTCCTCGACCAATATCAATACAATGCACACTCTGCAGTCGTAAACACCTTCCATGTGAGGCACTCCTCGAACAATTTCAATACAATGCACTCTCTGCAATCGCAAACACGCTCCAAGTGAGGCACTCCTCGACCAATATCAATACAATGCACTCTGTTCAAGCACAATAACTGTCCATGAGAGGCACTCCTCGACCAATATCAATACAATGCTCTCTCTGCACTCGCAAACACTGTCCATGTGAGGCACTCCTCGAACAATATCAATACGAAGCACTCCCTGCAGGCGCACCCACTGTGCATGTGATTTACTCCTCGATTAAATATCAATACCATTCACTCTCTGCAGGTGCACACACTGTCCATGTGAGGCACTCCTCGACCAATATCAATACAATGCACACTGAGCAGGCGCAAACACTGTCCATGTGTGGCACTCCTCGACCAATATCAATGCGATGCACCCTCTGCAGTCGCAAACACTGTCCATGTGAGGCAATCCTCGACCAATATCAAAACAATGCACTCTCTGCAGGCGCAAAAACTTTCCATGAGAGGCACTCCACGACGAATATCAATATATAATGCAGTCTCTACAGGCGCAAAAACGGTCCATGTGAGGCACTCCTCGACCAATATCAAAACAATGCACTCTCTGCAGGCGCAAACACCTTCCATGTGAGGCACTCCTCGACGAATATCAATATAATGCCCTCTCTGCAGTCGCACACACTGTCCATGTGAGGCACGACTCAACCAATATCAATACAATGCACTCTCTGGAGGATCAAACACTGTCCATGTGAGGCACTACCCGACCAATATCAATACAATGCACTCTGTTCAAGCACAATCACTGTCCATGAGAGGCACTCCTCGACCAATATCAATACAATGCTCTCTCTGCACGCGCAAACACTGTCCATGTGAGGCACTCCTCGAACAGTATCAATACCATGCACTCCCTGCAGGCGCAACCACTGTGCATGTGAGGTAATCCTCGATTAAATATCAATACCATGCACTCTCAGCAGGTGCACACACTGTCCATGTGAGGCACTCCTCGACCAATATCAATACATTGCACTCCCTGCAGGCGCAAACACTGTTCATGTGAGGCACTCCTCGACGAATATCAATATAATGCAATCTCTGAAGGTGCACACACTGTCCATGTGATGCACTCCTCGACAAATATCAATACCATGCACTCTCTGCAGGTGCACACACTGTCCATGTGAGGCACTCCTCGAACAATATCAATAAAATTCACTCTCTGCTGGAGCACACACTGTCCATGTGAGGCACTCCTCGACCAATATCAATAAAATGAACTCTCTGCAGGTGCACACATTGTCCATGTTAGGCACTCCTCGACAAATATCAATACAATGCACTCACCGAAGGCACAAACACAGCCCATGTGAGGCACTTCTCGACCAATATCAATACAATTCACTCTCTGCGAGCGCAAACACTGTGCTTACGAGGCACTACACGACCAATATCAATATAATGATCTCTCTGCAGGGGCAATCATCGTCCATGTGAGGCACTCCTCGACCAATATCAATACAACGCATTCTCTGCAGTCGCAAAAACTGTCCATGAGGCACTCCTCGACCAATATCAATACAACGCCCTCTCTGCAGGCGCAATAACAGTCCAAGTGAGGCACTCCTCGACCAATATCAATACAACGCACTCTCTGCAGTCGCAAACACTGTCCATGAGGCACTCCTAGACCAATATCAATAAGATGCACTTTCTGCAGTCGCAATCACTGTCCACGGGGCACTCCTCGACCAATATCAATCAATCGCAAACTCAGCAGTCGCAAACACTCTCCATGTGAGGCACTTCTAGACCAATATCTGAACAACGCACTCTCTGCAGGCGCAATCACCACCCATGTGTGGCACTCCTCGTCCAATATCAATACAATGCACTCCCTGCAGGCGCAAATAACTGTGCATGTGAGGCACTCCTCGACCAATATTAATACAATGCATTCTCTGCAGGTGCAAACACTGTCCATGTGAGGCACTCCTCGACCATTATCAATGCAATGCTCTCTCTGCAGTCGCAAACACTGTCCATGTGAGGCACTCCTCGACCAATATCAAAACAATGCACTCTATGCAGGCGCAAACACCTTCCATGTGAGGCATCCCTCGACGATTATCAATATAATGCACTCACTGCAGGCACAAACACTGTCCATGTCAGGCACTCCTCGACCAATATCAATACGATGCACCCTCTGCAGGCGCAATCACTCTCCATGTGAGGCACTCCTCGACCAATATCAATCAATCGCACACTCTGCAGTCGCAAACACTGTCCATGGGGCGCTACCCGACCAATATCAATACGATGCACTCTCTGCCGTCACAAACACTGTCCATATGAGGCACTACCCGACCAATATCAATACAAAGCACTCTCTGCAGGCGCACCCACAGTGCATGTGAGGCACTTCTCGACCAATATCAATACAATGCACTCTCTGTAGGCGCAATCACTGCCCATCTGAGGCACTCCTCGACCAATATCAATTGAACGCACTCTCTGCAGGCGCAATCACTGTCCATGTGATGCACTCCTCGACCAATATCAATCAATCGCACACTCTGCCGGCGCAAACACAGTCCATGTGAGACACTCCTCGACCAATATCAATACAATGCACTCTCTGCTGGCACAAACACTGTCCATGAGAGGCACTACTCGACCAATATCAATATATTGCCCTCTCTGCCTGCACAATCACTGTCCATGTGAGGCACTCCTCGACCAATATCAATACAATGCACTCTGTGCTGGCGCAAACACTGTCCATGTGAGGCACTCCTCGACCAATATCAATGCGATGCACCCTCTGCAGTCGCAAACACTGTCCATGTGAGGCAAACATCGACCAATATCAAAACAATGCACTCTCTGCAGGCGCAAACACCTCCCATGTGAGGCACTCCTCGAGGAATATCAATACAATTCACTCTCTGCAGACGCAAAAACCTTCCATGTGAGTCACTCCTCGACCAATATCGAAACAATGCACTCTATGCAGGCGCAAACACCTTCCATGTGAGGCACTCCTCGAGGAATATCAATACAATTCACACTCTGTAGACGCAAACACCTTCCATGTGAGGCACTCCTCGACCAATATCAAAACAATGCACTCTATGCAGGCGCAAACACCTTCCATGTGAGTCACTCCTCGACGAATATCAATATAATGCACTCACTGCAGGCACAAACACTGTCCATGTCAGGCACTCCTAGACCAATATCAATACGATCCACTTTCTGCAGGCACAAACACTGTCCATATGAGAAACTACCCGAACAATATCAATACAAAGCACTCTCTGCCGGCGCACCAACTGTGCATGTGAGGCACAACTCGACCAATTTCAATACAATGCACTCTGTGCAGGCGCAAACACTGCCCATGTGAGGAACTCCTCGACCAATATCAATACAATGCACCCTCTGCAGGCACAAACACTGTCCATGAGAGGCACTTCTCGAAGAATATCAATTCAATGCACTCTCTGCAGTCGCAAACATTGTGCATGTGAGGCACTCCTCGGCCAACATCAATACAATGCACTCTCTGCAGGAACAAGCACTGTCCATGCGATGCACTCCTCGACCAATATCAATACAATGCACTCTCTGGAGGATCAACCACTGTCCATGAGAGGCACTACCAGACCAATATCAATACAATGTACTCTCTGCTGGCGCAAACACTGTCCAAGTGAGGCACTCCTCGACTAATATCAATACATTGCACTCCCTGCAGGCGCAAACACTGTCCATGTGAGGCACTCCTCGAACAATATTAATAAATTTCTCTCTCTGCAGGTGCACCCTCTGTCCATGTGAGGCACTCCTCGACCAATATAAATCCAATGCACTCTCTGCAGGCCCAAACACTGACCATGTGAGGCACCATCGATCAATATCAATACAATGCACCCTCTGCAGGTGTAAACGCTGTCCATGTGAGGCACTACTCGACCAATATCAATACAACGCATTCTCTGCAGGCGCAAACACTGTCCATGTGAGGCACTCGTCGATCAATATCAATACAATGCACTCTCTGCAGGCGCAAACCCTGTCCATGTGAGGCAATCCTCGACCAATATCAATCTATCGCACACTCTGCAGGCACAAACACTATCCATATGAGGCACTACCCGACCAATATCAATACAAAGCACTCTCTGCAGGCGCACCCACTGTGCATGTGAGGCACTTCTCGACCAATACCAATACAATGCACTCTCTGCAGGCGCAATCACTGCCCATGTGAGGCACTTCTAGACCATTATCAATACAACGCACTCTCTGCAGGCGCAATCACTGTCCATGTGAGGCACTCCTCGACCAATATCAATCAATCGCACACTCTGCCGGCGCAAACACTGTCCATGTGAGGCACTCCTCGACCAATATCAATACAATGCACGCTCTGCAGGCTCAAACACTGTCCGTGAGAGGCACTACTCGACCAATATCAATACAATGCACTCTCTGCAGTCGCAAACACTGTGCATGTGAGGCTCGTCTCGAACAATATCAATACAATGCACTCTCTGCATGCACAATCACTGTCCATGTGAGGCACTCCTCGACCAATATCAATACAATGCACTCTGTGCAGGCGCAAACACTGTCCATGTGTGGCACTCCTCGAACAATATCAATGCGATGCACCCTCTGCAGTCGCAAACACTGTCCATGCGAGGCAATCCTTGACCAATATCAAAACAATGCAGGCGTAAACACCTTCCATGTGTGGCACTCCTCGAGGAATATCAATATAATTCACTCTCTGCAGACGCAAACACCTTCCGTGTGAGGCACTCCTCGACCAATATCAAAACAATGCACTCTATGCAGGCGCAAACACCTTCCATGTTAGGCACTCCTCGAGGAATATCAATACAATTCACTCTCTGCAGAAGAAAACACCTTCCATGTGAGGCACTCCTCGACCAATATCAAAACAACGCACTCTATGCAGGCGCAAACACCTTCCATGTGAGTCACTCCTCGACGAATATCAATATAATGCACTCACTGCAGGCACAAACACTGTCCATGTCAGGCACTCCTCGACCAATATCAATACGATGCACTCTCTGCAGGCACAAACACTGTGCATGTGAGGCACTACTCGACCAATATCAACACAATGCACTCTCTGCAGTCGCAAACACTGTCCATGTGAGGATCTCCTCGACCAATATCTATACAACGCACTCTCTGCAGGCGCAAACACTGTCCATGTGATGCATTCATCGAACAATATCAAAACAATGCACTCTCTGCAGGCGCAAAAACTTTCCATGAGAGGCACTCCTCGACGAATATCAATATAATGCACTCTCTACAGGCGCAAAAACGGTCCATGTGAGGCACTCCTCAACCAATATCAAAACAATGCACTCTCTGCAGGCGCAAAAACCTTCCATGTGAGGCACTCCTCGACGAATATCATTATAATGCACACTCTGCAGGCGCAATCAATGCCCATGTGAGGCACTTCTCGACCAATATCAATACAATGCACACTCTGCAGTCGTAAACACCTTCCATGTGAGGCACTCCTCGAACAATGTCAATACAACGCACTCTCTGCAGTCGCAAACACGCTCCATGTGAGGCACTCCTCGACCAATATCAATACAATGCCCTCTCTGCAGGCGCACACACTGTCCTTGTGAGGCACTACTCAACCAATATCAATACATTGCACTCTCTGGAGGATCAAACACTGTTCATGTGAGGCACTACCCGACCAATATCAATACAATGCACTCTGTTCAAGCACAACCACTGTCCATGAGAGGCACTCCTCGACCAATATCAATACAATGCTCTCTCTGCACGCGCAAACACTGTCCATGTGAGGCACTCTTCGAACAATATCAATACGATGCACTCCCTGCAGGCGCAACCACTGTGCATGTGAGGTACTCCTCGATTAAATATCAATACCATGCACTCTCTGCAGGTGCACACAATGTCCATGTGAGGCACTCCTCGACCAATATCAATACATTGCACTCCCTGCAGGCGCAAACACTGTTCATGTGAGGCACTCCTCGACGAATATCAATATAATACAATATCTGAAGGTGCACACACTGTCAATGTGAGGCACTCCTCGACAAATATCAATACCATGCACTCTCTGCAGGTGCACACACTGTCCATGTGAGGCACTCCTCGAACAATATCAATAAAATTCACTCTCTGCTGGAGCACACACTGTCCATGTGAGGCACTCCTCGACCAATATCAATAAAATGAACTCTCTGCAGGTGCACACATTGTCCATGTTAGGCACTCCTCGACAAATATCAATACAATGCACTCACCGAAGGCACAAACACAGCCCATGTGAGGCACTTCTCGACCAATATCAATACAATTCACTCTCTGCGAGCGCAAACACTGTGCTTACGAGGCACTACACGACCAATATCAATATAATGATCTCTCTGCAGGGGCAATCATCGTCCATGTGAGGCACTCCTCGACCAATATCAATACAACGCATTCTCTGCAGTCGCAAAAACTGTCCATGAGGCACTCCTCGACCAATATCAATACAACGCCCTCTCTGCAGGCGCAATAACAGTCCAAGTGAGGCACTCCTCGACCAATATCAATACAACGCACTCTCTGCAGTCGCAAACACTGTCCATGAGGCACTCCTAGACCAATATCAATAAGATGCACTTTCTGCAGTCGCAATCACTGTCCACGGGGCACTCCTCGACCAATATCAATCAATCGCAAACTCAGCAGTCGCAAACACTCTCCATGTGAGGCACTTCTAGACCAATATCTGAACAACGCACTCTCTGCAGGCGCAATCACCACCCATGTGTGGCACTCCTCGTCCAATATCAATACAATGCACTCCCTGCAGGCGCAAATAACTGTGCATGTGAGGCACTCCTCGACCAATATTAATACAATGCATTCTCTGCAGGTGCAAACACTGTCCATGTGAGGCACTCCTCGACCATTATCAATGCAATGCTCTCTCTGCAGTCGCAAACACTGTCCATGTGAGGCACTCCTCGACCAATATCAAAACAATGCACTCTATGCAGGCGCAAACACCTTCCATGTGAGGCATCCCTCGACGATTATCAATATAATGCACTCACTGCAGGCACAAACACTGTCCATGTCAGGCACTCCTCGACCAATATCAATACGATGCACCCTCTGCAGGCGCAATCACTCTCCATGTGAGGCACTCCTCGACCAATATCAATCAATCGCACACTCTGCAGTCGCAAACACTGTCCATGGGGCGCTACCCGACCAATATCAATACGATGCACTCTCTGCCGTCACAAACACTGTCCATATGAGGCACTACCCGACCAATATCAATACAAAGCACTCTCTGCAGGCGCACCCACAGTGCATGTGAGGCACTTCTCGACCAATATCAATACAATGCACTCTCTGTAGGCGCAATCACTGCCCATCTGAGGCACTCCTCGACCAATATCAATTGAACGCACTCTCTGCAGGCGCAATCACTGTCCATGTGATGCACTCCTCGACCAATATCAATCAATCGCACACTCTGCCGGCGCAAACACAGTCCATGTGAGACACTCCTCGACCAATATCAATACAATGCACTCTCTGCTGGCACAAACACTGTCCATGAGAGGCACTACTCGACCAATATCAATATATTGCCCTCTCTGCCTGCACAATCACTGTCCATGTGAGGCACTCCTCGACCAATATCAATACAATGCACTCTGTGCTGGCGCAAACACTGTCCATGTGAGGCACTCCTCGACCAATATCAATGCGATGCACCCTCTGCAGTCGCAAACACTGTCCATGTGAGGCAAACATCGACCAATATCAAAACAATGCACTCTCTGCAGGCGCAAACACCTCCCATGTGAGGCACTCCTCGAGGAATATCAATACAATTCACTCTCTGCAGACGCAAAAACCTTCCATGTGAGTCACTCCTCGACCAATATCGAAACAATGCACTCTATGCAGGCGCAAACACCTTCCATGTGAGGCACTCCTCGAGGAATATCAATACAATTCACACTCTGTAGACGCAAACACCTTCCATGTGAGGCACTCCTCGACCAATATCAAAACAATGCACTCTATGCAGGCGCAAACACCTTCCATGTGAGTCACTCCTCGACGAATATCAATATAATGCACTCACTGCAGGCACAAACACTGTCCATGTCAGGCACTCCTAGACCAATATCAATACGATCCACTTTCTGCAGGCACAAACACTGTCCATATGAGAAACTACCCGAACAATATCAATACAAAGCACTCTCTGCCGGCGCACCAACTGTGCATGTGAGGCACAACTCGACCAATTTCAATACAATGCACTCTGTGCAGGCGCAAACACTGCCCATGTGAGGAACTCCTCGACCAATATCAATACAATGCACCCTCTGCAGGCACAAACACTGTCCATGAGAGGCACTTCTCGAAGAATATCAATTCAATGCACTCTCTGCAGTCGCAAACATTGTGCATGTGAGGCACTCCTCGGCCAACATCAATACAATGCACTCTCTGCAGGAACAAGCACTGTCCATGCGATGCACTCCTCGACCAATATCAATACAATGCACTCTCTGGAGGATCAACCACTGTCCATGAGAGGCACTACCAGACCAATATCAATACAATGTACTCTCTGCTGGCGCAAACACTGTCCAAGTGAGGCACTCCTCGACTAATATCAATACATTGCACTCCCTGCAGGCGCAAACACTGTCCATGTGAGGCACTCCTCGAACAATATTAATAAATTTCTCTCTCTGCAGGTGCACCCTCTGTCCATGTGAGGCACTCCTCGACCAATATAAATCCAATGCACTCTCTGCAGGCCCAAACACTGACCATGTGAGGCACCATCGATCAATATCAATACAATGCACCCTCTGCAGGTGTAAACGCTGTCCATGTGAGGCACTACTCGACCAATATCAATACAACGCATTCTCTGCAGGCGCAAACACTGTCCATGTGAGGCACTCGTCGATCAATATCAATACAATGCACTCTCTGCAGGCGCAAACCCTGTCCATGTGAGGCAATCCTCGACCAATATCAATCTATCGCACACTCTGCAGGCACAAACACTATCCATATGAGGCACTACCCGACCAATATCAATACAAAGCACTCTCTGCAGGCGCACCCACTGTGCATGTGAGGCACTTCTCGACCAATACCAATACAATGCACTCTCTGCAGGCGCAATCACTGCCCATGTGAGGCACTTCTAGACCATTATCAATACAACGCACTCTCTGCAGGCGCAATCACTGTCCATGTGAGGCACTCCTCGACCAATATCAATCAATCGCACACTCTGCCGGCGCAAACACTGTCCATGTGAGGCACTCCTCGACCAATATCAATACAATGCACGCTCTGCAGGCTCAAACACTGTCCGTGAGAGGCACTACTCGACCAATATCAATACAATGCACTCTCTGCAGTCGCAAACACTGTGCATGTGAGGCTCGTCTCGAACAATATCAATACAATGCACTCTCTGCATGCACAATCACTGTCCATGTGAGGCACTCCTCGACCAATATCAATACAATGCACTCTGTGCAGGCGCAAACACTGTCCATGTGTGGCACTCCTCGAACAATATCAATGCGATGCACCCTCTGCAGTCGCAAACACTGTCCATGCGAGGCAATCCTTGACCAATATCAAAACAATGCAGGCGTAAACACCTTCCATGTGTGGCACTCCTCGAGGAATATCAATATAATTCACTCTCTGCAGACGCAAACACCTTCCGTGTGAGGCACTCCTCGACCAATATCAAAACAATGCACTCTATGCAGGCGCAAACACCTTCCATGTTAGGCACTCCTCGAGGAATATCAATACAATTCACTCTCTGCAGAAGAAAACACCTTCCATGTGAGGCACTCCTCGACCAATATCAAAACAACGCACTCTATGCAGGCGCAAACACCTTCCATGTGAGTCACTCCTCGACGAATATCAATATAATGCACTCACTGCAGGCACAAACACTGTCCATGTCAGGCACTCCTCGACCAATATCAATACGATGCACTCTCTGCAGGCACAAACACTGTGCATGTGAGGCACTACTCGACCAATATCAACACAATGCACTCTCTGCAGTCGCAAACACTGTCCATGTGAGGATCTCCTCGACCAATATCTATACAACGCACTCTCTGCAGGCGCAAACACTGTCCATGTGATGCATTCATCGAACAATATCAAAACAATGCACTCTCTGCAGGCGCAAAAACTTTCCATGAGAGGCACTCCTCGACGAATATCAATATAATGCACTCTCTACAGGCGCAAAAACGGTCCATGTGAGGCACTCCTCAACCAATATCAAAACAATGCACTCTCTGCAGGCGCAAAAACCTTCCATGTGAGGCACTCCTCGACGAATATCATTATAATGCACACTCTGCAGGCGCAATCAATGCCCATGTGAGGCACTTCTCGACCAATATCAATACAATGCACACTCTGCAGTCGTAAACACCTTCCATGTGAGGCACTCCTCGAACAATGTCAATACAACGCACTCTCTGCAGTCGCAAACACGCTCCATGTGAGGCACTCCTCGACCAATATCAATACAATGCCCTCTCTGCAGGCGCACACACTGTCCTTGTGAGGCACTACTCAACCAATATCAATACATTGCACTCTCTGGAGGATCAAACACTGTTCATGTGAGGCACTACCCGACCAATATCAATACAATGCACTCTGTTCAAGCACAACCACTGTCCATGAGAGGCACTCCTCGACCAATATCAATACAATGCTCTCTCTGCACGCGCAAACACTGTCCATGTGAGGCACTCTTCGAACAATATCAATACGATGCACTCCCTGCAGGCGCAACCACTGTGCATGTGAGGTACTCCTCGATTAAATATCAATACCATGCACTCTCTGCAGGTGCACACAATGTCCATGTGAGGCACTCCTCGACCAATATCAATACATTGCACTCCCTGCAGGCGCAAACACTGTTCATGTGAGGCACTCCTCGACGAATATCAATATAATACAATATCTGAAGGTGCACACACTGTCAATGTGAGGCACTCCTCGACAAATATCAATACCATGCACTCTCTGCAGGTGCACACACTGTCCATGTGAGGCACTCCTCGAACAATATCAATAAAATTCACTCTCTGCTGGAGCACACACTGTCCATGTGAGGCACTCCTCGACCAATATCAATAAAATGAATTCTCTGCAGGTGCACACACTGTCCATGTTAGGCACTCCTCGACAAATATCAATACAATGCACTCACCGAAGGCACAAACACAGCCCATGTGAGGCACTTCTCGACCAATATCAACATAATGATCTCTCTGCAGGGGCAATCATCCTCCATGTGAGGCACTCTTCGACCAATATCATTACAACGCATTCTCTGCAGTCGCAAAAACTGTCCATGAGGTACTCCTCGACCAATATCAATACAACGCCCTCCCTGCAGGCGCAATAACAGTCCAAGTGAGGCACTCCTCGACCAATATCAATACAACGCACTCTCTGCAGTCGCAAACACTGTCCATGATGCACTCCTAGACCAATATCAATAAGATGCACTTTCTGCAGTCGCAGTCACTGTCCATGGGGCACTCCTCGACCAATATCAATCAATCGCAAACTCTGCAGTCGCAAACACTCTCCATGTGAGGCACTCCTAGACCAATATCTGAACAACGCACTCTCTGCAGGCGCAATCACCACCCATGTGTGGCACTCCTCGTCCAATATCAATACAATGCACTCACTGCAGGCGCAAACACTGTGCATGTGAGGCACTCCTCGACCAATATTAATACAATGCATTCTCTGCAGGTGCAAACACTGTCCATGTGAGGCACTCCTCGACCATTGTCAATGCAATGCTCTCTCTGCAGTCGCAAAAACGGTCCATGTGAGGCACTCCTCGACCAATATCAAAACTATGCACTCTCTGCAGGCGCAAACACCTTCCATGTGAGGCACTCCTCGACGAATATCAATATAATGCACACTCTGCAGGCGCAAACAATGCCCATGTGAGGCACTCCTCGACCAATATCAATACAATGCACACTCTGCAGTCGTAAACACCTTCCATGTGAGGCACTCCTCGAACAATGTCAATACAATGCACTCTCTGCAGTCGCAAACACGCTCCATGTGAGGCACTCCTCGACCAATATCAATACAATGCACACTGTTCAAGCACAATCACTGTCCATGAGAGGCACTCCTCGACCAATATCAATACAATGCTCTCTCTGCACTCGCAAACACTGTCCATGTCGGGCACTCCTTGAACAATATCAATACGATGCACTCCCTGCTGGCGCACCCACTGTGCATGTGATTTACTCCTCGATTAAATATCAATACCATGCACCCTGTGCAGGCGCAAACACTGTCCTTGTGTGGCACTCCTCGACCAATATCAATGCGATGCACCCTCTGCAATCGCAAACACTGTCCATGTGAGGCAATCCTCGACCAATATCAAAACAATGCACTCTCTGCAGGCGCAAACACCTTCCATGTGAGGCACTCCTCGAGGAATATCAATATAATTCACTCTCTGCAGACGCAAACACCTTCCATGTGAGGCACTCCTCGACCAATATCAAAACAATGCACTCTATGCAGGCGCAAACACCTTCCATGTTAGGCACTCCTCGAGGAATATCAATACAATTCACTCTCTGCAGACGCAAACACCTTCCATGTGAGGCACTCCTCGACCAATATCAAAACAACGCACTCTATGCAGGCGCAAACACCTTCCATGTGAGTCACTCCTCGACGAATATCAATATAATGCACTCACTGCAGGCACAAACACTGTCCATGTCAGGCACTCCTCGACCAATATCAATACGATGCACTCTCTGCAGGCACAAACACTGTCCATATGAGAAACAACCCGACCAATATCAATACAAAGCACTCTCTGCAGGCGCACCCACTGTGCATGTGAGGCACTACTCGACCAATATCATCACAATGCACTCTCTGCAGTCGCAAACACTGTCCATGTGATGATCTCCTCGACCAATATCTATACAACGCACTCTCTGCAGGCGCAAAAACTGTCCATGTGATGCACTCCTCGACCAATATCAAAACTATGCACTCTCTGCAGGCGCAAAAATTTTCCATGAGAGGCACTCCTCGACGAATATCAATATAATGCACTCTCTACAGGCGCAAAAACGGTCCATGTGAGGCACTCCTCGACCAATATCAAAACAATGCACTCTCTGCAGGCGCAAAAACCTTCCATGTGAGGCACTCCTCGACGAATATCATTATATTGCACACTCTGCAGGCGCAATCAATGCCCATGTGAGGCACTTCTCGACCAATATCAATACAATGCACACTCTGCAGTCGTAAACACTTTCCATGTGAGGCACTCCTCGAACAATGTCAATACAACGCACTCTCTGCAGGCGCACACACTGTCCATGTGAGGCACGACTCAACCAATATCAATACAATGCACTCTCTGGAGGATCAAACACTGTCCATGTGAGGCACTACCCGACCAATATCAATACAATGCACTCTGTTCAAGCACAATCACTGTCCATGAGAGGCACTCCTCGACCAATATCAATACAATGCTCTCTCTGCACGCGCAAACACTGTCCATGTGAGGCACTCCTCGAACAATATCAATACGATGCACTCCCTGCAGGCGCAACCACTGTGCATGTGAGGTACTCCTCGAACAATATCAATACATTGCACTCCCTGCAGACGCAAACACTGTTCATGTGAGGCACTCCTCGACGAATATCAATATAATGCAATCTCTGAAGGTGCACACACTGTCCATGTGAGGCACTCCTCGACAAATATCAATACCATGCACTCTCTGCAGGTGCACACACTGTCCATGTGAGGCACTCCTCGAACAATATCAATAAAATTCTTTCTCTGCTGGAGCACACACTGTCCATGTGAGGCACTCCTCGACCAATATCAATAAAATGAACTCTCTGCAGGTGCACACATTGTCCATGTTAGGCACTCCTCGACAAATATCAATACAATGCACTCACCGAAGGCACAAACACAGCCCATGTGAGGCACTTCTCGACCAATATCAATACAATTCACTCTCTGCGAGCGCAAACACTGTGCATACGAGGCACTACACGACCAATATCAATATAATGATCTCTCTGCAGGGGCAATCATCGTCCATGCGAGGCACTCCTCGACCATTATCAATACAACGCATTCTCTGCAGTCGCAAAAACTGTCCATGAGGCACTCCTCGACCAATATCAATACAACGCCCTCTCTGCAGGAGCAATAACAGTCCAAGTGAGGCACTCCTCGACCAATATCAATACAACGCTCTCTCTGCAGTCGCAAACACTGTCCATGAGGCAGTCCTAGACCAATATCAATAAGATGAACTTTCTGCAGTCGCAATCACTGTCCACGGGGCACTCCTCGACCAATATCAATCAATCGCAAACTCTGCAGTCGCAAACACTCTCCATGTGAGGCACTTCTAGACCAATATCTGAACAACGCACTCTCTGCAGGCGCAATCACCACCCATGTGTGGCACTCCTCGTCCAATATCAATACAATGCACTCCCTGCAGGCCCAAACACTGTGCATGTGAGGCACTCCTCGACCAATATTAATACAATGCATTCTCTGCAGGTGCATACACTGTCCATGTGAGGCACTCCTCGACCATTATCAATGCAATGATCTCTCTGCAGTCGCAAACACTGTCCATGTGAGGCACTCCTCGACCAATATCAAAACAATGCACTTTATGCAGGCGCAAACACCTTCCATGTGAGGCACCCCTCGACGAATATCAATATAATGCACTCACTGCAGGCACAAACACTGTCCATGTCAGGCACTCCTCGACCAATATCAATACGATGCACCCTCTGCAGGCGCAATCACTCTCCATGTGAGGCACTCCTCGACCAATATCAATCAATCGCACACTCTGCAGTCGCAAAAAATGTCCATGAGGCGCTACCCGACCAATATCAATACGATGAACTCTCTGCCGGCACAAACACTGTCCATATGAGGCACTACCCGACCAATATCAATACAAAGCACTCTCTGCAGGCGCACCCACAGTGCATGTGAGGCACTTCTCGACCAATATCAATACAATGCACTCTCTGCAGGCGCAATCACTGCCCATGTGAGGCACTCCTCGACCAATATCAATTGAACGCACTCTCTGCAGGCGCAATCACTGTCCATGTGAGGCACTCCTCGACCAATATCAATCAATCGCACACTCTGCCGGCGCAAACACTGTCCATGTGAGGCACTCCTCGACCAATATCAATACAATGCACTCTCTGCTGGCACAAACACTGTCCATGAGAGGCACTACTCGACCAATATCAATACATTGCCCTCTCTGCATGCACAATCACTGTCCATGTGAGGCACTCCTCGACCAATATCAATACAATGCACTCTGTGCTGGCGCAAACACTGTCCATGTGAGGCACTCCTCGACCAATATCAATGCGATGCACCCTCTGCAGTCGCAAACACTGTCCATGTGAGGCAAACATCGACCAATATCAAAACAATGCACTCTCTGCAGGCGCAAACACCTCCCATGTGAGGCACTCCTCGAGGAATATCAATACAATTCACTCTCTGCAGACGCAAAAACCTTCCATGTGAGTCACTCCTCGACCAATATCAAAATAATGGACTCTATGCAGGCGCAAACACCTTCCATGTGAGGCACTCCTCGAGGAATATCAATACAATTCACTCTCTGCAGACGCAAACACCTTCCATGTGAGGCACTCCTCGACCAGTATCAAAACAATGCACTCTATGCAGGCGCAAACACCTTCCATGTGAGTCACTCCTCGACGAATATCAATATAATGCACTCACTGCAGGCACAAACACTGTCCATGTCAGGCACTCCTAGACCAATATCAATACGATCCACTCTCTGCAGGCACAAACACTGTCCATATGAGAATCTACCCGACCAATATCAATACAAAGCACTCTCTGCAGGCGCACCAACTGTGCATGTGAGGCACTACTCGACCAATTTCAATACAATGCAATCTGTGCAGGCGCAAACACTGCCCATGTGAGGAACTCCTCGACCAATATCAATACAATGCACACTCTGCAGGCACAAACACTGTCCATGAGAGGCACTACTCGAACAATATCAATTCAATGCACTCTCTGCAGTCGCAAACATTGTGCATGTGAGGCACTCCTCGGCCAACATAAATACAATGCACTCCCTGCAGGAACAAGCACTGTCCATGAGAGGCACTCCTCGACCAATATCAATACAATGTACTCTCTGGAGGATCAACCCCTGTCCATGAGAGGCACTACCAGACCAATATCAATACAATGCACTCTCTGCAAGCACAATCACAGTCCATGAGAGGCACTCCTCGACCAATATCAATACAATGTACTCTCTGCAGGCGCAAACACTGTCCAAGTGAGGCACTCCTCGACTAATATCAATACATTGCACTCCCTGCAGGCGCAAACACTGTCCATGTGAGGCACTCCTCGAACAATATTAATAAAATTCTCTCTCTGCAGGTGCACCCTCTGTCCATGTGAGGCACTCCTCGACCAATATAAATCCAATGCACTCTCTGCAGGCCCAAACACTGACCATGTGAGGCACCATCGATCAATATAAATACAATGCACCCTCTGCAGGCGTAAACGCTGTCCATGTGAGGCACTACTCGACCAATATCAATACAACGCATTCTCTGCAGGCGCAAACACTGTCCATGTGAGGCACTCGTCGATCAATATCAATACAATGCACTCTCTTCAGGCGCAAACCCTGTCCATGTGAGGCGATCCTCGACCAATATCAATCTATCGCACACTCTGCAGGCACAAACACTATCCATATGAGGCACTACCCGACCAATATCAATACAAAGCACTCTCTGCAGGCGCACCCACTGTGCATGTGAGGCACTTCTCGACTAATACCAATACAATGCACTCTCTGCAGGCGCAATCACTGCCCATGTGAGGCACTCCTCGACCAATATCAATACAACGCACTCTCTTCAGGCGCAATCACTGTCCATGTGAGGCACTCCTCGACCAATATCAATCAATCGCTCACTCTGCCGGCGCAAACACTGTCCATGTGAGGCACTCCTCGACCAATATCAATACAATGCACGCTCTGCAGGCACAAACACTGTCCGTGAGAGGCACTACTCGACCAATATCAATACAATGCACTCTCTGCAGTCGCAAACACTGTGCATGTGAGGCTCGTCTCGAACAATATCAATACAATGCAATCTCTGCTTGCACAATCACTGTCCATGTGAGGCACTCCTCGAGCAATATCAATACAATGCACTCTGTGCAGGCGCAAACACTGTCCATGTGTGGCACTCCTCGACCAATATCAATGCGATGCACCCTCTGCAGTCGCAAAAACTGTCCATGTGAGGCAATCCTTGACCAATACCAAAACAATGCACTCTCTGCAGGCGCAAACTCCTTCGATGTGAGGCACTCCTCGAGGAATATCAATATAATTCACTCTCTGCAGACGCAAACACCTTCCATGTGAGGCACTCCTCGACCAATATCAAAACAATGCACTCTATGCAAGCACAAACAACACCCATGTTAGGCACTCCTCGAGGAATATCAATACAATTCACTCTCTGCAGACGCAAACACCTTCCATGTGAGGCACTCCTCGACCAATATCTAAACAACGCACTCTATGCAGGCGCAAAAACCTTCCATGTGAGTCACTCCTCGACGAATATCAATATAATGCACTCACTGCAGGCACAAACACTGTCCATGTCAGGCACTCCTCGACCAATATCAATACGATGCACTCTCTGCAGGCACAAACACTGTGCATGTGAGGCACTACTCGACCAATATCAACACAATGCACTCTCTGCAGTCGCAAACACTGTCCATGTGAGGTTCTCCTCGACCAATATCTATACAACGCACTCTCTGCAGGCGCAAACACTGTCCATGTGATGCACTCCTCGAACAATATCAAAACAATGCACTCTCTGCAGGCGCAAAAACTTTCCATGAGAGGCACTCCTCGACGAATATCAATATAATGCACTCTCTACAGGCGCAAAAACGGTCCATGTGAGGCACTCCTCGACCAATATCAAAACAATGCACTCTCTGCAGGCGCAAAATCCTTCCATGTGAGGCACTCCTCGACGAATATCATTATAATGCACACTCTGCAGGCGCAATCAATGCCTATGTGAGGCACTTCTCGACCAATATCAATACAGTGCACACTCAGCAGTAGTAAACACCTTCCATGTGAGGCACTCCTCGAACAATGTCAATACAACGCACTCTCTGCAGTCGCAAACACGCTCCATGTGAGGCACTCCTCGACCAATATCAATACAATGCCCTCTCTGCAGGCGCACACACTGTCCATGTGAGGCACTATTCAACCAATATCAATACAATGCACTCTCTGGAGGATCAAACACTGTCCATGTGAAGCACTACCCGACCAATATCAATACAATGCACTCTGTTCAAGCACAACCACTGTCCATGAGAGGCACTCCTCGACCAATATCAATACAATGCTCTCTCTGCACGCGCAAACACTGTCCATGTGAGGCACTCCTCGAACAATATCAATACGATGCACTCCCTGCAGGCGCAACCACTGTGCATGTGAGGTACTCCTCGATTAAATATCAATACCATGCACTCTCTGCAGGTGCACACAATGTCAATGTGAGGCACTCCTCGACCGATATCAGTACATTGCACTCCCTGCAGGCGCAAACACTGTTCCTGTGAGGCACTCCTCGACGAACATCATTATAATACAATCTCTGAAGGTGCACACACTGTCCATGTGAGGCACTCCTCGACAAATATCAATACCATGCACTCTCTGCAGGTGCACACACTGTCCATGTGAGGCACTCCTCGAACAATATCAATAAAATTCACCCTCTGCTGGAGCACACACTGTCCATGTGAGGCACTCCTCGACCAATATCAATAAAATGAACTCTCTGCAGGTGCACACACTTGTCCATGTTAGGCACTCCTCGACAAATATCAATACAATGCACTCACCGAAGGCACAAACACAGCCCATGTGAGGCACTTCTCGACCAATATCAATACAATTCACTCTCTGCGAGCGCAAACACTGTGCATACGAGGCACTACTCGACCAATATCAACATAATGATCTCTCTGCAGGGGCAATCATCCTCCATGTGAGGCACTCCTCGACCAATATCAATACAACGCATTTTCTGCAGTCGCAAAAACTGTCCATGAGGCACTCCTCGACCAATATCAATACAACGCCCTCCCTGCAGGCGAAATAACAGTCCAAGTGAGGCACTCCTCGACCAATATCAATACAACGCACTCTCTGCAGTCGCAAACACTGTCCATGAGGCACTGCTAGACCAATATCAATAAGATGCACTTTCTGCTGTCGCAATCACTGTCCATGGGGCACTCCTCGACCAATATCAATCAATCGCAAACTCTGCAGTCGCAAACACTCTCCATGTGAGGCACTCCTAGACCAATATCTGAACAACGCACTCTCTGCAGGAGCAATCACCACCCATGTGTGGCACTCCTCGTCCAATATCAATACAATGCACTCCCTGCAGGCGCAAACACTGTGCATGTGAGGCACTCCTCGACCAATATTAATACAATGCATTCTCTGCAGGTGCAAACACTGTCCATGTGAGACACTCCTCGACCATTATCAATGCAATGCTCTCTCTGCAGTCGCAAACACTGTCCATGTGAGGCACTCCTCGACCAATATCAAAACAATGCACTCTATGCAGGCGCAAACACCTTCCATGTGAGGCACTCCTCGACGAATATCAATATCATGCACTCACTGCAGGCACAAACACTGTCCATATCAGGCACTCCTTGACCAATATCAATACGATGCACCCTCTGCAGGCGCAATCACTGTCCATGTGAGGCACTCCTCGACCAATATCAATCAATCGCACACTCTGCAGTCGCAAACACTCTCCATGAGGCGCTACCGGACCAATATCAATACGATGCACTCTCTGCCGGCACAAACACTGTCCATATGAGGCACTACCCGACCAATATCAATACAAAGCACTCTCTGCAGGCGCACCCACTGTGCATGTGAGGCACTTCTCGACCAATATCAATACAATGCACTCTCTGCAGGCGCAATCACTGCCCATGTGAGGCACTCCTCGACCAATATCAATTGAACGCACTCTCTGCAGGCGCAATCGCTGTCCATGTGAGGCACTCCTCGACCAATATCAATCAATCGCACACTCTGCCGGCGCAATCACTGTCAATGTGAGGCACTCCTCGACCAATATCAATACAATGCACTCTGTGCAGGCGCAAACACTGTCCATGTGAGGCACCCCTCGACCAATATCAATGCGATGCACCCTCTGCAGTCGCAAAAACTGTCCATGTGAGGCAAACATCGACCAATATCAAAACAATGCACTCTCTGCAGGCGCAAACCCCTTCCATGTGAGGCACTCCTCGAGGAATATCAATACAATTCACTCTCTGCAGACGCAAACACCTTCCATGTGAGGCACTCCTCAACCAATATCAAAACAATGCACTCTATGCAGGCGCAAACACCTTCCATGTGAGGTACTCCTCGAGGACTATCAATACAATTCACTCTCTGCAGAAGCAAAAACCTTCCATGTGAGGCACTCCTCGACCAATATCAAAACAATGCACACTATGCAGGCGCAAACACCTTCCATGTGTGGCAGTCCTCGAGGAATATCAATACAATTCACTCTCTGCAGACGCAAAAACCTTCCATGTGAGGCACTCCTCGACCAATATCAAAACAATGCACTCTATGCAGGCGCAAACACCTTCCATGTGAGGCACTCCTCGAGGACTATCAATACAATTCACTCTATGCAGACGCAAACACCTTCCATGTGAGGCACTCCTCGACCAATATCAAAACAATGCACTCTATGCAGGCGCAAACACCTTCCATGTGTGGCAGTCCTCGAGGAATATCAATACAATACACTCCCTGCAGACGCAAACACCTTCCATGTGAGGCACTCCTCGACGAATATCAATATAATGCACTCACTGCAGGCACAAACACTGTCCATGTCAGGCACTCCTATACCAATATCAATACGATGCACTCTCTGCAGGCACAAACACTGTCCATATGAAAAACTACCCGACCAATATCAATACAAAGCACTCTCTGCAGGCGCACCAACTGTGCATGTGAGGCACTACTCGACCAATTTCAATACAATGCACTCTGTGCAGGCGCAAACACTGTCCATGTGAGGAATTCCTCGACCAATATCAATACAATGCACTCTCTGCAGGCACAAACACTGTCCATGCGATGCACTCCTCGACCAATATCAATACAATGCACTCTCTGGAGGATCAAACACTGTCCATGAGAGGCACTACCAGACCAATATCAATACAATGCACTCCCTGCAAGCACAATCACAGTCCATGAGAGGCACTCCTCGACCAATATCAATACAATGCACTCTCTGCAGGCCCAAACACTGACCATGTGAGGCACCATCGATCAATATCAATACAATGCACCCTCTGCAGGCGTAAACGCTGTCCATGTGAGGCACTACTCGACCAATATCAATACAACGCATTCTCTGAAGGCGCAAACACTGTCCATGTGAGGCACTCGTCGATCAATATCAATACAATGCACTCTCTGCAGGCGCAAACACTGTCCATGTTAGGCAATCCTCGACCAATATCAGTCTAACGCACACTCTGCAGGCACAAACACTGTGCATGTGAGGCACTCCTCGACCAATATCAATACAATGCACTTTCTGCAGGCGCAATCACTGTCCATGAGAGGCACTCCTCGACCAATAACAATACAATGCACTTTCGGCAGGCGCAATCACTGTCCATGAGAGGCACTCCTCGACCAATATCAATACAATGCACTCTCTGCAGGCGCAATCACTGTCCTTGTGAGGCACTCCTCGACCAATATCAATACAATTCACTCTCTGCAGGTGCACACACTGTCCATGTGAGGCACTCCTCGACCAATATCAATAAAAGGCACTCTCTGCAGGCGCACCCAATGTGCATGTGAGGCACTACACGACCAATATCAATACAATGCACTCTCTGCAGGTGCAAACATTGTCCATGTGAGGCACACCTCGACCAATAGCAATACAATGCCCTCTCTGCTGGTGCACACACTGTCCATGTGGGGCATTCCTCGACCAATATCTATAAAATGAACTCTCTGCAGGTGCACACACTGTCCATGTGAGGCACTCCTCGACCAATATCAATAAAAGGCACTCTCTGCAGGCGCACCCATTGTGCATGTGAGGCACTCCTCGACCAAAATCAATACAATGCACTCTCTGCAGGCGCAATCACTGTCCATGAGAGGCACTCCTCGACCAATATCAATACAATGCACTTGCTGCAGGCGCAATCACTGTCCATGAGAGGCACTCCTCGACCAATATCAATACAATGCACTCTCTGCAGGCGCAATCACTGTCCTTGTGAGGCACTCCTCGAACAATATCAATACAATGCACTCTCTGCAGGTGCACACACTGTCCATGTGAGGCAATCCTCGACCAATATCAATCTAACGCACACTCTGCAGGCACAAACACTGTGCATCTGAGGCACTCCTCGAACAATATCAATACGATGCACTCCCTGCAGGCGCAACCACTGTGCATGTGAGGTACTCCTCGATTAAATATCAATACCATGCACTCTCAGCAGGTGCACACACTGTCCATGTGAGGCACTCCTCGACCAATATCAATACATTGCACTCCCTGCAGACGCAAACACTGTTCATGTGAGGCACTCCTCGACGAATATCAATATAATGCAATCTCTGAAGGTGCACACACTGTCCATGTGAGGCACTCCTCGACAAATATACCATGCACTCTCTGCAGGTGCACACACTGTCCATGTGAGGCACTCCTCGAACAATATCAATAAAATTCACTCTCTGCTGGATCACACACTGTCCATGTGAGGCACTCCTCGACCAATATCAATAAAATGAACTCTCTGCAGGTGCACACATTGTCCATGTTAGGCACTCCTCGACAAATATCAATACAATGCACTCACCGAAGGCACAAACACAGCCCATGTGCGGCACTTCTCGACCAATATCAATACAATTCACTCTCTGCGAGCGCAAACACTGTGCATACGAGGCACTACACGACCAATATCAATATAATGATCTCACTGCAGGGGCAATCATCGTCCATGCGAGGCACTCCTCGACCAATATCAATACAACGCATTCTCTGCAGTCGCAAAAACTGTCCATGAGGCACTCCTCGACCAATATCAATACAACGCCCTCTCTGCAGGCGCAATAACAGTCCAAGTGAGGCACTCCTCGACCAATATCAATACAACGCACTCTCTGCAGTCGCAAACACTGTCCATGAGGCAGTCCTAGACCAATATCAATAAGATGAACTTTCTGCAGTCGCAATCACTGTCCACGGGGCACTCCTCGACCAATATCAATCAATCGCAAACTCTGCAGTCGCAAACACTCTCCATGTGAGGCACTTCTAGACCAATATCTGAACAACGCACTCTCTGCAGGCGCAATCACCACCCATGTGTGGCACTCCTCGTCCAATATCAATACAATGCACTCCCTGCAGGCGCAAACACTGTGCATGTGAGGCACTCCTCGACCAATATTAATACAATGCATTCTCTGCAGGTGCAAACACTGTCCATGTGAGGCACTCCTCGACCATTATCAATGCAATGCTCTCTCTGCAGTCGCAAACACTGTCCATGTGAGGCACTCCTCGACCAATATCAAAACAATGCACTCTATGCAGGCGCAAACACCTTCCATGTGAGGCACCCCTCGACGAATATCAATATAATGCACTCACTGCAGGCACAAACACTGTCCATGTCAGGCACTCCTCGACCAATATCAATACGATGCACTCTCTGCAGGCACAAACACTGTGCATGTGAGGATCTCCTCGACCAATATCTATACAACGCACTCTCTGCAGGCGCAAACACTGTCTATGTGATGCACTCCTCGAACAATATCAAAACACTGCACTCTCTGCAGGCGCAAAAACTTTCCATGAGAGGCACTCCTCGACGAATATCAATATAATGCACTCTCTACAGGCGCAAAAACGGTCCATGTGAGGCACTCCTCGACCAATATCAAAACAATGCACTCTCTGCAGGCGCAAAATCCTTCCATGTGAGGCACTCCTCGACGAATATCATTATAATGCACACTCTGCAGGCGCAATCAATGCCCATGTGAGGCACTTCTCGACCAATATCAATACAGTGCACACTCTGCAGTAGTAAACACCTTCCATGTGAGGCACTCCTCGAACAATGTCAATACAACGCACTCTCTGCAGTCGCAAACACGCTCCATGTGAGGCACTCCTCGACCAATATCAATACAATGCCCTCTCTGCAGGCGCACACACTGTCCATGTGAGGCACTACTCAACCAATATCAATACAATGCACTCTCTGGAGGATCAAACACTGTCCATGTGAGGCACTACCCGACCAATATCAATACAATGCACTCTGCTCAAGCACAACCACTGTCCATGAGAGGCACTCCTCGACCAATATCAATACAATGCTCTCTCTGCACGCGCAAACACTGTCCATGTGAGGCACTCCTCGAACAATATCAATACGATGCACTCTCTGCCTGCGCAACCACTGTGCATGTGAGGTATTCCTCGATTAAATATCAATACCATGCACTCTCTGCATGTGCACACAATGTCCATGTGAGGCACTCCTCGACCAATATCAATACATTGCACTCCCTGCAGGCGCAAACACTGTTCCTGTGAGGCACTCCTCGACGAATATCATTATAATACAATCTCTGAAGGTGCACACACTGTCCATGTGAGGCACTCCTCGACAAATATCAATACCATGCACTCTCTGCAGGTGCACACACTGTCCATGTGAGGCACTCATCGAACAGTATCAATAAAATTCACTCTCTGCTGGAGCACACACTGTCCATGTGAGGCACTCCTCGACCAATATCAATAAAATGAACTCTCTGCAGGTGCACACACTGTCCATGTTAGGCACTCCTCGACAAATATCAATACAATGCACTCACCGAAGGCACAAACACAGCCAATGTGAGGCACTTCTCGACCAATATCAATACAATTCACTCTCTGCGAGCGCAAACACTGTGCATACGAGGCACTACTCGACCAATATCAACATAATGATCTCTCTGCAGGGGCAATCATCCTCCATGTGAGGCACTCCTCGACCAATATCAATACAACGCATTCTCTGCAGTCGCAAAAACTGTCCATGAGGCACTCCTCGACCAATATCAATACAACGCCCTCCCTGCAGGCGAAATAACAGTCCAAGTGAGGCACTCCTCGACCAATATCAATACAACGCACTCTCTGCAGTCGCAAACACTGTCCATGAGGCACTCCTAGACCAATATCAATAAGATGCACTTTCTGCTGTCGCAATCACTGTCCATGGGGCACTCCTCGACCAATATCAATCAATCGCAAACTCTGCAGTCGCAAACACTCTCCATGTGAGGCAATCCTAGACCAATATCTGAACAACGCACTCTCTGCAGGCGCAATCACCACCCATGTGTGGCACTCCTCGTCCAATATCAATACAATGCACTCCCTGCAGGCGCAAACACTGTGCATGTGAGGCACTCCTCGACCAATATTAATACAATGCATTCTCTGCAGGTGCAAACACTGTCCATGTGAGGCACTCCTCGACCATTATCAATGCAATGCTCTCTCTGCAGTCGCAAACACTGTCCATGTGAGGCACTCCTCGACCAATATCAAAACAATGCACTCTATGCAGGCGCAAACACCTTCCATGTGAGGCACTCCTCGACGAATATCAATATAATGCACTCACTGCAGGCACAAACACTGTCCATATCAGGCACTCCTTGACCAATATCAATACGATGCACCCTCTGCAGGCGCAATCACTGTCCATGTGAGGCACTCCTCGACCAATATCAATCAATCGCACACTCTGCAGTCGCAAACACTCTCCATGAGGCGCTACCCGACCAATATCAATACGATGCACTCTCTGCCGGCACAAACACTGTCCATATGAGGCACTACCCGACCAATATCAATACAAAGCACTCTCTGCAGGCGCACCCACTGTGCATGTGAGGCACTTCTCGACCAATATCAATACAATGCACTCTCTGCAGGCGCAATCACTGCCCATGTGAGGCACTCCTCGACCAATATCAATTGAACGCACTCTCTGCAGGCGCAATCGCTGTCCATGTGAGGCACTCCTCGACCAATATCAATCAATCGCACACTCTGCAGTCCCAAACACTCTCCATGAGGCGCTACCCGACCAATATCAATACGATGCACTCTCTGCCGGCACAAACACTGTCCATATGAGGCACTACCCGACCAATATCAATACAAAGCACTCTCTGCAGGCGAACCCACTGTGCATGTGAGGCACTCCTCGACCAATATCAATGCGATGCACCCTCTGCAGTCGCAAAAACTGTCCATGTGAGGCAAACATCGACCAATATCAAAACAATGCACTCTCTGCAGGCGCAAACACCTTCCATGTGAGGCACTCCTCGAGGAATATCAATACAATTCACTCTCTGCAGACGCAAAAACCTTCCATGTGAGGCACTCCTCGACCAATATCAAAACAATGCACTCTATGCAGGCGCAAACACCTTCCATGTGTGGCAGTTCTCGAGGAATATCAATACAATACACTCTCTGCAGACGCAAACACCTTCCATGTGAGGCACTCCTCGACCAATATCAAAACAATGCACTCTATGCAGGCGCAAACACGTTCCATGTGAGGCACTCCTCGAGGAATATCAATACAATACACTCTCTGCAGACGCAAACACCTTCCATGTGAGGCACTCCCCGACCAATATCTAAACAATGCACTCTATGCAGGCGCAAACACCTTCCATGTGTGGCAGTCCTCGAGGAATATCAATACAATTCACTCTCTGCAGACGCAAAAACCTTCCATGTGAGGCACTCCTCGACCAATATCAAAACAATGCACTCTATGCAGGCGCAAACACCTTCCATGTGTGGCAGTCCTCGAGGAATATGAATACAATACACTCTCTGCAGACGCAAACACCTTCCATGTGAGGCACTCCTCGACCAATATCAAAACAATGCACTCTATGCAGGCGCAAACACCTTCCATGTGTGGCAGTCCTCGAGGAACATCAATACAATACACTCTCTGCAGACGCAAACACCTTCCTTGTGAGGCACTCCTCGACGAATATCAATATAATGCACTCACTGCAGGCACAAACACTGTCCATGTCAGACACTCCTAGACCAATATCAATACGATGCACTCTCTGCAGGCACAAACACTGTCCATATGAGAAACTACCCGACCAATATCAATACAAAGCACTCTCTGCAGGCGCACCAACTGTGCATGTGAGGCACTACTCGACCAATTTCAATACAATGCACTCTGCGCAGGCGCAAACACTGTCCATGTGAGGAACTCCTCGACCAATATCAATACAATGCACTCTCTGCAGGCACAAACACTGTCCATGAGAGGCACTCCTCGAACAATATCAATTCAATGCACTCTCTGCAGGAACAAGCACTGTCCATGCGATGCACTCCTCGACCAATATCAATACAATGCACTCTCTGGAGGATCAAACACTGTCCATGAGAGGCACTACCAGACCAATATCAATACAATGCACTCCCTGCAAGCACAATCACAGTCCATGAGAGGCACTCCTCGACCAATATCAATACAATGCACTCTCTGCAGGCCCAAACACTGACCATGTGAGGCACCATCGATCAATATCAATACAATGCACCCTCTGCAGGCGTAAACGCTGCCATGTGAGGCACTACTCGACCAATATCAATACAACGCATTCTCTGCAGGCGCAAACACTGTCCATGTGAGGCACTCGTCGATCAATATCAATACAATGCACTCTCTGCAGGCGCAAACACTGTCCATGTGAGGCAATCCTCGACCAATATCAGTCTAACGCACACTCTGCAGGCACAAACACTGTGCATGTGAGGCACTCCTCGACCAATATCAATACAATGCACTTTCTGCAGGCGCAATCACTGTCCATGAGAGGCACTCCTCGACCAATAACAATACAATGCACTTTCTGCAGGCGCAATCACTGTCCATGAGAGGCACTCCTCGACCAATATCAATACAATGCACTCTCTGCAGGCGCAATCACTGTCCTTGTGAGGCACTCCTCGACCAATATCAATACAATGCACTCTCTGCAGGTGCACACACTGTCCATGTGAGGCACTCCTCGACCAATATCAATAAAAGGCACTCTCTGCAGGCGCACCCAATGTGCATGTGAGGCACTACACGACTAATATCAATACAATGCACTCTCTGCAGGTGCAAACATTGTCCATGTGAGGCACACCTCGACCAATAGCAATACAATGCCCTCTCTGCTGGTGCACACACTGTCCATGTGGGGCATTCCTCGACCAATATCAATAAAATGAACTCTCTGCAGGTGCACACACTGTCCATGTGAGGCACTCCTCGACCAATATCAATAAAAGGCACTCTCTGCAGGCGCACCCATTGTGCATGTGAGGCACTCCTCGACCAAAATCAATACAATGCACTCTCTGCAGGCGCAATCACTGTCCATGAGAGGCACTCCTCGACCAATATCAATACAATGCACTTTCTGCAGGCGCAATCACTGTCCATGAGAGGCACTCCTCGACCAATATCAATACAATGCACTCTCTGCAGGCGCAATCACTGTCCTTGTGAGGCACTCCTCGAACAATATCAATACAATGCACTCTCTGCAGGTGCACACACTGTCCATGTGAGGCAATCCTCGACCAATATCAATCTAACGCACACTCTGCAGGCACAAACACTGTGCATGTGAGGCACTCCTCGATCAATATCAATACAATGCACTTTCTGCAGCCGCAATCACTGTCCATGAGAGGCACTCCTCGACTAATATCAATACAACGCACTCTCTGCAGTCTAAAATACTGTCCATGAGGCACTCCTCGACCAATATCAATACAACGCACTCTCTGCAGGCGCAATAACTGTTCATGTGGGGCACTCCTCGACCAATATCAATACAACGCACTCTCTCTAGTCGCAAACACTGTCCATGAGGCACTCCTAGACCAATATCAATAAGATGCACATTCTGCAGGCGCAATCAATGTCCATGGGGCACTCCTCGACCAATATCAATCAATCGCAAACTCTGCAGTCGCAAACACTGTCCATGTGAGGCACCCCTAAACCAATATCTATACAACGCACTCTCTGCAGGCGCAATCACCATCCATGTGTGGCACTCCTCGTCCAATATCAATACAATGCACTCCCTGCAGGCGCAAACACTGTGCATGTGAGGCACTCCTCGACCAATATTAATACATGGCACTCTCTGCAGTGGCAAACACTGTCCATGTGAGGCACTCCTCGACCAATATCAAAACAATGCACTCTATGCAGGCGCAAACACCTTCCATGTGAGGCACTCCTCGACGAATATCAACATAATGCACTCACTGCAGGCACAAACACTGTCCATGTGAGGCACTCCTCGACCAATATCAATAAAATGAACTCTCTGCAGGTGCACACACTGTCCATGTTAGGCACTCCTCGACAAATATCGATACAATGCACTCACCGAAGGCACAAACACAGGCCATGTGAGGCACTTCTCGAATAATATCAATACAATTCACTCTCTGCGAGCGCAAACACTGTGCATACGAGGCACTACTCGACCAATATCAACATAATGATCTCTCTGTAGGGGCAATCATCCTCCATGTGAGGCACTCCTCGACCAATAACAATACAACGCATTTTCTGCAGTCGCAAAAACTTTCCATGAGGCACTCCTGGACCAATATCAATACAACGCCCTCTCTGCAGGCGCAATAACAGTCCAAATGAGGCACTCCTCGACCAATATCAATACAACGCACTCTCTGCAGTCGCAAACACTGTCCATGAGGCACTCCTAGACCAATATCAATAAGATGCACTTTCTTCAGTCGCAATCACTGTCCATGGGGCACTCCTCGACCAATATCAATCAATCTCAAACTCTGCAGTCGCAAACACTCTCCATGTGAGGCACTCCTAGACCAATATCTGAACAACGCACTCTCTGCAGGCGCAATCACCACCCATGTGTGGCACTCCTCGTCCAATATCAATACAATGCACTCCCTGCAGGCGCAAACACTGTGCATGTGAGGCACTCCTCGACCAATATAAATAAAATGCATTCTCTGCAGGTGCAAACACTGTCCATGTTAGGCACTCCTCGACCAATATCAATGCAATGCTCTCTCTGCAGTCGCAAACACTGTCCATGTGAGGCACTCCTCGACCAATATCAAAACAATGCACTCTATGCAGGCGCAAACACCTTCCATGTGAGGCACTCCTAGACGAATATCAATATAATGCACTCACTGCAGGCACAAACACTGTCCATGTCAGGCACTCCTTGACCAATATCAATACGATGCACCCTCTGCAGGCGCAATCACTGTCCATGTGAGGCACTCCTCGACAAATATCAATCAATCGCACACTCTGCAGTCGCAAACACTCTCCATGAGGCACTACCCGACCAATATCAATACGATGGACTCTCTGCCGGCACAAACACTGTCCATATGAGGCACTACCCGACCAATATCAATACAAAGCACTCTCTGCAGGCGCACCCACTGTGCATGTGAGGCACTTCTCGACCAATATAAATACAATGCACTCTCTGCAGGCGCAATCACTGCCCATGTGAGGCACTCCTCGACCAATATCAATTGAACGCACTCTCTGCAGGCGCAATCGCTGTCCATGTGAGGCACTCCTCGACCAATATCAATCAATCGCACACTCTGCCGGCGCAAACACTGTCCATGTGAGGCACTCCTCGACCAATATCAAAACAATGCACTCCCTGCTGACACAAACACTGTCCATGAGAGGCACTACTCGACCAATATCAATACATTGCCCTCTCTGCATGCACAATCACTGTCCATGTGAGGCACTCCTCGACCAATATCAATACAATGCACTCTGTGCAGGTGCACACACTGTCCATGTGAGGCACTCCTAGACCAATATCAATAAAAGGCACTCTCTGCAGGCGCACCCAATGTGCATGTGAGGCACTACACGACCAATATCAATACAATGCACTCTCTGCAGGTGCAAACATTGTCCATGTGAGGCACACATCGACCAATAGCAATACAATGCCCTCTCTGCTGGTGCACACACTGTCCATGTGGGGCATTCCTCGACCAATATCAATAAACTGAACTCTCTGCAGGTGCACACAATGTCCATGTGAGGCACTCCTCGACTAATATCAATACAACGCACTCTCTGCAGTGGAAAATACTGTCCATGAGGCACTCCTCGACCAATATCAATACAACGCACTCCCTGCAGGCGCAATAACTGTCCATGTGGGGCACTCCTCGACCAATATCAATACAACGCACTCTCTGCAGTCGCAAACTCTGTCCATGAGGCACTCCTAGACCAATATCAATAAGATACACTTTCTGCAGGCGCAATCACTGTCCATGGGGCACTCCTCGACCCATATCAATCAATCGCAAACTCTGCAGTCGCAAACACTGTCCATGTGAGGCACCCCTAAACCAATATCTATACAACGCACTCTCTGCAGGCGCAATCACCATCCATGTGTGGCACTCCTCGTCCAATATCAATACAATGCACTCCCTGCAGGCGCAAACACTGTGCATGTGAGGCACTCCTCGACCAATATTAATACATGGCACTCTCTCCAGTCGCAAACACTGTCCATGTGAGGCACTCCTCGACCAATATCAAAACAATGCACTCTATGCAGGCGCAAACACCTTCCATGTGAGGCACTCCTCGACGAATATCAATATAATGCACTCACTGCAGGCACAAACACTGTCCATGTGAGGCACTCCTCGACCAATATCAATACGATGCACTCTCTGCATGCGCAATCACTGTCCATGTGAGGCACCCCTCGACCAATATCAATGCAATGCACCCTCTGCAGTCGCAAAGACTGTTCATGTGAGGCACTCCTAGACCAAAATCAATACAATTCACTCCCTCAGGCACAATCACTGTCCATGTGAGGCACTCCTCGACCAATATCAATACAATGCACTCTGTGCAGTCGCAAACACTGTCCATGTGAGGAACTCCTAAACCAATATATACAACGCACTCTCTGCAGGCGCAATCACCGTCCATGTGTGGCACTCCTCGTCCAATATCAATGCAATACACTCCATGCAGGCGCAAATACTGTGCAAGTGAGGCACTCCTCGACCAATATTAATACAATGCACTCTCTGCAGGTGCAAACACTGTCCATGTGAGGCACTCCTCGTCCATTATCAATACAATGCACTCTCTGCAGTCGCAAACACTGACCAAGTGAGGCACTCCTCGACCAATATCAATCAATCGCACACTCTGCAGTCGCAAACACTGTCCATGAGGCGCTACCCGACCAATACCAATACGATGCACTCTCTGCAGGCACAAACACTGTCCATATGAGAAACTACCCGACCAATATCAATACAAAGCACTCTCTGCAGGCGCACCCACTGTGCATGTGGGGCACTACCTGACCAATATCAATACAATGCACTCTCTGCAAGCGCAAACACTGTCCATGTGAGGCACTCCTCGACCAATATCCATACAATGCACTCTCTGCAGGCACAGACAATGTCCATGAGAAGCACTACTCGACCAATATCAATTCAATGCACTCTCTGCAGTCGCAAACACTGTGCATGTGAAGCACTTCTCGACCAATATCAGTACAATGCACTCTCTGCTTTCGCAAACCCTTCAATGTGATGCAATCCTCGACGAATATCAATACAACGCACTCTCTGCAGGCGCAATCACTGTCCATGTGAGGCACTCCTCGACCAATATCAATCACTCTCACACTCTGCAGTCGCAAGAACTGTTCATGAGGCACTCTTAGACCAATATCAATACGATGCACTCTCATCTGAATCAATCACAGTCCATGTGAGGCACTGCTCGACCAAAATTAATCAATCGCAAGCTCAGATAGCTAATATACTTTGTATTAAGAGAGCCCATCATCTAGTTTATAAGTTCAGATAGGCATGATACTGTTCTATTAAGAGAGCCCATCATCTAGGTTATTAGCTCAGTTAGCTAAGATACTGTTTGATTATAAGAGCCCATCATGTGGGTTATTAGCTCAGATAGCAAAGATACTGTTGTATTTAGAGAGCCCAACATGTGGGATGTTAGCTCAGAGAGTTTAGATACTGATGTATTAAACGATTTTTTTAGCTCAGATAGATCAAATACTGTTGTATTAAGAGATCCCAACATTTAGTTTATTAGCTTAGATAGCTAAGAGACTTTGTATTAAGAGAGCCCATCATCTAGGTTATTAGCTCAGATAGATAAGATACTGTTGTATTAAGAGATCCCAACATTTACTTTATTAGCTTAGATAGCTAAGATACTGTTGTATTAAGAGAGCCCAACATGTGGGTTATTAGCTCAGATAGCTAAGATACTGTTGTATTAAGAGAGCCCAACATGTGGGATATTAGCTGATAGCTAAGATGCTGTTGTATTTAGAGAGCCCAACATGTAGGTTATTAGCTCAGATAGCTAAGATACTTTGTATAAAGAGAGCCCATCATCTAGGTTATTAGCTCAGATAACCAAGATAATGTTGTATTAAGAGAGCCCATCATCTAGGTTATTAGCTCAGGTAGCAAATATACTGTTGTATTAAGAGAGCCCAACATCTAGGTTATTATTAGCTCAGAGAGCTAAGATATTGTTGTATTAATAGAGCCCAACATCTAGGTTATTAGCTCAGATAGCTAAGATACTGTTGTATTAAAAGAGCCCAACATCTAGGTTATTAGCTGAGACAGATAAGATACTGTTATATTAAGAGAGCCCAACATCTAGGTTATTAGCTCAGATACCTAAGATACTGTTGTATTAAAAGAGCCCAACATCTAGGATGTTAGCTCAGATAGCTAAGATACTGTTGTATTAAGAGAGCCCAACATCTAAGATGATAGCTCAGATAGCTTTTATACTGTTGAATTAAGAGAGACCAAAATCTAGATTATTAGCTCTGATGGCTAAGATATTGTTGTATTAATAGAGCCCAACATCTAGGTTATTAGCTCAGATACCTAAGATACTGTTGTATTAAAAGAGCCCAACATCTAGGATGTTAGCTTAGATAGCTAAGATACTGTTGTATTAAGAGAGCCCAACATCTAGGATGTTAGCTTAGATAGCTATGATACTGTTGTATTAATAGAGCCTAACATCTAGTTTATTAGCTCAGAAAGCTAAGATACTGTTGTATTAATAGAGCCCAACATCTAGGTAATTAGCTCAGATAGCTACGATGCTGTTGTATTAAGAGAGCCCTACAAGTAAGAAATTAGCTCAGATAGCTAAGATTGTGTTGTATTAAGAGAGCCCAATATCTATGATAATAGCTCAGATAGCTATGATACTGTTTTATTTACAAAGCCCAACATTTAGGTTATTAGCTCAGTGAGCTAAGATACTGTTGTATTAAGAGAGCCCAACATCTAGGTTATTAGCTCAGATAGCTAGGATACTGTTGTATTAAGAGAGCCCATCATCTAGGTTATTAGCTCAGATAGCTAAGATACAATTTTATTAATAGAGCCCAACATCTATGTTATTAGCTCAAATAGCTAAGAACTGTTGCACTAAGAGGGCCCATCATCTAGGTTATTAGCTCAGATAGCTAAGATACCGTTGTATTAAAGAGCCCAACATCTAGGTTATTAGCTCAGATAGCTAAGATCCTGTTGTATTAAGAGAGCCCATCATATAAGTTATTAGCTCAGATTGATAAGATACTGTTGTATTAATAGAGCCCAACATCTATGTTATTAGCTCAGATAGCTAAGAACTGTTGTACTAAGAGGGCCCAATATCTAGGTTATTAGCTCAGATTGCTAAGATACAGTTGTATAAAGAGAGCTCTATATCTAGGTTAATAGCTCCGATAGCTAAGATACTGTGTATTAAGAGAGCCCAAAATCTAGGTTATTAGCTCAGATAGCTAAGATACTGTTGTATTAAGAGACCCCTACATCTAGTTTATTAGCTCAGATAACTAAGATACTGTTGTATTAAGTGAGCCCAACATGAGGGTTATTAGCTCAGATAGCTAAGATGCTGTTGTATTAAGAGAGCCCAACATCTAGGTTATTAGCTCAGATAGCTAAGATATTGTTTTATTAAGAGAGCCCAGCATGTGGGTTCTTATCTCAGATAGCTAAGATACTGTTGTATTAATTGAGCCCAACATATAGGTTAATAGCTCAGATAGCTACGATGCTGTTGTATTAAGAGAGCCCAACATGTAGGAAATTAGCTCAGATAGCTAAGATACTGTTGTATTACGAGAGCCCAACATGAGATTTATTAGCTCAGATGGCTAAGTTTCTGTTGTATTAAGAGGGCCCAACATCTAAGTTATTAGCTCAGATAGCTAACATACTGTTGTATTATGAGAGCCCAACATGAAGGTTATTAGCTCAGATAGCTAAGATACTGTTGTATTAAGAGAGCCCAACAGGAGGGTTATTAGCTCAGATAGCTAAGACACTCTTGTGTTAAGAGATCCCATCTTGTAAGTTATTATCTCAGATAGCTAAGATATTCTTCTATTAAGGGAGCCCAAATTGAGGGTTATTAGCTCAGATAATTCTGTTAATGTTGTATCAAGAAAACCCAACATGTGTGTTATTAGCTCAGATAGCTAAGATACTGTTGTATTAACAGAGCCCAACATTTAGGATGTTAGCTCAGATAGCTAAGATACTGTTGTCTTAATAGAGCCCAACATCTAGGTTATTAGCTCAGACAGTTAAGATACTTTGTATTGAGACAGCCCAACATCTAGGTTATTAGCTCAGATAGAAAAGATACTGTTGTATTATGAGAGCCCATCATATAGTTTATTAGCTCAGATAGATAAGATACTGTTGTATAAAGAGAGCCCAACATCTAAGTTATTAGCTCAGATAGCTAAGATACAGTTGTTTTAAGAGAGCCCAACATTTAGGTTTTTAGCTCAGATAGATAAGATACTGTTGTATTAAGAATGCCCAACATGTGGGATATTATCTCAGACAGCTAAGATACTGTTGTATTTAGAGAGCCCATCATCTGGGTTATTGGCTCGGATAGGTAAGATACTTTGTATTAAGAGAGCCCAACATGTGTATTATTAGCTCAAATAGCTAAGGTTCTGTTGTATTAAGAGAGCCCAACATGAGGGTTATTAGCTCAGATAGCTATGATACTGTTGTATTAAAGAGCCTAACATGTGGGATATTAGCTCAGATAGCTAAGATACTGTTGCATTAAGAGAGCCCAACATCTAGGTTTTGAGCTCAGATAGATAAGATACTGTTGTATTTAGAATGCCCAACATGTGGAATATTAGCTCAGATAGCTAAGATACTGTTGTATTTACAGAGACCAACATCTATGTTATTAGCTCAGAAAGCTAAGATACTTTGTATTAAGCGAGCCCATCATCTAGATTACTAGCTCAGATAGACAAGATAATGTTCTATTAAGAGAGCCCATCATCTAGGTTATTAGCTCAGATAGCTAAGATACTGTTGGATTTAGAGAGCCCAACATGTGGGATATTAGCTCAGACAGTTTTCATATTGATGTATTAAGAGAGCCCAACATCTATTTTTTTTTCTCAGGTAGATAAAATACTGTTGTATTAAGAATGCCCAACATGTGGGTTGTTAGCTGAGATAGCAATGATACTGTTGTATTTAGATTAGGTTATTAGCTCAGATAGCTAGGATACTGTTGTATTAAGAGAGCCCAACATCTAGGTTATTAGCTCAGATAGCTAAGATACTGTTTTATTAAGAGAGCCCAACATGTGGGTTATTAGCTCAGATAGCTAAGATACTGTTGTATTAAGAGAGCCGAACATGTGGGATAATAGCTCAGACAGCTAAAATACTGTTGTATTTAGGGTGCCCAACATCTAGGTTATTAGCTCAGATAGCTAAGATACTGTTGTATTAAGTGAGCCCAACATCTAAGTTATTAGCTCAGATAGCTAAGATACTGTTGTATTAAGAGAGCCCAACATCTAGGTTATTATTAGCTCAGAGAGCTAAGATACTTTTGTATTAAGAGAGCCCAACATCTAGGATAATAGCTCAGATAGCTAAGATACTGTTGTATTAAGAGAGCCCAACCTCTAGGATGTTAGCTCAGATAGCTATGATACTGTTGTATTAATAGAGCCTAACATCTAGGTTATTAGCTCAGATAGCTAAGATAATGTTTATTAATAGAGCACAACATGTAGGATATTAGCTCAGATAGCTACGATGCTGTTGCATTAGGAGAGCCCAACATCTAGGAAATTTGCTCAGATAGCTAAGATAGTGTTGTATTAAGAGAGCACAACATCTAGGATAATGGATCAGATAGCAATGATACTGTTGTATTTAGAAAGCCCATCATTTAGGTTATTAGCTGAGAGAGCTAAGATACTGTTGTATTATGAGAGCCCAACATCTAGGTTATTAGCTCAGATAGCTAAGATACCGTTGTATTAAAGAGCCCAACATCTAGGTTATTAGCTCAGATAGCTAAGATCCTGTTGTATTAAGAGAGCCCATCATCTAAGTTATTAGCTCAGATTGATAAGATACTGTTGTATTAATAGAGCCCAACATCTATGTTATTAGCTCAGATAGCTAAGAACTGTTGTACTAAGAGGGCCCAATATCTAGGTTATTAGCTCAGATTGCTAAGATACAGTTGTATAAAGAGAGCTCTATATCTAGGTTAATAGCTCCGATAGCTAAGATTCTGTGTATTAGGAGAGCCCAAAATCTAGGTTATTAGCTCAGATAGCTAAGATACTGTTGTATTAAGAGAGCCCTACATTTAGTTTATTAGCTCAGATAACTAAGATACTGTTGTATTAAGTGAGCCCAACATGAGGGTTATTAGCTCAGATAGCTAAGACGCTGTTGTATTAAGAGAGCCCAACATCTAGGTTATTAGCTCAGATAGCTAAGATACTGTTGTATTAAGGGAGCCCAACATGTGGGTTATTATCTCAGATAGCTAAGATACTGTTATATAAATAGAGACAAACATCTAGGTTATTAGTTCAGATAGCTAAGATACTGTTGTATTAAGAGAGCCCAACATGAGTTTTATTAGCTCAGATAGCTATGATACTGTTGTATTAAGAGAGGCCTGCATGTGGGTTATTAACTCAGATAGCTAAGATAATGTTGTATTATTAGAACCCAACATCTAGGTTATTAGTTCAGATAACTAAGATACTGTTGTATTAAGCTAGTCCAACATGAGGTTTATTAGTTCAGATGGCTAAGATTCTGTTGTATTAAGAGAGCCCAACATGTGGGATTTTAGCTCAGATAGCTAAGATACTGTTGTATTTAGAGAGACCAACATCTAGTTTATTAGCTCAGATAGCTAAGATACATTGTATTAAGAGAGCCCATCATCTAGTTTATTAGCTCAGATAGCCGAGATACTGTTTGATTATAAGAGCCCATCATGTGGGTTATAAGCTCAGATAGCTAAGATACTGTTGTATTTAAAGAGCCCAACATGTGGGATATTAGCTCAGAGTGTTTAGATACTGATGTATTAAGAGAGCCCAATATCTATGTTTTTAGCTCAGATAGATAAAATACTGTTGTATTAAGAATGCCCAACATGTGATTTGTCAGCTCAGATAGCTATGATACTGTTGTATTTAGAGTGCCGAGCATGTAGGATATTAGATCAGATAGCCAAATACTGTTGTATTAAGAGAGCCCATCATCTAGGTTATTAGCTCAGATAGATAAGATACTGTTGTATTAAGAGAGCCCAACATCTAGGTTATATACCTCAGATAGCAAAGATACTGTTGTATTAAGGGAGCCCAACATGTGGGTTATTAGCTCCGATAGCTAAGATACTGTTGTATTAAGAGAGCCGAACATGTGGGTTATTAGCTCAGATAGCTAAGATACTGTTGTATTAAGAGAGCCCAGCTTGTGGGACATTTACTCAGATAGCTAAGATACTGTTGTGTTTAGAGAGCCCAACATCTAGGTTATTAGCTCAGATAGCTAAGATAATTTGTATTAAGAGAGCCCATCATCTACGTTATTAGCTCAGTAAGCTAAGATACTGTTGTATTAAGAGGGCCCAACATCAAGGTTATTAGCTCAGAAAGCTAAGATATTGTTGTATTTAGAGAGCCCAACATCTAGGTTATTAGCTCAGTTAGCTAAGATACTGCTGTATTAAGAGAGCCCAACATCTAAGTTATTAGTTCAGACAGCTAAGATACTGTTGTATTAAGAGAGCGCGACATCTAGGTTATTAGCTCAGATACCTAAGATAATGTTGCATTATGGGAGCCCAACATCAAGGATGTTAGCTCAGATAGCTAAGATACTGTTTGATTATAAGAGCCCAACATCTAGGATATTAGCTCAGATAGCTAGTATACTGTTGTACTCAGAGAGCCCAACATGAGGGTTATTAGCTCAAATAGGTGATATACTGTTGTATTAAGAGAGCCCAACATCTATGTTATGAACTCAGATAGCTATGATACTGTTGTATAAAGAGGGCCCCACATCTAGGTTGTTAGCTTAGATAGCTATGATACTGTTGTATTAATAGAGGCCAACATCTAGGTTATTAGCTCTGTTAGCTACGATTCTGTTGTATTAAGAGAGCCCAACATGTAGGAAATTAGCTCAGATAGCTAAGATAGTGTTGTATTAAGACAGCCCAACATCTAAGATAATAGCTCAGATAGCTATGATACTGTTGTATTTAGAAAGCCCAACATTTAGGTTTTTAGCTCTGAGGGCTAAGATACTAATGTATTAAGAGAGCCCATCATCTAAGTTATTAGCTCAGATAGCTATGATACTGTTGTATGAAGGGACCCCATCATCTAGGTTAATAGCTCAGATAGCTAAGATGCTGTTGTATTAATAGAGCCCAACATATATGTTATTAGCTCAGATAGCTAAGATACTGTTGTACTCAGAGGGCCCAACATCTAGGTAATTAGTTCAGATAGCTAAGATACTATTGTATTAATAGAGCTCTATATCTAGGTTATTAGCTCAGATAGCTAAGATAATTTGTATTAAGAGAGCCCAAAATCTAGGTTATTAGCTCAGATAGCTAGGATACTGTTGTATTAAGAGGGCCTTACATCTAGGTTATTAGCTCAGATAACTAAGATACTGTTGTATTAAGTGAGCCCAACCTGAGTGTTATTAGCTCAGATAGCTAAGATACTGTTGTATTAAGAGAGCCCTACATGTGGGTTATTAACTCAAATAGCTATGATAATGTTGTATTAATAGAGCCCAACATCTAGGTTATTAGTTCAGACAGCTAAGATACTGTTGTATTAAGAGAGCGCGACATCTAGGTTATTAGCTCAGATACCTAGGATACTGTGGTATTAAGAGAGCCCAACATCAAGGATGTAAGCCCAGATAGCTAAGATACTGTTTGATTATAAGAGCCCAACATCTAGGATATTAGCTCAGATAGCTCGTATACTGTTGTACTCAGAGAGCCCAACATGAGGGTTATTAGCTCAGATAGGTGATATACTGTTGTGTTAAGAGAGCCCAACATCTAAGTTATGAACTCGAATAGCAATGATATCGTTGTATTAAGAGAGCTCAACATCTAGGATATTAGCTCAGATAGCTAGGATACTATTGTATTAATAGAGCCCAACATCTAGGTTATTAGCTCAGATAGCTAAGATACTGTTGTATTAAGAGAGCCCAATATCAGGGTTATTAGCTCAGATAGCTAAGATACTGTTGTGTTAATAGAGACCAACATCTAGTTTATTAGCTCAGATAACTAAGATGCTGTTGTATTAAGAGAGCCCAACTTCTAGGAAATTAGCTCAGATAGCTAAGATACTGTTGTATTAATAGAGCCCAACATCTAGGTTAATAGCTCAGATAGCTAAGATACTGTTCTATTAAGAGAGCCCAACTTGAAGGTTATCAGCTCAGATAGCTAAGATACTGTTGTATTAAGAGAGCCCAACATGAGGGTTATTAGCTCAGATAGCTGACATACTGTTGTATTAAGAGAGCCCAACATCTAGGATGATAGCTCAGATAACTATTATACTGTTGTATTAAGAGAGCCCAACATCTAGATTATTAGCTCTGATGGCTAAGATATTGTTGTATTAAGAGAGCCCAACATCTAGCATGTTAACTTATATAGCTATGATACTGTTGTATTAATAGAGCCTAAGATCTAGGTTATTAGCTCAGATAGCTAAGATATTGTTGAATTTAGAGAGCCCATCATCTACGTTATTAGCTCAGTTAGCTAAGATACTGTTGTATTAAGTGAGCCCAACATCTAGGTTATTATTAGCTCAGAGAGCTAAGATACTGTTGTATTAAGAGAGCCCAACATCTAGGATAATAGCTCAGATAGCTAAGCTACTGTTGTATTAAGAGAGCCCAACCTCTAGGATGTTAGCTCAGATAGCTATGATACTGTTGTATTAATAGAGCCTAACATCTAGGTTATTAGCTCAGATAGCTAAGATACTGTTTATTAATAGAGCCCAACATCTAGGATATTAGCTCAGATAGCTACGATGCTGTTGCATTATGAGAGCCCAACATCTAGGAAATTTGCTCAGATAGCTAAGATAGTGTTGTATTAAGAGAGCACAACATCTAGGATAATAGATCAGATAGCAATGATACTGTTGTATTTAGAAAGCCCAACATTTAGGTTATTAGCTGAGAGAGCTAAGATACTGTTGTATTATGAGAGCCCAACATCTAGGTTATTAGCTCAGATAGCTAAGATACTGTTGTATTAAGAGAGCCCATCATCTAAGTTCTTAGCTCAGATAGATAAGATACTGTTGTATTAATAGAGCCCAACAGCTATGTTATTAGCTCAGATAGCTAAGAACTGTTGTACTAAGAGGGCCCAACATCTAGGTTATTAGCTCACATAGCTAAGATACTGTTGTATAAAGAGAGCTCTATATCTAGGTTAATAGCTCCGATAGCTAAGATACTTTGTATTAAGAGAGCCCAAAATCTAGGTTATTAGCTCAGATAGCTAAGATACTGTTGTATTAAAAGAGCCCTATATCTAGTTTATTAGCTCAGATAACTAAGATACTGTTGTATTAAGTGAGCCCAACATCTAGGTTATTAGCTCAGTAAGCTAAGATATTGTTGTATAAAGAGAGCCCAACATGAGTGTTATTAGCTCAGAAAGCTAAGATACTGTTGTATAAAGAGAGCCCAACATCTAGGATGTTAGCTAAGATAGCTATGATACTGTTGTATTAATAGAGCCTAACATCTAGGTTATTAGCTCAGATAGCTAAGATACTGTTGTATTAAAGAGCCCAACATCTAGGTTATTAGCTCAGTAAGCTAAGATACTGTTGTGTTAAGGGAGCTTTACATCTAGGTTATTAGCTCAGATATCTAAGATACTGTTGTATTAAGTGGACCCAAGATGAGGGTTATTAGCTCAGATAGCTAAGATAATGTTGTATTAATAGAGCCCAACATCTAGGTTATTAGTTCAGATAGCTAAGATACTGTTGTATTAAGAGGGCCCAACATGTGGGTTATTAGCTCAGATAGCTAAGATACTGTTGTATTAAGAGAACCCAACATCTAGGTTATTAGCACAGATAACTAAGATACTGTTGTATTAAGAGAGCCCAACATCTAGGATGTTAGCTCAGATAGCTAAGATACTGTTGTATAATGAGAGCCCAAAGTCTAAATTATTTGCTCTGATGGCTTAGATATTGTTTTATTAAGAGAGCCCAACATCTAGGATATTAGCTCAGATAGCTAAGATACTATTTTATTTATAGAGCCCAACATCTAGGTTATTAGCTCAGATAGCTAAGATACTGTTGTATTAAGAGAGCCCAATATCAAGGTTAATAGCTAAGATACTGTTGTATTAATAGAGCCCAACATCTAGGTTATTAACTCTGATAACTAAGGTGCTGTTGTATTAAGAGAGCCCATCATCTAGGAAATTATCTCAGATAGCTAAGATAGTGTTGGATTAACAGAGCCCAACATCTAGGATAATAGCTCAGATAACTGAGATACTGTTGTATTAATAGAGCCCAACATCTAGGTTATTAGCTCAGATAGCTACGATGCTGTTGTATTAAGAGTGCCGAACATGTAGGAAATTAGCTCAGACAGCTAAGATAGTGTTGTATTAAGAGAGCCCAATATCTAGGATAATAGCTCAGATAGCTATGATACTGTTGTATTTACAAAGCCCAACATTTAGGTTATTAGCTCAGAGAGCTAAGATACTGTTGTATTAAGAGAGCACAACATCTAGGTTATTAGCTCAGATACCTAAGATACTGTTGTATTAAGAGAGCCCAACATCTAGATTATTAGCTCCGATGGCTAAGATATTGTTGTATTAGGAGAGCCCAACATGTGTGTTTTTAGCTCAGATAGCAAATATACTGTTGTATTAAGAGAGCCCAACATGAATGTATAAGCTCAGATAGCTAAGATACTGCTGTATTATGAGAGCCCAACATGTGGGTTATTAGCTCAGATAGCTATGATACTGTTGTATTAAGGAGCCCAACATGTGGGATATTAGCTCAGATAGCTAAGATACTGTTTTATTAAGACAGCACAACATCTAGGTTTTAGCTCAGATAGATAAGTTACTGTTGTATTAAGAATGCCCTACATGTGGGATATTAGCTCAGAGCGCTAAGATACAGTTGTATTTAGAGAGCCCAACATCTAAGTTATTAGCTCAAATAGCTAAGATTCTTTGTATTAAGAGAGCCCAACATCTAGGTTATTAGCTCAGATACCTAAGATACTGTTGTATTAAGAGACCCCAACATGATGTTTGTTAGCTCAGATAGCTATTATACTGATGTATTAAGAGAGCCCAACGTCTAGATTATTAGCTCTGATGGCTTTGATATTGTTATTAAGAGAGCCCAACATCTAGGATATTAGCTCAGATAGCTAAGATACTATTTTATTAATAGAGCCCAACATCTAAGTTATTAGCTAAGATAGATAAGATACGGTTGCACTAAGAGAGCCCAATATCAAGGTTATTAGCTCAGATAGCTAAGATAATCTTGTATTAATAGAGCCCAACATCTAGGTTATTAGCTCTGATAAATAAGATGCTGTTATATTAACAGAGCCCAACATCTAGGAAATTAGCTCAGATAGCTAAGATTGTATTGTATTAACAGAGCCCAACATCTAGGATAATAGCTCAGATAGCTGAGATACTGTTGTATTAATAGAGCCCATCATCTAGGTTATTAGCTCAGACAGCTAAGATACTGTTGAATTAAGAGAACCGAACATCTAGGTTATTAGCTCAGATACCTAAGATACGTTTGTATTAATAGAGCCCAACATCTAGGATGTTAGCTCAGATAGCTAAGATACTGTTTGATTATAAGAGCCCAACATCTAGTATTTATGCTCTGATAACTAATATACTGTTGTATTAAGAGAGCCCAACATGAGGGATATTAGCTCAGATAGCTGATATATTGTTGTATTAAGAAAGCCCAACATCTAGGTTATTAGCTCAGATAGCTAAGATACTGTTCTATTAAGAGAGCACAACATCTAAGATGTTAGCTCAGATAGCTAAGATACTGTTGTATTAAGAGAGCCCAACATCTAGATTATTAGCTCTGATGGCTAAGATATTGTTGAATTAAGACAGCCCCACATCTAGGTTATTAGCTCAGATAGCTAAGATACTGTTGTATTAAGAGAGCCGAACATCTAAGATGATAGCTCAGATAGCTAAGATACTGTTGTATTAATAGAGCCCAACATCTAGGTTATTAGCTCAGATAGCTACGATGCTGTTGTATTAAGAGTGCCGAACATGTAGGAAATTAGCTCAGACAGCTAAGATAGTGTTGTATTAAGAGAGCCCAATATCTAGGATAATAGCTCAGATAGCTATGATACTGTTGTATTTACAAAGCCCAACATTTAGGTTATTAGCTCAGAGAGCTAAGATACTGTTGTATTAAGAGAGCACAACATCTAGGTTATTAGCTCAGATAGCTAAGATACTTTTGTATTAAGAGAGCCCATCATCTAGGTTATTAGCTCAGATAGCTATGATACAATTTTATTAATAGAGCCCAACATCTATGTTATTAGCTCAGATAGCTAAGAACTGTTGCAATAAGAGGGCCCATCATCTAGGTTATTAGCTCAGATAGCTAAGATACTGTTGTATAAAGAGATCTCTATATCTAGGTTAATAGCTCCGATAGCTAAGATACTTTGTATTAAGAGAGCCCAAAATCTAGGTTATTAGCTCATATAGCTAAGATACTGTTGTATTAAGAGAGCCCTACATCCAGTTTATTAGCTCACATATCTAAGATACTGTTGTATTAAGTGAGCCCAACATGAGGGTTATTAGCTCAGATAGCTAAGATGATATTGTACTAAGAGAGACCAACATCTAGGTTATTAGCTCAGATAGCTAAGATATAGTTGTATTAAGAGAGCCAAACATGAGGGTTCTTATCTCAGATAGCTAAGATACTGTTGTATTAATTGAGCGCAACATATAAGTTATTAGCTCAGATAGCTACGATGCTGTTGTATTAAGAGAGCCCAACATGTAGGAAATTAGCTCCAATAGCTAAGATACTGTTGTATTAAGAGAGCCCAACATGAGGTTTATTAGCTCAGATAGCTAAGATTCTGTTGTATTAAGAGAGCCCAACATCTATGTTATTAGCTCAGATAGCTAACATGCTGTTGTATAATGCGAGCCCAACATGAATGTTATTAGCTCAGATAGCTAAGATACTGTTGTATTAAGAGAGCCCAACAGGAGGGTTATTAGCTCAGATAGCTAAGACACTCTTGTATTAAGAGAACACATCTTGTAAGTTATTATCTCAGATAGCTAAGATATTCTTCAATTAAGAGAGCCCAAATTGAGGGTTATTAGCTCAGATAATTCTGTTATTGTTGTATCAAGAAAACCCAACATGTGGGTTATTAGCTCACATAGCAAAATACTGTTGTATTAACTGAGCGCACCATTTAGGATGTTAGCTCAGATAGCTAAGATACTGTTGTATTATTAGAGCCCAACATCTAGGTTATTAGCTCAGACAGCTAAGATACTTTGTATTAAGACAGCCCAACATCTAGGTTATTAGATCAGATAGAAAAGATACTGTTGTATTAAGAGAGCCCATCATCTGGGTTATTGGCTCAGTTAGCTAAGATACTTTGTATTAAGAGAGCCCAACATCTAGCATGTTAGCTTAGATAGCTATGTTACTGTTGTATTAATAGAGCCTAACATCTAGGTTATTAGCTCAGATAGCTAAGATATTGTTGAATATAGAGAGCCCATCATCTACGTTATTAGCTCAGTTAGCTAAGATACTTTTGTATTAAGTGAGCCCAACATCTAGGTTTTTAGCTCAGATAGCTAAGATACTGTTGTATTAAGAGAGCCCAACATCTAGGTTATTATTAGCTCAGAGAGCTAAGACACTGTTGTATTAAGAGAGCCCAACATCTAGGATAATAGCTCAGATAGCTAAGCTACTGTTGTATTAAGAGAGCCCAACCTCTAGGATGTTAGCTCAGATAGCTATGATACTGTTGTATTAATAGAGCCTAACATCTAGGTTATTAGCTCAGATAGCTAAGATACTATTTTATTTATAGAGCCCAACATCTAGGTTATTAGCTCAGATAGCAAATATACTGTTGTATTAAGAGAGCCCAACATGAATGTATAAGCTCAGATAGCTAAGATACTGCTGTATTATGAGAGCCCAACATGTGGGTTATTAGCTCAGATAGCTATGATACTGTTGTATTAAGGAGCCCAACATGTGGGATATTAGCTCAGATAGCTAAGATACTGTTTTATTAAGAGAGCACAACATCTAGGTTTTAGCTCAGATAGATAAGTTACTGTTGTATTAAGAATGCCCTACATGTGGGATATTAGCTCAGACAGCTAAGATACAGTTGTATTTAGAGAGCCCAACATCTAAGTTATTAGCTCAAATAGCTAAGATTCTTTGTATTAAGAGAGCCCAACATCTAGGTTATTAGCTCAGATACCTAAGATACTGTTGTATTAAGAGACCCCAACATGATGTTTGTTAGCTCCGATAGCTAAGATACTGTTGTATTAAGAGAGCCCAACGTCTAGATTATTAGCTCTGATGGCTTTGATATTGTTGTATTAAGAGAGCCCAACATCTAGGATATTAGCTCAGATAGCTAAGATACTATTTTATTAATAGAGCCCAACATCTAGGTTATTAGCTCAGATAGATAAGGTACGGTTGTACTAAGAGAGCCCAATATCAAGGTTATTAGCTCAGATAGCTGAGATAATCTTGTATTAATAGAGCCCAACATCTAGGTTATTAGCTCTGATAAATAAGATGCTGTTATATGAACAGAGCCCAACATCTAGGAAATTAGCTCAGATAGCTAAGATAGTATTGTATTAACAGAGCCCAACATCTAGGATAATAGCTCAGATAGCTGAGATACTGTTGTATTAATAGAGCCCATCATCTAGGTTATTAGCTCAGACAGCTAAGATACTGTTGAATTAAGAGAACCCAACATCTAGGTTATTAGCTCAGATACCTAAGATACAGTTGTATTAATAGAGCCCAACATCTAGGATGTTAGCTCAGATAGCTAAGATACTGTTTGATTATAAGAGCCCAACATCTAGTATTTATGCTCTGATAACTAATATACTGTTGTATTAAGAGAGCCCAACATGAGGGATATTAGCTCAGATAGCTGATATACTGTTGTATTAAGAAAGTCCAACATCTAGGTTATTAGCTCAGATAGCTAAGATACTGTTCTATTAAGAGAGCCCAACATCTAAGATGTTAGCTCAGATAGCTAAGATACTGTTGTATTAAGAGAGCCCAACATCTAGATTATTAGCTCTGATGGCTAAGATATTGTTGTATTAAGACAGCCCAACATCTAGGTTATTAGCTCAGATAGCTAAGATACTGTTGTATTAAGAGAGCCGAACATCTAAGATGATAGCTCAGATAGCTATTATACTGTTGAATTAAGAGAGCCCATCATCTAGATTATTAGCTCTGATGGCTAAGATATTGTTGTATTAAGACAGCCCAACATCTAGGATGTTAGCTTAGATAGCTATGATAATGTTGTGTTAATAGAGCCTAACATCTAGTTTATTAGCTCAGATAGCTAAGATACTGTTGTATAAATAGAGCCCAACATCTAGGTTATTAGCTCAGATAGCTACGATGCTGTTGTATTAAGAGAGCCGAACATGTAGGAAATTAGCTCAGACAGCTAAGATAGTGTTGTATTAAGAGAGACCAATATCTAGGATAATAGCTCAGATAGCTATGATACTGTTGTATTTACAAAGCCCAACATTTAGGTTATTAGCTCAGAGAGCTAAGATACTGTTGTATTAAGAGAGCACAACATCTAGGTTATTAGCTCAGATAGCTAAGATACTGTTGTATTAAGAGAGCCCATCATCTAGGTTATTAGCTCAGATAGCTATGATACAATTTTATTAATAGAGCCCAACATTTATGTTATTAGCTCAGATAGCTAAGAACTGTTGCAATAAGAGGGCCCATCATCTAGGTTATTAGCTCAGATAGCTAAGATACTGTTGTATAAAGAGAGCTCTATATCTAGGTTAATAGCTCCGATAGCTAAGATACTTTGTATTAATAGAGCCCAAAATCTAGGTTATTAGCTCAGATAGCTAAGATACTGTTGTATTAAGAGAGCCCTACATTCAGTTTATTAGCTCACATATCTAAGATACTGTTGTATTAAGTGAGCCCAACATGAGGGTTATTAGGTCAGATAGCTAAGATGATATTGTACTAAGAGAGACCAACATCTAGGTTATTAGCTCAGATATCTAATATATTGTTGTATTAAGAGAGCCCAACATGAGGGTTCTTATCTCAGATAGCTAAGATACTGTTGTATTAATTGAGCCCAACATATAAGTTATTAGCTCATATAGCTACGATGCTGTTGTATTAAGAGAGCCCAACATGTAGGAAATTAGCTCCAATAGCTAAGATACTGTTGTATTAAGAGAGCCCAACATGAGGTTTATTAGCTCAGATAGCTAAGATTCTGTTGTATTAAGAGAGCCCAACATCTATGTTATTAGCTCAGATAGCTAACATGCTGTTGTATAATGCGAGCCCAACATGAATGTTATTAGCTCAGATAGCTAAGATACTGTTGTATTAAGAGAGCCCTATATCTAGGTTATTAGCTCAGATAACTAAGATACTGTTGTATTAAGTGAGCCCAACATGAGGGTTATTAGCTCAGATAGCTAAGATGCTGTTGTATTAAGAGTGTCCAACATCTAGGTTATTAGCTCAGATAGCTAAGATACTGTTGTATTAAGGGAGCCCAACTTGTGGGTTATTATCTCAGATAGCTAAGATACTGTTATATAAATGGAGACAAACATCTAGGTTATTAGTTCAGATAGCTAAGATACTGTTGTATTAAGAGAGCCCAACATGAGTTTTATTAGCTCAGATAGCTAAGATACTGTTGTATTAAGAGAGCCGAACATCTAAGATGATAGCTCAGATAGCTATTATACTGTTGAATTAAGAGAGCCCATCATCTAGATTATTAGCTCTGATGGCTAAGATATTGTTGTATTAAGACAGCCCAACATCTAGGATGTTAGCTTACATAGCTATGATAATGTTGTATTAATAGAGCCTAACATCTAGTTTATTAGCTCAGATAGCTAAGATACTGTTGTATTAATAGAGCCCAACATCTAGGTTATTAGCTCAGATAGCTACGATGCTGTTGTATTAAGAGAGCCGAACATGTAGGAAATTAGCTCAGACAGCTAAGATAGTGTTGTATTAAGAGAGCCCAATATCTAGGATAATAGCTCAGATAGCTATGATACTGTTGTATTTACAAAGCCCAACATTTAGGTTATTAGCTCAGAGAGCTAAGATACTGTTGTATTAAGAGAGCACAACATCTAGGTTATTAGCTCAGATAGCTAAGATACTGTTGTATTAAGAGAGCCCATCATCTAGGTTATTAGCTCAGATAGCTATGATACAATTTTATTAATAGAGCCCAACATCTATGTTATTAGCTCAGATAGCTAAGAACTGTTGCAATAAAAGGGCCCATCATCTAGGTTATTAGCTCAGATAGCTAAGATACTGTTGTATAAAGAGAGCTCTATATCTAGGTTAATAGCTCCGATAGCTAAGATACTTTGTATTAAGAGAGCCCAAAATCTAGGTTATTAGTTCAGATAGCTAAGATACTGTTGTATTAAGAGAGCCCTACATCCAGTTTATTAGCTCACATATCTAAGATACTGTTGTATTAAGTGAGCCCAACATGAGTGTTATTAGGTCAGATAGCTAAGATGATATTGTACTAAGAGAGACCAACATCTAGGTTATTAGCTCAGATAGCTAATATATTGTTGTATTAAGAGAGCCCAACATGAGGGTTCTTATCTCAGATAGCTAAGATACTGTTGTATTAATTGAGCCCAACATATAAGTTATTAGCTCATATAGCTACGATGCTGTTGTATTAAGAGAGCCCAACATGTAGGAAATTAGCTCCAATAGCTAAGATACTGTTGTATTAAGAGAGCCCAACATGAGGTTTATTAGCTCAGATAGCTAAGATTCTGTTGTATTAAGAGAGCCCAACATCTATGTTATTAGCTCAGATAGCTAACATGCTGTTGTATAATGCGAGCCCAACATGAATTTTATTAGCTCCGATAGCTAAGATACTGTTGTATTAAGAGAGCCCATATATCTAGTTTATTAGCTCAGATAACTAAGATACTGTTGTATTAAGTGAGCCCAACATGAGGGTTATTAGCTCAGATAGCTAAGATGCTGTTGTATTAAGAGAGCCCAACATCTAGGTTATTAGCTCAGATAGCTAAGATACTGTTGTATTAAGGGAGCCCAAATTGTGGGTTATTATCTCAGATAGCTAAGATTCTGTTATATAAATAGAGACAAACATCTAGGTTATTAGTTCAGATAGCTAAGATACTGTTGTATTAAGAGAGCCCAACATGAGTTTTATTAGCTCAGATAGCTAAGATACTGTTGTATTAAGAGAGCCCTACATGTGGGTTATTTACTCAGATAGCTAAGATAATGTTGTTTTAATAGAACCCAACATCTAGGTTATTAGTTCAGATAACTAAGATACTGTTGTATTTAGCTAGCCCATCATGAGGTTTATTAGTTCAGATAGCTAAGATTCTGTTGTATTAAGAGAGCCCAACATGAGTTTTATTAGCTCAGATAGCCAAGATACTGTTGTATTAAGAGAGCCCTACATGTGGGTTATTAACTCAGATAGCTAAGATAATGTTGTTTTAATACAACCCAACATCTAGGTTATTAGTTCAGATAACTAAGATACTGTTGTATTAAGCTAGTCCATCATGAGGTTTATTAGTTCAGATAGCTAAGATACTGTTTGATTATAAGAGCCCATCATGTGGGTTATAAGCTCAGATAGCTAAGATACTGTTGTATTTAAAGAGCCCAACATGTGGGTTATTAGCTCAGATAGCTATGATACTGTTGTATTAAGAGAGCCCAGCTTGTGGGACATTTACTCAGATAGCTAAGATACTGTTGTATTAAGAGAGCCCAACATCTAGGTTATTAGCTCAGAAAGCTAAGATATTGTTGTATAAAGAGAGCCCAACATGAGGGTTATTAGCTCAGAAAGCTAAGATACTGTTGTATAAAGAGAGCCCAACATCTAGGATGTTAGCTAAGATAGCTATGATACTGTTGTATTAATAGAGCCTAACATCTAGGTTATTAGCTCAGATAGCTAAGATACTGTTGTATTAATAGAGCCCAACATCTAGGTTATTAGCTCAGTAAGCTAAGATACTGTTGTATTAAGAGAGCCCAACATCAAGGTTATTAGCTCAGAAAGCTAAGATATTGTTGTATAAAGAGAGCCCAACATGAGGGTTATTAACTCAGATAGCTAAGATAATGTTGTTTTAATAGAACCCAACATCTAGGTTATTAGTTCAGATAACTAAGATACTGTTGTATTAAGCTAGTCCATCATGAGGTTTATTAGTTCAGATAGCTAAGATACTGTTTGATTATAAGAGCCCATCATGTGGGTTATAAGCTCAGATAGCTAAGATACTGTTGTATTTAAAGAGCCCAACATGTGGGTTATTAGGTCAGATAGCTAAGATACTGTTGTATTAAGAGAGCCCAGCTTGTGGGACATTTACTCAGATAGCTAAGATACTGTTGTATTAAGAGAGCCCAACATCTAGGTTATTAGCTCAGAAAGCTAAGATATTGTTGTATAAAGAGAGCCCAACATGAGGGTTATTAGCTCAGAAAGCTAAGATACTGTTGTATAAAGAGAGCCCAACATCTAGGATGTTAGCTAAGATAGCTATGATACTGTTGTATTAATAGAGCCTAACATCTATATTATTAGCTCAGATAGCTAAGATACTGTTGTATTAATAGAGCCCAACATCTAAGTTATTAGCTCAGTTAGCTACGATGCTGTTGTATTAAGAGAGCCCAACATGTAGGAAATTAGCTCAGATAGCTAAGATAGTGTTGTATTAAGAGAGCCCAACATCTAGTATAATAGCTCAGATAGCTATGATACTGTTGTATTTAGAAAGCCCAACATTAAGGTTATTAGCTCTGAGAGCTAAGATACTGTTGTATTAAGAGAGCCCAACGTCTAAGTTATTAGCTCCGATAGCTAGGATACTGTTGTATTAAGGGAGCCCATCATCTAGGTTATTAGCTCCCATAGCTAAGATACTGTTGTATTAATAGGGCCCAACATCTATGTTATTAGCTCAGATAGCTAAGATAGTGTTGTACTAGGAGAGCCGAACATCTAGGTTATTAGTTCAGATAGCTAAGATACTGTAGTATTAAGAGAGCTCTATATCTAGGATATTAGCTCAGATAGCTAAGATACTTTGTATTAAGAGAGACCAAAATCTAGGTTATTAGCTCAGATAGCTAAGATACTGTTGTATTAAGGGAGCCTTACATCTAGGTTATTAGCTCAGATAACTAAGATACTGTTGTATTAAGTGGACCCAACATGAGGCTTATTAGCTCAGATAGCTAAGATAATGTTGTATTAATAGAGCCCAACATCTAGGTTATTAGTTCAGATAGCTAAGATACTGTTGTATTAAGAGGGCCCAACATGTGGGTTATTAGCTCAGATAGCTAAGATACTGTTGTATTAAGAGGGCCCAACATCTATGTTATTAGCTCAGACAGCTAAGATACTGTTGATTTAAGAGAACCCAACATCTAGGTTATTAGCTCAGATAACTAAGATACTGTTGTATTAAGAGAGCCCAACATCTAGGATGTTAGCTCAGATAGGTAAGATAGTGTTGTATAAAGAGAGCCCAAAGTCTAGATTATTTGCTCTGATGGCTTAGATATTGTTGTATTAAGAGAGCCCAACATCTAGGATATTAGCTCAGATAGCTAAGATACTATTTTATTTATAGAGCCCAACATCTAGGTTATTAACTCTGATAACTAAGGTGCTGTTGTATTTAGAGAGCCCATCATCTAGGAAATTATCTCAGATAGCTAAGATAGTGTTGTATTAACAGAGCCCAACATCTAGGATAATAGCTCAGATATCTGAGATACTGTTGTATTAATAGAGCCCAACATCTAGGTTATTAGTTCAGATAGCTAAGATACTGTTGTATTAAGAGGGCCCAACATGTGGGTTATTAGCTCAGATAGCTAAGATACTGTTGTATTAAGAGAGCCCAATATAAAGGTTATTAGCTCAGATAGCTAAGATACTGTTATATTAATAGAGCCCAACATCTAGGTTATTAACTCTGATAACTAAGGTGTTGTTGTATTAAGAGAGCCCATCATCTAGGAAATTATCTCAGATAGCTAAGATAGTGTTGTATTAACAGAGCCCAACATCTAGGATAATAGCTCAGATAGCTGAGATACTGTTGTATTAATAGAGCCCAACATCTAATATATTAGCTCAGACAGCTAAGATACTGTTGAATTAAGAGAACCCAACATCTAGGTTATTTGCTCAGATACCTAAGATACTGTTGTATTATGAGAGCCCAACATCTATATTATTAGCTCAGATAGCTAAGATACTGTTCTATTAAGAGTGCCCTACATCTAAGATGTTAGCTCAGATAGCTAAGATACTGTTGTATTAAGAGAGTCCAACGTCTAGATTATTAGCTCTGATGGCTAAGATATTGTTGTATTAGGAGAGCCCAACATGTGTGTTGTTAGCTCAGATAGCAAATATACTGTTGTATTAAGAGAGCCCAACATGAAGGTATAAGCCCAGATAGCTAAGATACTGCTGTATTATGAGAGCCCAACATGTGGGTTATTAGCTCAGATAGCTAAGATACTGTTGTATTAAGGAGCCCAACATGTGGGATATTAGCTCAGATAGCTAAGATACTGTTTTATTAAGAGAGCACAACATCTAGGTTTTAGCTCAGATAGATAAGTTACTGTTGTATTAAGAATGCCCAACATGTGGGATATTAGCTCAGACAGCTAAGATGCTGTTGTATTTAGAGAGCCCAACATCTAGGTTATTAGCTCAAATAGCTAAGATTCTTTGTAATAAGAGAGCCCAAAATCTAGGTTATTAGCTCAGATACCTAAGATACTGTTGTATTAAGAGAGCCCAACATGATGGTTGTTAGCTCCGATAGCTAAGATACTGTTGTATTAAGAGATCCCAACGTCTAGATTATTAGCTCTGATGGCTTTGATATTGTTGTATTAAGAGAGCCCAACATCTAGGATATTAGCTCAGATAGCTAAGATACTATTTTATTAATAGAGCCCAACATCTAGGTTATTAGCTCAGATAGCTAAGATACGGTTGTACTAAGAGAGCCCCATATCAAGGTTATTAGCTCAAATAGCTAAGATACGCTTGTATTAATAGAGCCCAACATCTAGGTTATTAGCTCTGATAAATAAGATGCTGTTATAATAACAGACCCCAACATCTAGGAAATTAGCTCAGATAGCTAAGATAGTATTGTATTAACAGAGCCCAACATCTAGGATAACAGCTCAGATAGCTGAGATACTGTTGTATTAATAGAGCCCATCATCTAGGTTATTAGCTCAGACAGCTAAGATACTGTTGAATTAAGAGAACCCAACATCCAGGTTATTAGCTCAGATACCTAAGATACTGTTGTATTAAAAGAGCCTAACATCTAGGATGTTAGCTCAGATAGCTAAGATACTGTTTGATTATTAGAGCCCAACATCTAGTATTTATGCTCTGATAACTAATATACTGTTGTATTAAGAGAGCCCAACATGAGGGATATTAGCTATGATAGCTGATATACTGTTGTATTAAGAGAGCCCAACATCTAGGTTATTAGCTAAGTTAGCTAAGATACTGTTCTATTAAGAGAGCCCAACTTCTAAGATGTTAGCTCAGATAGCTAAGATACTGTTGTATTAAGAGAGCCCAACATCTAGATTATTAGCTCTGATGGCTAAGATATTGTTGTATTAAGACAGCCCAACATCTAGGTTATTAGCTCAGATAGCTAAGATTCTGTTGTATTAAGAGAGCCGAACATCTAAGATGATAGCTCAGATAGCTATTATACTGTTGAATTAAGAGAGCCCATCATCTAAATTATTAGCTCTGATGGCTAAGATATTGTTGTATTAAGACAGCCCAACATCTAGGATATTAGCTTAGATAGCTATGATAATGTTGTATTAATAGTGCCTAACATCTAGTTTATTAGCTCAGATAGATACGATGCTGTTGTATTAAGAGAGCCGAACATGTAGGAAATTAGCTCAGACAGCTAAGATAGTGTTGTATTAAGAGAGCCCAATATCTAGGATAATAGCTCAGATAGCTATGATACTGTTGTATTTACAAAGCACAAAAATTAGTTTATTAGCTCAGAGAGCTTAGATACTGTTGTATTAAGAGAGCCCAACATCTAGGTTATTAGCTCAGATAGCTAAGATACTGTTGTATTAAGAGAGCCCATCATCTAGGTTATTAGCTCAGATAGCTAAGATACAATTTTATTAATATAGCCCAACATCTATGTTATTAGCTCAGATAGCTAAGAACTGTTGCAATAAGAGGGCCCATCATCTAGGTTATTAGCTCAGATAGCAAAGATACTGTTGTATTAACTTAACCCAACATTTAGGATGTTAGCTCAGATAGCTAAGATACTGCTGTATTATTAGAGCCCAACATCTAGGTTATTAGCTCAGACAGCTAAGATACTTTGTATTAAGACAGCCCAACATCTAGGTTATTAGCTCAGATAGAAAAGATACTGTTGTATTAAGAGAGCCCATCATCTAGTTTATTAGCTCAGATAGCTAAGATACTGTTGTATAAAGAGAGCTCAACATCTAAGTTATTAGCTCAGATAGCTAAGATACTGTTGTATTAAGAGAGTCAAACATCTAGGTTTTTAGCTCAGATAGATAAGTTAGTGTTGTATTAAGAATGCCCAACATGTGGGATATTATCTCAGACAGCTAAGATACTGTTGTATTTAGAGAGCCCATCATCTGGGTTATTGGCTCAGATAGCTAAGATACTTTGTATTAAGAGAGCCCAACATCTAGTTTATTAGCTCAGATACCTAAGATACTGTTGTATAAAGAGAGCCCAACATCTAGGATGTTAGCTCAGATAGCTAAGATACTGTTGTATAAAGAGAGCCCAACGTCTAGATTATTAGCTCTGATGGCTTAGATATTGTTTTACTAAGAGAGCCCAACATCTAGGATATTAGCTCAGATAGCTAAGATACTATTTTATTAATAGAGCCCAACATCTTGGTTATTAGCTCTGACAACTAAGATGCTGTTGTATTAAGAGAGCCCAACATCTAGGAAATTAGCTCAGATAGCTAAGATAGTGATGTATTAACAGAGCCCAACATCTAGGATAATAGCTCAGGTAGCTGAGATACTGTTGTATTAATAGAGCACAACATGCGGGTTATTAGCTCAGATAGCAAAGATACTGTTGTATTAATAGAGCCCAACATGTGTATTATTAGCTCAAATAGCTAAGATTCTGTTGTATTAAGAGAGCCCAACATGTGGGTAATTAGCTCAGATAGCTAAGATACTGTTGTATTAAGGAGCCCAACATGAGGGTATTAGCTCAGATAGCTAAGATACTGTTGTATTTACAGAGACCACCATCTATGTTATTAGCTCAGCAAGCTAAGATACTTTGTATTAAGCGAGCCCATCATCTAGATTACTTAGCTCAGATAGACAAGATAATGTTCTATTAAGAGAGCCCATCATCTAGGTTATTAGCTCAGATAGCTAAGATAATGTTGGATTTAGAGAGCCCAACATGTGGGATATTAGCTCAGATAGTTTTGATATTGATGTATTAAGAGAGCCCAACATCTATATTTTTTTAGCTCAGATAGATAAAATACTGTTGTATTAAGAATGCCCAACATGTGGGTTGTTAGCTCAAAGAGCAATGATACTGTTGTATTTAGAGAGCCCATCATCTAGGTTATTAGCTCAGATAGCTAGGATACTGTTGTATAAGAGAGCCCAACATCTAGGTTATTAGCTCAGATAGCTAAGATACTGTTGTATTAAGAGAGCCGAACATGTGGGTTATTAGCTCAGATAGCTAAGATACTGTTGTATTTACAGGGACCACCATCTATGTTATTAGCTCAGAAAGCTAAGATACTTTGTATTAAGCGAGCCCATCATCTAGACTACTAGCTCAGATAGACAAGATAATGTTCTATTAAGAGAGCCCATCATCTAGGTTATTAGCTCAGATAGCTAAGATTCTGTTGGATTTAGAGAGCCCAACATGTGGGATATTAGCTCAGATAGTTTTGATATTGATGTATTAAGAGAGCCCAACATCTATATTTTTTTAGCTCAGATAGATAAAATACTGTTGTATTAAGAATGCCCAACATGTGGGTTGTTAGCTCAGATAGCAATGATACTGTTGTATTTAGAGAGCCCATCATCTAGGTTATTAGCTCAGATAGCTAGGATACTGTTGTATTAAGAGAGCCCATCATCTAGGTTATTAGCTCAGATAGCTGATATACTGTTGTATTAAGAGAGCCCAACATGTGGTTTATTAGGTCAGATAACTAAGATACTGTTGTATTAAGAGAGCCTAACATGTGGGATATTAGCTCAGATAGCTAAAATACTGTTGTATTTAGGGTGTCCAACATTTAGGTTATTAGCTCAGATAGCTAAGATACTTTGTATTAAAAGAGCCCATCATCTACTTAATTAGCTCAGATAGCCAAGATACTGTTGTATTAAGAGAGCCCACCATCTAGGTTATTAGCTCACATAGCTAAGGTACTGTTGTATTAAGAGAGCCCAACATCTACGTTATTAGCTCAGTTAGCCAAGATACTGTTGTATTAAGTGAGCCCAACATCTAGGTTATTAGCTCAGATAGCTAAGATACTGTTGTATTAAGAGAACCCAACATCTAAGTTATTATTAGCTCAGAGAGCTAAGATATTGTTGCATTAACAGAGCCCACCATCTAGGTTATTTGCTCAGATAGCTAAGTTACTGTTGTATTAAGAGAGCCCATCATCTAGGTTATTAGCTCAGATAGCTAAGATACTGTTGTATTAAGAGAGCCCAACCTCTAGGATGTTAGCTCAGATGGCTATGATACTGTTGTATTAATAGAGCCTAACATCTAGGTTATTAGCTCAGATAGCTAAGATACTGTTTATTAATAGAGCCCAACATCTAGGATATTAGCTCAGATAGCTACGATGCTGTTGCATTAAGAGAGCCCAACATCTAGGTAATTTGCTCAGATAGCTAAGATAGTGTTGTATTAAGAGAGCACAACATCTAGAATAATAGATCAGATAGCAATGATACTGTTGTATTTAGAAAGCCCAACATTTAGGTTATTAGCTTTGAGAGCTATGATACTGTTGTATTATGAGAGCCCAACATTTAGGTTATTAGCTCAGATAGCTAAGATACTGTTGTATTAAAGAGCCCAACATCTAAGTTATTAGCTCAGATAGCTAAGATACTGTTGTATTAAGAGAGCCCATCATCTAAGTTATTAGCTCAGATAGATAAGATACTGTTGTATTAATAGAGCCCAACATCTATGTTATTAGCTCAGATACCTAAGAACTGTTGTACTAAGAGGGCCCAACATCTAGGTTATTAGCTCAGATAGCTGGGATACTGTTGTATAAAGAGAGCTCTATATCTAGGTTAATATCTCCGATAGCTAAGATACTTTGTATTAAGAGAGCCCAAAATCTAGATTATTAGCTCAGATAGCTAAGATACTGTTGTATTAAGAGAGCCCTACATCTAGTTTATTAGCTCAGATAACTAAGATACTGTTGCATTAGGTGAGCCAAACATGAGGGTTATTAGCTCAGATAGCTAAGATGCGGTTGTATTAAGATAGCCCAACATCTAGGTTATTAGTTCAGATAGCTAAGATACTGTTGTATTAAGAGAGCCCAACATGAGTTTTATTAGCTCAGATAGCTAAGATACTGTTCTATTAAGAGAGCCCTACATGTGGGTTATTAACTCAGATAGCTAGGATAATGTTGTATTAATAGAGCCCAACATCTATGTTATTAGCACAGATAGCTAAGAACAGTTGTACTAAGAGGGCCCAACATCTAGGTTATTAGTTCAGATAGCTACGATACTGTTGTATTAAGCTAGTCCAACATGAGGTTTATTAGTTCAGATAGCTAAGATTCTGTTGTATTAAGAGAGCCCAACATGTGGGACGTTAGCTCAGATAGCTAAGATACTGTTGTATGTATTTAGAGAGACCAACATCTAGTTTATTAGCTCAGATAGCTAAGATACTTTGTATTAAGAGAGCCCATCATCTAGTTTATTAGCTCAGATAGATAAGATACTGTTGTATTTAAAGAGCCCAACATGTGGGATATTAGCTCAGATAGTTTAGATACTGATGTATTAAGAGAGCCCAACATCTATGTTTTTAGCTCAGATAGATAAAATACTGTTGTATTAAGAATGCCCAACATGTGATTTGTTAGCTCATATAGCTATGATACTGTTGTATTTAGAGAGCTGAACATGTAGGTTATTAGATCAGATAGCCAAGATACTGCTGTATTAAGAGAGCCCATCATCTAGGTTATTAGCTCAGATAGATAAGATACTGTTGTATTAAGAGAGCCCAACATCTAGGTTATATACCTCAGATAGCAAAGATACTGTTGTATTAAGAGAGCCCAACATGTGGGTTATTAGCTCCGATAGCTAAGATACTGTTGTATTAAGAGAGCCGAACATGTGGGTTATTAGCTCAGATAGCTAAGATACTGTTGTATTAAGAGAGCCCAGCTTGTGGGACATTTACTCAAATAGCTAAGATACTGTTGTATTTAGTGAGCCCAACATCTAGGTTATTAGCTCAGATAGCTAAGATTATTTGTATTAAGAGAGCCCATCATCTACGTTATTAGCTCAGTAAGCTAAGATACTGTTGTATTAAGAGAGCCCAACATCAAGGTTATTAGCTCAGAAAGCTAAGATATTCTTGTATTTAGAGAGCCCAACATCTAGGTTATTAGCTCGGTTAGCTAAGATACTGTTGTATTAAGAGAGCCCAACATCTAGGTTATTAGTTCAGACAGCTAAGATACTGTTGTATTAAGTGAGCCCAACATCAAGGATGTTAGCTCAGATAGCTAAGATAATTTGTATTAAGAGAGCCCATCATCTACGTTATTAGCTCAGTAAGCTAAGATACTGTTGTATTAAGAGAGCCCAACATCAAGGATGTTAGCTCAGATAGCTAAGGTACTGTTTGATTATAAGAGCCCAACTTCTAGGATATTAGCTCAGATAGCTAGTATACTGTTGTACTCAGAGAGCCCAACATGAGGGTTATAGGCTCAGATAGGTGACATACTGTTGTATTAAGAGAGCCCAACATCTATGTTATGAACTCAGATAGCTATGATACTGTTGTATAAATATAGCCCCATATCTAGGATGTTAGCTTAGATAGCTATGATACTGTTGTATTAATAGAGGCCAACATCTAGGTTATTAGCTCTGTTAGCTACGATGCTGTTGTATTAAGAGAGGCCATCATGTAGGAAATTAGCTCAGATAGCTAAGATAGTGTTGTATTAAGACAGCCCAACATCTAGGATAATAGCTCAGATAGCTATGATACCGTTGTATTTTGAAAGCCCAACATTTAAGTTAGCTCTGAGGGCTAAGATACTAATGTATTAAGAGAGCCCATCATCTAAGTTATTAGCTCAGATAGCTATGATACTGTTTTATGAAGGGACCCATCATCTAGGTTAATAGCTCAGATAGCTAAGATACTGTTGTATTATTAGAGCCCAACATCTATGTTATTAGCTCAGATAGCTAAGATACTGTTGTACTCAGAGGGCCCAACATCTAGGTAATTAGTTTAGATAGCTAAGACACTATTGTATTAATAGAGCTCTATATCTAGGTTATTAGCTCAGATAGCTAAGATAATTTGTATTAAGAGAGCCCAAAATCTAGGTTATTAGCTCAGATAGCTAGGATACTGTTGTATTAAGAGAGCCTTACATCTAGGTTATTAGCTCAGATAACTAAGATACTGTTGTATTAAGTGAGCCCAACCTGAGTGTTATTAGCTCAGATAGCTAAGATACTGTTTTATTAAGAGAGCCCTACATGTGGGTTATTAACTCATATAGCTAAAATAATGTTGTATTAATAGAGCCCAACATCTAGGTTATTAGTTCAGATAGCTAAGATACTGTTGTATTAAGTGAGCCCAACATGAGGTTTATTAGCTCAGATAGCTAAGATTCTGTTGTATTAAGAGAGCCCAACATTTAGGTTATTAGCTCAGATAGCAAACATACTGTTGTATTATGAGAGCCCAACTTGAAGGTTATCAGCTCAGATAGCAAAGACATTCTTGTATTAAGAGATCCCAACCTGTAGGTTATTATCTCAGACAGCTAAGATATTCTTCTATTAAGGGAGCCCAAATTGAGTGTTATTAGCTCAGATAATTCTGTTACATTTAATCAAGAAAACCCAACATGTGGGTTATTAGCTCAGATACTGTTGTATTAAGAGAGCCCAACATGTGTGTTATTATCTCAGATAACTAAGATACTGTTGTATTAACCTAGCCCAACGTCTAGGATGTTAGCTCATATAGCTAAGATACTGTTGTATAAAGAGAGCCACACGTCTAGATTATTAACTCTGATGGCTTAGATATTGTTGTATTAAGAGAGCCCAACATCTAGGATATTAGCTCAGATAGCTAAGATACTATTGTATTAATAGAGCCCAACATCTAGGTTATTAGCTCAGATAGCTAAGATACTGTTGTATTAATAGAGCCCTACATCTATGTTATTAGCTCAGTTAGCTACGATGCTGTTGTATTAAGAGAGCCCAACATGTAGGAAATTAGCTCAGATAGCTAAGATAGTGTTGTATTAAGAGAGCCCAACATCTAGTATAATAGCTCAGAGAGCTATGATACTGTTGTATTTAGAAAGCCCAACATTTAGGTTATTAGCTCTGAGAGCTAAGATACTGTTGTATTAAGAGAGCCCAACGTCTAAGTTATTAGCTCCGATAGCTAAGATACTGTTGTATTAATTGAGCCCATCATCTAGGTTATTAGCTCCGATAGCTAAGATACTGTTGTAATAATATGGCCCAACATCTATGTTATTAGCTCAGATAGCTAAGATTGTGTTGTTCTAAGAGGGCCCAACATCTAGGTTATTATTTCAGATAGCAAAGATACTTTGTATTAAGAGAGCCCAAAATATAGGTTATTAGCTCAGATAGCTAAGATACTGTTGTATTAAGGGGGCCCAACATGTGGGTTATTAGCTCAGATAGCTAAGATACTGTTGTATTAAGAGGGCCCAACATCTATGTTATTAGCTCAGACAGCTGAGATACTGTTGATTTAAGAGAACCCAACATCTAGGTTATTAGCTCAGATAATTAAGATACTGTTGTACTAAGAGAGCCCAACATCTAGGATGTTAGCTCAGATAGCTAAGATACTGTTGTATAAAGAGAGCCCAAAGTCTAGATTAATTGCTCTGATGGCTTAGATGTTGTATTAAGAGAGCCCAACATCTAGGATATTAGCTCAGATAGCTAAGATACTATTTTATTTATAGAGCCCAACATCTAGGTTATTAGCTCAGATAGCTAAGATACTTTGTATTAATAGAGCCCATCATCTAGGTTATTAACTCTGATAACTAAGGTGCTGTTGTATTAAGAGAGTCCATCATCTAGGAAATTAGCTCAGATAGCTAAGATAGTGTTGTATTAACAAAGCCCAACATCTAGGATAATAGCTCAGATAGCTGAGATACTGTTGTATTAATAGAGCCCAACATCTAATTTATTAGCTCAGACAGCTAAGATACTGTTTTATTATAAGAGCCCAAGATCTTATATGTATGCTCAGATAGCTAATATACTGTTGTATTAAGAAAGCCCAACATGAGGGATATTAGCTCAGATAGCTGACATACTGTTGTATTAAGAGAGCCCAACATCTAGATTATTAGCTCAGATAGCTAAGATACTGTTCTATTAAGAGAGCCCTACATCTAAGATGTTAGATCAGATAGCTAAGATACTGTTGTATTAAGAAAGCCCAATATCTAGATTATTAGCTTTGATGGCTAAGATACTGTTGTATTAGGAGAGCCCAACATGTGTGTTATTAGCTCAGATAGCATATACACTGTTGTATTAAGAGAGCCCAACATGTGTATTATTAGCTCAGATAGCTAAGATTCTGTTGTATTAAGAGAGCCCAACATGTGGGTTATTAACTCAGATAGCTAAGATACTGTTGTATTAAGAGAGCCCAACATGAAGGTATAAGCTCAGATAGCTAAGATACTGCTGTATTATGAGAGCCCAACATGTGGGATATTAGCTCAGATAGCTAAAGATACTGTTGTATTAAGGAGCCCAACATGTGGGATATTAGTTCAGATAGCTAAGATACTGTTTTATTAAGAGAGCACAACATCTAGTTTTTAGCTAAGATAGATAAGATACTGTTGTATTAAGAATGCCCAACATGTGGGATATTAGCTCAGACAGCTAAGATACTGTTGTATTTAGAGAGCCCAACATCTAGGTTATTAGCTCAAATAGCTGAGTTACTTTGTATTAAGAGAGCCCAGCATCTACGTTATTAGCTCAGATACCTAAGATACTGTTGTATTAAGAGAGCCCAACATGATGGTTGTTAGCTCCGATAGCTAAGATACTGTTGTATTAAGAGAGCCCAACGTCTAGATTATTAGCTCTGATGGCTTTGATATTGTTGTATTAAGTGAGCCCAACATCTAGGATATTAGCTCAGATAGCTAAGATACTATTTTATTAATAGAGCCCAACATCTAGGTTATTAGCTCAGATAGGTAAGATACGGTTGTATTAAGAGAGCCCAATATCAAGGTTATTAACTCAGAGAGCTAAGATGCTCTTGTATTAATAGAGCCCAACATCTAGGTTATTAGCTCTGAAAACTAAGATGCTGTTATATTAAGAGAGCCCAACATCTATGAAATTAGCTCAGATAGCTAAGATATATTTGTATTAACAGAGCCCAACATCTAGGATAATAGCTCAGATAGCTGAGAAACTGTTGTATTAATAGAGCCCAACATCTTGGTTATTAGCTCAGACAGCTAAGATACTGTTGAATTAAGAGAACCCAACATCTAGGTTATTAGCTCAGATACCTAAGATACTGTTGTATTAAAAGAGCCCAACATCTAGGATGTTAGCTCAGATAGCTAAGATACTGTTTGATTAAAAGAGCCCAACATCTAGTATATATGCTCAGATAGGTAGTATACTTTTGTATTAAGAGGGCCCAACATCAGGGATATTAGCTCAGATAGCTGATATACTGTTGTATTAAGAGTGCCCAACATCTAGGGGTATAGCTCACATAGCTAAGATACTGTTCTATTAAGAGAGCCCAACATCTAAGATGTTAGCTCAGATAGCTAAGATACTGTTGTATTAAGAGAGCCCAACATCTAGATTATTAGCTCTGATGGCTAAGATATTGTTGTATTAAGACAGCCCAACATCAAGGATGTTAGCTTAGATAGCTATGATACTGTTTGATTATAAAAGCCCAACATCTAGGATATTAGATAAGATAGCTAATATACTGTTGTATTAAGAGAGCCCAACATGAGGGTTATTAGCTCAGATAGCTATTATACCGTTGAATTAAGAGAGCCCATCATCAAGATTATTAGCTCTGATGGCTAAGATATTGTTGTATTAAGACAGCCCAACATCTAGGATGTTAGGTTAGATAGCTATGATAATGTTGTATTAATAGAGCCTAACATCTAGTTTATTAGCTCAGATAGCTAAGATTCTGTTGTATTAATAGAGCCCAACATCTAGGTTATTAGCTCAGATAGCTACGATGCTGTTTTATTAAGAGAGCCCAACATGTATGAAATTAGCTCAGACAGCTAAGATAGTGTTGTATTAAGAGAGCCCAATATCTAGGATAATAGCTCAGATAACTATGATACTGTTGTATTTACAAAGCCCAACATTTAGGTTATTAGCTCAGAGAGCTATGATACTGTTGTATAAAGAGAGCCCAACATCTAAGTTATTAGCTCAGATAGCTAAGATAATGTTGTATTATGAGAGCCCAACATGTGGGTTATTAGTTCAGATAGCTAAGATACTGTCGTATTAAGAGGGCCCAACATGTGGGACATTAGCTCAGATAGCTAAGATACTGTTGTACGAGGGCAATTCAGAAACTAACCTCCGATTGGTCACAGGGCGGGTAGTGGGGGGAGTAGCGCGCCATCTGTGCATTCACGCGCTCAGCATGTCAGTCGGCAGCAAGCCGTAGTCGAGTGAAACTCGTACCTGCGCTAGTTTAGTTTTTGTGGCAGTTTGAAATGTGTGCTGCATTAGAAATTTCGCCAAATGTGAAGTGCGTGCTGTTATACGGTTTTTTACAATCAAAGATGTGGGCACATTCAGATTCGCCTACCAAACCAAAAAAAGCCCGGCAAGATTTTTCTGCCAGAAAACTGATGGCAACGGTGTTTTGGGATGCCAAAGGGGTGTTGTTGGTTGAATTCATGGAACGTGGGACGACCATTAATCAAGACGTGTACTGTGAAACACTAAAAACCTTACGACGGGCTATACAGAACAAACGCCGTGGTATGCTGACTTCCGGCATCGTTTTTTTGCACGATAACGCCCGTCCGCACTCTGCTCGCAGAACAACAGCCCTTCTTGAGTCCATCAAGTTTTCAACCATCCACCTTACAGCCCAGATCTGGCGCCAAGCGATTATCACCTCTTCATGCATATGAAGAAATGGCTCGGGTCCCAGCGGTTTGATGTCGACGAAGAGCTCAAAGATGCGGTCACAGGCTGGCTCAAGGCACAAGCGTGTGATTTTTATGCAGAAGGAATTTCAAAGCTTGTGAAGAGATACGATAAGTGCCTCAATCGTTATGGAGACTATGTCGAAAAATAGTGCAAAGATGTAGTTGTAAGATGTATATATTAAAATATTTTTACTTAACTTGGTGTATTTTTTTCAATCAACCGGAGTTTAGTTCCTGAATTGCCCTCGTATTTAGAGATACCAACATCTAGGTTATTAGCTCAGATAGCTAAGATACTTTGTATTAAGAGAGCCCATCATCTAGTTTATTTGCTCAGATAGCTAAGATAGTGTTGTATAAAGAGAGCCCAACATCTAAGTTATTAGCTCAGATAGCATAGATACTGTTGTATTATGAGAGCCCAACATGTGGGTTATTAGCTCAGATAGCTAAGATACTGTTGTATTAAGAGGGCCCAACATGTGGGACATTAGCTCAGATAGATAAGATACTGTTGTATTTAGAGAGACCAACATTTAGGTTATTAGCTCAGTTAGCTAAGATACTGTTGTATTAAGAGAGCCCAACATCTAGGTTATTAGCTCAGACAGCTAGGATACTGTTGTATTAAGAGAGCCCAACATCTAGGTTATTAGCTCAGATACCTAAGATACTGTTGTATTAAGAGAGCCCAACATCTAGGATGTTAGCTCAGATAGCTAAGATACTGTTTGATTATAAGAGCCCAACATCTAGGATATTAGTACAGATAGCTAATTTACTGTTGTATTAAGAAAGCCCAATATGAGGGTTATTAGCTCAGATAGCTAAGATACTGTTGTATAAAGAGAGCCCAACATCTAGGATGTTAGCTAAGATAGCTATGATACTGTTGTATTAATAGAGCCTAACATCTAGGTTATTAGCTCAGATAGCTAAGATACTGTTGTATTAATAGAGCCCAACATCTAAGTTATTAGCTCAGTTAGCTACGATGCTGTTGTATTAAGAGAGCCCAATATGTAGGAAATTAGCTCAGATAGCTAAGATAGTGTTGTATTAAGGGAGCCGAACATCTAGTATAATAGCTCAGATAGCTATGATACTGTTGTATTTAGAAAGCCCAACATTTAGGTTATTAGTTCAGATAGCTAAGATACTGTAGTATTAAATGAGCTCTATATCTAGGTTATTAGCTCAGATAGCTAAGATATTTTGTATTAAGAGAGCCCAAAATCTAGGTTATTAGCTCAGATAGCTAAGATACTGTTGTATTAAGAGAGCCTTACATCTAGGTTATTAGCTCAGATTACTATGATACTGTTGTATTAAGTGAGCCCAACATGAGGGTTATTAGCTCAGATAGCTAAGATAATGTTGTATCAATAGAGCCCAACATCTAGGTTATTAGTTCAGATAGCTAAGATACTGTTGTATTAAGAGGGCCCAATATGTGGGTTATTAGCTCAGATAGCTAAGATACTGTTGTATTAAGAGGGCCCAACATCTATGTTATTAGCTCAGACAGCTAAAATACTGTTGATTTAAGAGAACCCAACATCTAGGTTGCTAGCCCAGATAACTAAGATACCGTTGTATTAAGAGAGCCCAACATCTAGGATGTTAGCTCAGATAGCTAAGATACTGTTGTATAAAGAGAGCCCAAAGTCTAGATTAATTGCTCTGATGGCTTAGATGTTGTATTAAGAGAGCCCAACATCTAGGATATTAGCTCAGATAGCTAAGATACTATTTTATTTATAGAGCCCAACATCTAGGTTATTAGCTCAGATAGCTAAGATACTGTTGTATTAAGAGAGCCCAATATCAAGGTTATTACCTCAGATAGCTAAGATACTGTTGTATTAATAGAGCCCATCATCTAGGTTATTAACTCTGATAACTAAGGTGCTGTTGTATTAAGAGAGTCCATCATCTAGGAAATTAGCTCAGATAGCTAAGATAGTTTTGTATTAACAAAGCCCAACATCTAGGATAATAGCTCAGATAGCTGAGATACTGTTGTATTAATAGAGCCCAACATCTAATTTATTAGCTCAGACAGCTAAGATACTGTTTTATTATAAGAGCCCAAGATCTTATATATATGCTCAGATAGCTAATATACTGTTGTATTAAGAAAGCCCAACATGAGGTATATTAGCTCAGATAGCTGACATACTGTTGTATTAAGAGAGCCCAACATCTAGATTATTAGCTCAGATAGCTAAGATACTGTTCTATTAAGAGAGCCCTACATCTAAGATGTTAGATCAGATAGCTAAGATACTGTTGTATTAAGAGAGCCCAACATCTAGATTATTAGCTCTGATGGCTAAGATACTGTTGTATTAGGAGAGCCCAACATGTGTGTTATTAGCTCAGATAGCATATATACTGTTGTATTAAGAGAGCCCTACATGTGTATTATTAGCTCAGATAGCTAAGATTCTGTTGTATTAAGAGAGCCCAACATGTGGGTTATTAACTCAGATAGCTAAGATACCGTTGTATTAAGAGAGCCCAACATGAATGTATAAGCTCAGATAGCTAAGATACTGCTGTATTATGAGAGCCCAACATGTGGGATATTAGCTCAGATAGCTAAAGATACTGTTGTATTAAGGAGCCCAACATGTGGGATATTAGTTCAGATAGCTAAGATACTGTTTTATTAAGAGAGCACAACATCTAGATTTTAGCTAAGATAGATAAGATACTGTTGTATTAAGAATGCCCAACATGTGGGATATTAGCTCAGACAGCTAAGATACTGTTGTATTTAGAGAGCCCAACATCTAGGTTATTAGCTCAAATAGCTGAGTTACTTTGTATTAAGAGAGCCCAGCATCTACGTTATTAGCTCAGATACCTAAGATACTGTTGTATTAAGAGAGCCCAACATGATGGTTGTTAGCTCCGATAGCTAAGATACTGTTGTATTAAGAGAGCCCAACGTCTAGATTATTAGCTCTGATGGCTTTGATATTGTTGTATTAAGTGAGCCCAACATCTAGGATATTAGCTCAGATAGCTAAGATACTATTTTATTAATAGAGCCCAACATCTAGGTTATTAGCTCAGATAGGTAAGATACGGTTGTATTAAGAGAGCCCAATATCAAGGTTATTAGCTCAGAGAGCTAAGATGCTCTTGTATTAATAGAGCCCAACATCTAGGTTATTAGCTCTGATAACTAAGATGCTGTTATATTAAGAGAGCCCAACATCTATGAAATTAGCTCAGATAGCTAAGATATTATTGTATTAACAGAGCCCAACATCTAGGATAATAGCTCAGATAGCTGAGAAACTGTTGTATTAATAGAGCCCAACATCTTGGTTATTAGCTCAGACAGCTAAGATACTGTTGAATTAAGAGAACGCAACATCTAGGTTATTAGCTCAGATACCTAAGATACTGTTGTATTAAAAGAACCCAACATCTAGGATGTTAGCTCAGATAGCTAAGATACTGTTTGATTAAAAGAGCCCAACATCTAGTATATATGCTCAGATAGCTAATATACTTTTGTATTAAGAGGGCCCAACATCAGGGATATTAGCTCAGATAGCTGATATACTGTTGTATTAAGAGTGCCCAACATCTAGGGGTATAGCTCAGATAGCTATGATACTGTTCTATTAAGAGAGCCCAACATCTAAGATGTTAGCTCAGATAGCTAAGATACTGTTGTATTAAGAGAGCCCAACATCTAGATTATTAGCTCTGATGGCTAAGATATTGTTGTATTAAGACAGCCCAACATCAAGGATGTTAGCTTAGATAGCTATGATACTGTTTGATTATAAAAGCCCAACATCTAGGATATTAGATAAGATAGCTAATATACTGTTGTATTAAGAGAGCCCAACATGAGGGTTATTAGCTCAGATAGCTATTATACTGTTGTATTAAGACAGCCCAATATCTAGGATGTTAGGTTAGATAGCTATGATAATGTTGTATTAATAGAGCCTAACATCTAGTTTATTAGCTCAGATAGCTAAGATTCTGTTGTATTAATAGAGCCCAACATCTAGGTTATTAGCTCAGATAGCTACGATGCTGTTGTATTAAGAGAGCCCAACATGTATGAAATTAGCTCAGACAGCTAAGATAGTGTTGTATTAAGAGAGCCCAATATCTATGATAATAGCTCAGATAACTATGATACTGTTGTATTTACAAAGCCCAACATTTAGGTTATTAGCTCAGAGAGCTATGATACTGTTGTATAAAGAGAGCCCAACATCTAAGTTATTAGCTCAGATAGCTAAGATAATGTTGTATTATGAGAGCCCAACATGTGGGTTATTAGTTCAGATAGGTAAGATACTGTCGTATTAAGAGGGCCCAACATGTGGGACATTAGCTCAGATAGCTAAGATACTGTTGTACGAGGGCAATTCAGAAACTAACCTCCGATTGGTCACAGGGCGGGTAGTGGGGGAGTAGCGCGCCATCTGTGCATTCACGCGCTCAGCAGGTCAGTCGGCAGCAAGCCGTAGTCGAGTGAACACGTACCTGCGCTAGTTTAGTTTTTGTGGCAGTTTGAAATGTGTGCTGCAATAGAAATTTCGCCAAATGTGAAGTGCGTGCTGTTATACGGTTTTTTACAATCAAAGATGTGGGCACATTCAGATTCGCCTACCAAACCAAAAGAAGCCCGGCAAGATTTTTCTGCCAGAAAACTGATGGCAACGGTGTTTTGGGATGCCAAAGGGGTGTTGTTGGTTGAATTCATGGAACGTGGGACGACCATTAATCAAGACGTGTACTGTGAAACACTAAAAACATTACGACGGGCTATACAGAACAAACGCCGTGGTATGCTGACTTCCGGCATCGTTTTTTTGCACGATAACGCCCGTCCGCACTCTGCTCGCAGAACAACAGCCCTTCTTGAGTTCTTCAAGTTTTCAACCATCCACCTTACAGCCCAGATCTGGCGCCAAGCGATTATCACCTCTTCATGCATATGAAGAAATGGCTCGGGTCCCAGCGGTTTGATGACGACGAAGAGCTCAAAGATGCGGTCAGAGGCTGGCTCAAGGCACAAGCGTGTGATTTTTATGCAGAAGGAATTTCAAAGCTTGTGAAGAGATACGATAAGTGCCTCAATCGTTATGGAGACTATGTCGAAAAATAGTGCAAAGATGTAGTTGTAAGATGTATATATTAAAATATTTTTACTTAACTTGGTGTATTTTTTTCAATCAACCGGAGGTTAGTTTCTGAATTGCCCTCGTATTTAGAGATACCAACATCTAGGTTATTAGCTCAGATAGCTAAGATACTTTGTATTAAGAGAGCCCATCATCTAGTTTATTTGCTCAGATAGCTAAGATAGTGTTGTATAAAGAGAGCCCAACAGTAGTGGAGTAGTGGGTGTTCCAAGCCACTCTAGAACCCTCCTCTTACCACTACTAAGCCTTAGTCATGTTAAATATTTGTCGAACGCGTGGTCCGATTTTGACAAATGAGGTATTGTTGGACTCGGGCTGACGTCCTCTTTGCTATGGACCACTCATTATATTTTTCAAAATTTTTTTGAAAATTTTTGTTTTCGAAACTATGTGATAGTTTGAAAACCAAACAGGATAGAACGTTGTGCCATGGCTCAAACGAACAGTCTTTATGACCTTTATTTTTTGTAATAAAAAATTTTTATTTTTTATATTTTTTTGAAAACACTCGAATTTTGAAAATCCTATATTTTGGAAACTAGGAACTCTACAAAAAAAATTGTTTAACGTAAATCAATGGTCCCTACCCCCTCTACCCCCAAAATAAATTTAAAGTCTCTAGAATGAAAACCTGCAGTAGTGGGATGGTGGGGGAGCTGCTTACAAAAGCAAGTGGTGAGCCCCTGCGACCTTGGAATGGAAGGAGCCATGCTAGGAGGGCGTGCTTGGATTCGTTTTTTTCGTCTCGTCGTGCTCTTTACGGGAATGTCGGTGTCGAAAATGTGAAAATCTGGAAACACAGTCTTTTTGGGGTAAAAACGTGATTTTAGACTTTTTGCTATATCTCACGAACCAATAACGCTAGAGGCGTGTTCGACAGGTCCAAGGACTCGGGGTAACGTCCTCTCTGCTATGGACTACTCGTTATAATTTTTAATAAAATTGGAAACTCGGTTTTGGGGTAAACACGTGTTTTTTTGTGATTTTGTCGATATCTCACGAAGCAATAACGCTAGAGGCATGTACGACGGGTCCAAGGATTCGGACAGATGTCCTCTTTGCTATGAACTACTCGTTGTAATTTTAAAAAAATTGGGAAACGCGATTTTGGGGGTAAACACGTGTTTTTTGTGATTTTTGCCGATATCTCACGAACCAATAACGCTAGAGACATGTACGAGGTGTCCTAGGACTCGGGCTAACGCCCCCCTTTCAAATGTGGTAGATATTTTTTTTTCAAAAAATAATTCACATGGGTCTAACGCCATACATGTTGAAAAAACGTTTTCTTTTTCTTTGCCTGTTTATAATGTCCATGAAGCGTGGCGGTTGAGAGAGAGACGATACGGCTGGGTGTGTGTGTGTGTGTGTGTGTGTGTCGCTGACCACGGTGGCTGTGTTCAATAGATCAATCGCTATTTCGGCGGGTCGGTGTATGACAGAGCGAGGGTGCGTTTTTCCTGATATTTTACCTTTAACGTGTAAACGGTGATGAGAACTTGATTCTATGTTGGTCGAAGCGAGTAGAGAAAACAAACTTACAGGAGGTGAATATCATTTGAGCTTATTGGAAGGCGTTGATCTGACTTGACAACAGGTGCAATGGAAAAAAATGACCATGACGCTTGAAGGTGAAATAATCTGACCATCGTGGTGGCAGGGAAGTGCGAAAGGCGTGCACACATGTGAAACCACAGGCACGCTAAACCAGTGACATCCTGTCTTGCTTCGTACGTGACAAAATGCAAGTCCATGTGACATTTGATCTACCGCAGGTGTTCGTCTGAGACGTTATCTGTCCACGTGCGCGATAACTGTTAACAAGTGACATCCTGTTTTGCTGCGTACGTGACAAAATGCAAGTTCATGTGAAATTTGATTCGCCACAGGTGTTCGCCTGGGACGTTAGCTGTCCACGTGACCGATAACAGAATGTTCAAAGCGTGGGAAAAAATGATTATACATGCAACGTAGCATATATAAAGACATGTCGTTATCATTTCCACTCTCACTTGGGTGGACTACCTTTCAACACACTGCGTTGCATGAAACCCCTGGTCTTGTTTAACAGTTTTGGTGTTGGTGGAAAATACTTAACCGTGTTGTGGGGTAGGTATTTATTTATATACTTATTCATTTATACATTTATTGATTAATATATATGTATATTTACAAGCAATTATTTATTGATTAAGTAATTAATGATTTTATTTATTTGTTTGCAGATAACCGGCATACCTTACATGTCTGAGGGAGAAGAAACCATTGCACTTTTGAGCCCACTAAAAGGGAAGAGTAACAAGTCACTGCAAGTAAAGGTGAGATGATTTTTTTAAACTAACTTGTTTCATTTTTTGTTTTATGTTTTATTTCATGAAATGTATGTATTAACCTGAATTTAGGTATTTATAGCGGTTTATTTTATTTATTTTTAGAAACTTGGAAAGAATAGCCTTACTGCCGTAGCAGTCGCTGAAAAAAAAAAACAGAAACGCACTAAAGCGAAACCACTGCCAAAGAGTGAACTGTTTAAAACTCAGGTAAGTCCAACTTAAAAATGCTATTCCATTTTACCACTACTGAAAACTCGTAGACAAAAAAAAAAATCATTACCTGTACATGACTGGGACAATGATTGCTTTCTTGATTAATGGCTATGTTGTTGTTGTTGACTGGGAAAAGTACAAGGCCATGTTGGATTTTCTAAAAATAAAAATAATAAATTTAATTTATGGGTGGTTCCCTATGGACTCAACGAATATCCACAGGTTTGAACATGATAATGTGAACAAAATGACATGACATTCATTTTTGTTTATATATTGGTTAAAGGGAGGGTGGGGGAATGTAAATGACTGTAGCTTTATAAAAAAGAAAATAAGTGCATGGGTTACTGTTAGTGCCAACATACAGTTTATTTTTAATGGTGTTTTGATATATTAATGTCAATTAACGTTAACGTTTTATTTACAAGTATTGATTGATTGATTGATTGAGTGATGGGTTATTTTGTTTGCTTTTAGGTGTCGTCATGTGCCATTAACGTAATGAACAGACAGTGAACAAGCATGCATTATGCTTTAAAGTACTCTGTGCAATGTTAATAACTTACAATAAGAAAAAGTTTTATTATAACACATGGCGTTAGTACCAAATACAACAAGTGAGCAAGTTGGTTTACCACGTGGGTTGAATTTAAAATCAGAACATGATCGATGGTTAACATTTGAATCCTGGCCTGTAGGCTTTTTGTCGACGCATGAACTTGCAAAAGCCGTTTTTTTTTTACTTGAACCGAGAAGATGTGGTGCGCTGTGTGTTTTGTCGTATTGAACTTTCACACTGGGAAGAAGGGGATGATCCCTTTAGAGACCATTTGCGATGGTCTCCTCACTGTCCTTACATGCTTGGAAAGCAAGTGGGTAACCTACCCGTGCATTCATTTTACCGAACCACAAGGCCTTTGGCCGCTACTTACGTTGCTGAATCACAAATAAATAATAATAATGATGTATTACCAGCCAACGGTAGTGTCGATATATGTGGTCCATATGCCATAGACAGTGTTGAATTGGCGTGTGCTTTTGAAAAATTGGGAGTTTGCAAGACTAAAGCACTAGCACACTCAGAGTACAGCTCTGTTGAAAAACGTTTCGAATCTTATAAAAATGTTTGGCCATTAATATTAAAACACCCTACCAAACAGCTAAGTGAAGCTGGATTTTTTTATACTGGTGAAGGGGATAAAACAATATGTTTTTATTGTGGATTTGCTTTAAAGGATTGGCAAATGACTGATGACCCTTTTGTGCAACATGCTCGTTGGTTACCAAACTGTAAATACATGGTGTTGCTTAAAGGTCAGGAATTTGTGAACACTATTCGTAAAGAAAAAGTGATTGCAGCACAAGACATAAAAGTGCCTTTAGAGTTAGAGCACGCGGAGCAAATACATAAGGCTGAAAGAAAAGACTTGTGTTACGAACAGATACAAAAGTGTGACCAACAATTATGTAAAATTTGTTATCAAGATGAACTAGGTGTTGTATTTTTACCCTGTGGACACATGATAGCCTGTGTCAAGTGTGCATTAGAACTTAACACTTGTGCTATATGCAGAAAAGTAGTATCTGCTACAGTTAGGGCATTTCTTGCATAACTAGTATAATTTATTCACCATGCATAGTGCAAAATCCCTAATTGCACAATATTATTAAAGCTGTTTTAGAGTGTAATAGATATGCTTTTGTTTTGTTTATAGACTACTACAATGAATGTTTTGAATGCTGTGGGACAATCATGTGGCTTAGAGACAAAGAAGCTCAGCGAATTGCCAACGCATATTCCATTCCGCATTATCAAGATTCGGAAATTGAAAACAGCATATGGTGATCGTGTACTTTGTGTATGTGAAAACTTTGAGACATTTCTGCCTATACGGTTTAATGATATGTCGGAGAGTGTTTTTGATGAAGTCAATAATGCTGTACAACCTGTACACTTAATTTATGAAGGTTTTAAAAACAATAGGTGCATGGTTCGTTTTAATTAAATAAATAAATAATGTGAAATAATAATGGAAATATAAGTAATGACAATATACTGAAAAAGAAAGAAAATATGTGTATAGAATAGTAATGTTTTAGTGTTTAGTGTTGTCTTTAAAAATATTATGATGAAACCAAAAAAAAATGTATATAAAGTTTGTAAATAAATGCAAAATGATGTTACAATGCTGTTTTATTTTATACAAAGTTAATATATTTAACATTGCAGAGTATACATGATTATGACAATAAATGCACACTGAATACAAGCCTTTCTCACTTTACAATAGTCTGTTATAGTTTTAAACACAAGGCTTGTTGTAGATCATTTTCTAGCAATGTCCATTCAATGTTGTTTTCGAAAAGTGGGGAAGCCACAATGGTTGTATTGACATAAAAACCTTATGGTTATTACTATTTAGTCACTTTGATCCCCTTGCAGATCAACAACAGATGACCTAGTTGTTCCACTCTTTAAAACGACAACAACAACACTACCTCTTGCATAGTTTGTGATGTTGATGAGTCTTGCGATGTGGAAGATGGATTAAAAATAACTTTGAGAACAGGGGTTAAACGTTGATCATTAAGCAATGCACTATTTTGAGTAGCAATATGGTTTTCTTGATTTTTTTGTCGACGGCAACTGTGTTTCATGCGGTACACTACATTGATGATCACTGACACTTAAAACCTCACTATTTTTACTTTTTAGGTCACCACGACAATGTTTGGAACGTTGCTTTGAACAACGCCAAATAACAGTTCCATTTTTATTGGTTCGTTTCACAATATATGAATATCCTTTATAGTATGCGTAAGGCTTACCATACCTAGTCACTGATACTTCCATATCAACTGTCGAGCATAGACTAAGCTCTAGTAAAGTCAACTTGGTAATAAGAATACTAGTTTAATGTGAGAGCAAATATGGATCCAAAGAGTTCAGGTAAAAGTGAAAGCAAATAAGCAAATATTAGAAACAAGAGTTGGGGTGAAAGTGGTCGCAAAGTGGTAGACCCATTACACAATAATTTCAGCACGACGAAGCTCTTGTTCAATTTCTTTGATTTCCCAATCGTGACCAGTATGGCCAGATTGACGTGAGGCATGCAACAACTGTAGCCGCTGGACGAGCTTATTGGGATTGTGCCAGTATACAAATTTAACAAATGGATTTTTAGGTGTAAACAAAGCATTACCATTATCATGATCATTATCATCATCGTCATTATCATCATCATGATCACCATTATCATCATGACCATCATCACTGTTACTATATAGTCCTTTTTGATCCTCTTGCAATACCACTTTATTTATAGTCTGAGTTGATTTTGACAGTGTTGAAGGTTTCTTGGACGTTGACAACTGTCCTAACATGACGTTTTGAGGACATGATAAGTCCTTTTGAACAAACACTGTACTATCTTTAGCCGCAATATCGTTTTCTTGAACTTGCTTTTTAGCATTTTGATAATTGTTTGTAAACAGTAAGCGTGGTTCGTTTCGAGCACTACATTGATGAACACTCACACTTAAAACCTTTCCATTTTTACTTTTCAGATTGCCTCGACATTTTGTTGACCTCTCTTTTGAGCATCGCCAGAATATTATTCCATTCACATTCTGGCGATTATAGTTATAGGAGTAGCCTTGATAGAGTGCACGTAGCCTACCTTTGTTGGTTGTAATAAGTTCCATAGTAGTAACTGACCTGTCAGTACGATGTTCACACTACAAAGGTTACAACTGTTTTGCTGATGGAGTGACCTACTATAAGCTTATATAAATGGCTTATGTGTTGGCTTATGTGTTGGCTTTTTGTGTTGGCTTTTTGTGTTGGCTTTTCATGTTGGCTTTTCGTGTTGGCTTATGTGTTGGCTTTTTGTGTTGGCTTTTTGTGTTGGCTTTTCGTGTTGGCTTTTGTGTTGGCTTATGTGTTGGCTTTTTGTGTTGGCTTTTTGTGTTGGCTTTTCATGTTGGCTTTTCGTGTTGGCTTTTCGTGTTGGCATTTCGTGTTGGCTTTTCGTGTTGGCTTTTTTTGTATTGGCCTTTCGTGTTGGCTTTTTGTATTGGCTTTTCGTGTTGGCTTTTTGTGTTGGCTTTAGTATTGGCTTTTGTATTGGCTTATTTGACAAGTTATTTGTGTCAATGTATTTAGTGGATTTTTTCTTGGTGTTGGAAAGTAGTTGAAAGAGAGGGAATATTTAAAGACTTAACCTCAGCTCACTAACCTAACATAACCTAACCTAACCTTTCAACTCTCAGATGTTAATTAAATTCTGTGCATAGTCGAGTTGGAGCCCAAGACCTCAGGGGTAAAAAAACAATTATTTTTGACGACTTATTTTGGTAACTTATTTTAATGGCTAACCTAACTTTGCCTAACCTAACCTAACCTAACCTAACCTCAGCTCACTTTGGATATTACTAGTAAGTGTTCATATCCTCTGCTAGGTAGCATGCTAGTAGTACAGGTAGTGCTCATATTTACCGCTAGATAGCAGAAACATACTTTGCATGTTGCATGTGACACTTGTGAAGTTTAACCACATGCAAGACGTGCTTGTATAAGTTCTCTATTTAAACTCAATATACAATTAACCACTAAATGTTCAGAACTAACATGTATAGCCATGTTTAGGGTATATAGGAGACCCTTAGCAAGAAAGGCTGTCTAACCCACGAGTGTACAGCCTTGTCATACGCAGTAAGCCCCTGTTGGCTTTCTCAAATTGTTGTTGTTGTTGTTTTCTGCCAACAGGGGCTTACTGCGTATGACAAGGCTGTACACTCGTGGGTTAGACAGCCTTTCTTGCTAAGGGTCTCCTATATACCCTAAACATGGCTATACATGTTAGTTCTGAACATTTAGTGGTTAATTGTATATTGAGTTTAAATAGAGAACTTATACAAGCACGTCTTGCATGTGGTTAAACTTCACAAGTGTCACATGCAACATGCAAAGTATGTTTCTGCTATCTAGCGGTAAATATGAGCACTACCTGTACTACTAGCATGCTACCTAGCAGAGGATATGAACACTTACTAGTAATATCCAAAGTGAGCTGAGGTTAGGTTAGGTTAGGTTAGGTTAGGCAAAGTTAGGTTAGCCATTAAAATAAGTTACCAAAATAAGTCGTCAAAAATAATTGTTTTTTTACCCCTGAGGTCTTGGGCTCCAACTCGACTATGCACAGAATTTAATTAACATCTGAGAGTTGAAAGGTTAGGTTAGGTTATGTTAGGTTAGTGAGCTGAGGTTAAGTCTTTAAATATTCCCTCTCTTTCAACTACTTTCCAACACCAAGAAAAAAATCCACTAAATACATTGACACAAATAACTTGTCAAATAAGCCAATACAAAAGCCAATACTAAAGCCAACACAAAAAGCCAACACGAAAAGCCAATACAAAAAGCCAACACGAAAGGCCAATACAAAAAAAGCCAACACGAAAAGCCAACACGAAATGCCAACACGAAAAGCCAACACGAAAAGCCAACATGAAAAGCCAACACAAAAAGCCAACACAAAAAGCCAACACATAAGCCAACACAAAAGCCAACACGAAAAGCCAACACAAAAAGCCAACACAAAAAGCCAACACATAAGCCAACACGAAAAGCCAACATGAAAAGCCAACACAAAAAGCCAACACAAAAAGCCAACACATAAGCCAACACATAAGCCATTTATATAAGCTTATAGTAGGTCACTCCATCAGCAAAACAGTTGTAACCTTTGTAGTGTGAACATCGTACTGACAGGTCAGTTACTACTATGGAACTTATTACAACCAACAAAGGTAGGCTACGTGCACTCTATCAAGGCTACTCCTATAACTATAATCGCCAGAATGTGAATGGAATAATATTCTGGCGATGCTCAAAAGAGAGGTCAACAAAATGTCGAGGCAATCTGAAAAGTAAAAATGGAAAGGTTTTAAGTGTGAGTGTTCATCAATGTAGTGCTCGAAACGAACCACGCTTACTGTTTACAAACAATTATCAAAATGCTAAAAAGCAAGTTCAAGAAAACGATATTGCGGCTAAAGATAGTACAGTGTTTGTTCAAAAGGACTTATCATGTCCTCAAAACGTCATGTTAGGACAGTTGTCAACGTCCAAGAAACCTTCAACACTGTCAAAATCAACTCAGACTATAAATAAAGTGGTATTGCAAGAGGATCAAAAAGGACTATATAGTAACAGTGATGATGGTCATGATGATAATGGTGATCATGATGATGATAATGACGATGATGATAATGATCATGATAATGGTAATGCTTTGTTTACACCTAAAAATCCATTTGTTAAATTTGTATACTGGCACAATCCCAATAAGCTCGTCCAGCGGCTACAGTTGTTGCATGCCTCACGTCAATCTGGCCATACTGGTCGCGATTGGGAAATCAAAGAAATTGAACAAGAGCTTCGTCGTGCTGAAATTATTGTGTAATGGGTCTACCACTTTGCGACCACTTTCACCCCAACTCTTGTTTCTAATATTTGCTTATTTGCTTTCACTTTTACCTGAACTCTTTGGATCCATATTTGCTCTCACATTAAACTAGTATTCTTATTACCAAGTTGACTTTACTAGAGCTTAGTCTATGCTCGACAGTTGATATGGAAGTATCAGTGACTAGGTATGGTAAGCCTTACGCATACTATAAAGGATATTCATATATTGTGAAACGAACCAATAAAAATGGAACTGTTATTTGGCGTTGTTCAAAGCAACGTTCCAAACATTGTCGTGGTGACCTAAAAAGTAAAAATAGTGAGGTTTTAAGTGTCAGTGATCATCAATGTAGTGTACCGCATGAAACACAGTTGCCGTCGACAAAAAAATCAAGAAAACCATATTGCTACTCAAAATAGTGCATTGCTTAATGATCAACGTTTAACCCCTGTTCTCAAAGTTATTTTTAATCCATCTTCCACATCGCAAGACTCATCAACATCACAAACTATGCAAGAGGTAGTGTTGTTGTTGTCGTTTTAAAGAGTGGAACAACTAGGTCATCTGTTGTTGATCTGCAAGGGGATCAAAGTGACTAAATAGTAATAACCATAAGGTTTTTATGTCAATACAACCATTGTGGCTTCCCCACTTTTCGAAAACAACATTGAATGGACATTGCTAGAAAATGATCTACAACAAGCCTTGTGTTTAAAACTATAACAGACTATTGTAAAGTGAGAAAGGCTTGTATTCAGTGTGCATTTATTGTCATAATCATGTATACTCTGCAATGTTAAATATATTAACTTTGTATAAAATAAAACAGCATTGTAACATCATTTTGCATTTATTTACAAACTTTATATACATTTTTTTTTGGTTTCATCATAATATTTTTAAAGACAACACTAAACACTAAAACATTACTATTCTATACACATATTTTCTTTCTTTTTCAGTATATTGTCATTACTTATATTTCCATTATTATTTCACATTATTTATTTATTTAATTAAAACGAACCATGCACCTATTGTTTTTAAAACCTTCATAAATTAAGTGTACAGGTTGTACAGCATTATTGACTTCATCAAAAACACTCTCCGACATATCATTAAACCGTATAGGCAGAAATGTCTCAAAGTTTTCACATACACAAAGTACACGATCACCATATGCTGTTTTCAATTTCCGAATCTTGATAATGCGGAATGGAATATGCGTTGGCAATTCGCTGAGCTTCTTTGTCTCTAAGCCACATGATTGTCCCACAGCATTCAAAACATTCATTGTAGTAGTCTATAAACAAAACAAAAGCATATCTATTACACTCTAAAACAGCTTTAATAATATTGTGCAATTAGGGATTTTGCACTATGCATGGTGAATAAATTATACTAGTTATGCAAGAAATGCCCTAACTGTAGCAGATACTACTTTTCTGCATATAGCACAAGTGTTAAGTTCTAATGCACACTTGACACAGGCTATCATGTGTCCACAGGGTAAAAATACAACACCTAGTTCATCTTGATAACAAATTTTACATAATTGTTGGTCACACTTTTGTATCTGTTCGTAACACAAGTCTTTTCTTTCAGCCTTATGTATTTGCTCCGCGTGCTCTAACTCTAAAGGCACTTTTATGTCTTGTGCTGCAATCACTTTTTCTTTACGAATAGTGTTCACAAATTCCTGACCTTTAAGCAACACCATGTATTTACAGTTTGGTAACCAACGAGCATGTTGCACAAAAGGGTCATCAGTCATTTGCCAATCCTTTAAAGCAAATCCACAATAAAAACATATTGTTTTATCCCCTTCACCAGTATAAAAAAATCCAGCTTCACTTAGCTGTTTGGTAGGGTGTTTTAATATTAATGGCCAAACATTTTTATAAGATTCGAAACGTTTTTCAACAGAGCTGTACTCTGAGTGTGCTAGTGCTTTAGTCTTGCAAACTCCCAATTTTTCAAAAGCACACGCCAATTCAACACTGTCTATGGCATATGGACCACATATATCGACACTACCGTTGGCTGGTAATACATCATTATTATTATTTATTTGTGATTCAGCAACGTAAGTAGCGGCCAAAGGCCTTGTGGTTCGGTAAAATGAATGCACGGGTAGGTTACCCACTTGCTTTCCAAGCATGTAAGGACAGTGAGGAGACCATCGCAAATGGTCTCTAAAGGGATCATCCCCTTCTTCCCAGTGTGAAAGTTCAATACGACAAAACACACAGCGCACCACATCTTCTCGGTTCAAGTAAAAAAAAAACGGCTTTTGCAAGTTCATGCGTCGACAAAAAGCCTACAGGCCAGGATTCAAATGTTAACCATCGATCATGTTCTGATTTTAAATTCAACCCACGTGGTAAACCAACTTGCTCACTTGTTGTATTTGGTACTAACGCCATGTGTTATAATAAAACTTTTTCTTATTGTAAGTTATTAACATTGCACAGAGTACTTTAAAGCATAATGCATGCTTGTTCACTGTCTGTTCATTACGTTAATGGCACATGACGACACCTAAAAGCAAACAAAATAACCCATCACTCAATCAATCAATCAATCAATACTTGTAAATAAAACGTTAACGTTAATTGACATTAATATATCAAAACACCATTAAAAATAAACTGTATGTTGGCACTAACAGTAACCCATGCACTTATTTTCTTTTTTATAAAGCTACAGTCATTTACATTCCCCCACCCTCCCTTTAACCAATATATAAACAAAAATGAATGTCATGTCATTTTGTTCACATTATCATGTTCAAACCTGTGGATATTCGTTGAGTCCATAGGGAACCACCCATAAATTAAATTTATTATTTTTATTTTTAGAAAATCCAACATGGCCTTGTACTTTTCCCAGTCAACAACAACAACATAGCCATTAATCAAGAAAGCAATCATTGTCCCAGTCATGTACAGGTAATGATTTTTTTTTTTGTCTACGAGTTTTCAGTAGTGGTAAAATGGAATAGCATTTTTAAGTTGGACTTACCTGAGTTTTAAACAGTTCACTCTTTGGCAGTGGTTTCGCTTTAGTGCGTTTCTGTTTTTTTTTTTCAGCGACTGCTACGGCAGTAAGGCTATTCTTTCCAAGTTTCTAAAAATAAATAAAATAAACCGCTATAAATACCTAAATTCAGGTTAATACATACATTTCATGAAATAAAACATAAAACAAAAAATGAAACAAGTTAGTTTAAAAAAATCATCTCACCTTTACTTGCAGTGACTTGTTACTCTTCCCTTTTAGTGGGCTCAAAAGTGCAATGGTTTCTTCTCCCTCAGACATGTAAGGTATGCCGGTTATCTGCAAACAAATAAATAAAATCATTAATTACTTAATCAATAAATAATTGCTTGTAAATATACATATATATTAATCAATAAATGTATAAATGAATAAGTATATAAATAAATACCTACCCCACAACACGGTTAAGTATTTTCCACCAACACCAAAACTGTTAAACAAGACCAGGGGTTTCATGCAACGCAGTGTGTTGAAAGGTAGTCCACCCAAGTGAGAGTGGAAATGATAACGACATGTCTTTATATATGCTACGTTGCATGTATAATCATTTTTTCCCACGCTTTGAACATTCTGTTATCGGTCACGTGGACAGCTAACGTCCCAGGCGAACACCTGTGGCGAATCAAATTTCACATGAACTTGCATTTTGTCACGTACGCAGCAAAACAGGATGTCACTTGTTAACAGTTATCGCGCACGTGGACAGATAACGTCTCAGACGAACACCTGCGGTAGATCAAATGTCACATGGACTTGCATTTTGTCACGTACGAAGCAAGACAGGATGTCACTGGTTTAGCGTGCCTGTGGTTTCACATGTGTGCACGCCTTTCGCACTTCCCTGCCACCACGATGGTCAGATTATTTCACCTTCAAGCGTCATGGTCATTTTTTTCCATTGCACCTGTTGTCAAGTCAGATCAACGCCTTCCAATAAGCTCAAATGATATTCACCTCCTGTAAGTTTGTTTTCTCTACTCGCTTCGACCAACATAGAATCAAGTTCTCATCACCGTTTACACGTTAAAGGTAAAATATCAGGAAAAACGCACCCTCGCTCTGTCATACACCGACCCGCCGAAATAGCGATTGATCTATTGAACACAGCCACCGTGGTCAGCGACACACACACACACACACACACACACCCAGCCGTATCGTCTCTCTCTCAACCGCCACGCTTCATGGACATTATAAACAGGCAAAGAAAAAGAAAACGTTTTTTCAACATGTATGGCGTTAGACCCATGTGAATTATTTTTTGAAAAAAAAATATCTACCACATTTGAAAGGGGGGCGTTAGCCCGAGTCCTAGGACACCTCGTACATGTCTCTAGCGTTATTGGTTCGTGAGATATCGGCAAAAATCACAAAAAACACGTGTTTACCCCCAAAATCGCGTTTCCCAATTTTTTTAAAATTACAACGAGTAGTTCATAGCAAAGAGGACATCTGTCCGAATCCTTGGACCCGTCGTACATGCCTCTAGCGTTATTGCTTCGTGAGATATCGACAAAATCACAAAAAAACACGTGTTTACCCCAAAACCGAGTTTCCAATTTTATTAAAAATTATAACGAGTAGTCCATAGCAGAGAGGACGTTACCCCGAGTCCTTGGACCTGTCGAACACGCCTCTAGCGTTATTGGTTCGTGAGATATAGCAAAAAGTCTAAAATCACGTTTTTACCCCAAAAAGACTGTGTTTCCAGATTTTCACATTTTCGACACCGACATTCCCGTAAAGAGCACGACGAGACGAAAAAAACGAATCCAAGCACGCCCTCCTAGCATGGCTCCTTCCATTCCAAGGTCGCAGGGGCTCACCACTTGCTTTTGTAAGCAGCTCCCCCACCATCCCACTACTGCAGGTTTTCATTCTAGAGACTTTAAATTTATTTTGGGGGTAGAGGGGGTAGGGACCATTGATTTACGTTAAACAATTTTTTTTGTAGAGTTCCTAGTTTCCAAAATATAGGATTTTCAAAATTCGAGTGTTTTCAAAAAAATATAAAAAATAAAAATTTTTTATTACAAAAAATAAAGGTCATAAAGACTGTTCGTTTGAGCCATGGCACAACGTTCTATCCTGTTTGGTTTTCAAACTATCACATAGTTTCGAAAACAAAAATTTTCAAAAAAATTTTGAAAAATATAATGAGTGGTCCATAGCAAAGAGGACGTCAGCCCGAGTCCAACAATACCTCATTTGTCAAAATCGGACCACGCGTTCGACAAATATTTAACATGACTAAGGCTTAGTAGTGGTAAGAGGAGGGTTCTAGAGTGGCTTGGAACACCCACTACTCCACTACTCCCAACATCTAAGTTATTAGCTCAGATAGCAAAGATACTGTTGTATTATGAGGGCCCAACATGTGGGTTATTAGCTCAGATAGCTAAGATACTGTTGTATTAAGAGGGCCCAACATGTGGGACATTAGCTCAGATAGATAAGATACTGTTGTATTTAGAGAGACCAACATTTAGGTTATTAGCTCAGTTAGCTAAGATACTGTTGTATTAAGAGAGCCCAACATCTAGGTTATTAGCTCAGATACCTAAGATACTGTTGTATTAAGAGAGCCCAACATCTAGGATGTTAGCTCAGATAGCTAAGATACTGTTTGATTATAAGAGCCCAACATCTAGGATATTAGTACAGATAGCTAATTTACTGTTGTATTAAGAAAGCCCAATATGAGGGTTATTAGCTCAGATAGCTAAGATACTGTTGTATAAAGAGAGCCCAACATCTAGGATGTTAGCTAAGATAGCTATGATACTGTTGTATTAATAGAGCCTAACATCTAGGTTATTAGCTCAGATAGCTAAGATACTGTTGTATTAATAGAGCCCAACATCTAAGTTATTAGCTCAGTTAGCTACGATGCTGTTGTATTAAGAGAGCCCAATATGTAGGAAATTAGCTCAGATAGCTAAGATAGTGTTGTATTAAGAGAGCCGAACATCTAGTATAATAGCTCAGATAGCTATGATACTGTTGTATTTAGAAAGCCCAACATTTAGGTTATTAGTTCAGATAGCTAAGATACTGTAGTATTAAATGAGCTCTATATCTAGGTTATTAGCTCAGATAGCTAAGATATTTTGTATTAAGAGAGCCCAAAATCTAGGTTATTAGCTCAGATAGCTAAGATACTGTTGTATTAAGAGAGCCTTACATCTAGGTTATTAGCTCAGATTACTATGATACTGTTGTATTAAGTGAGCCCAACATGAGGGTTATTAGCTCAGATAGCTAAGATAATGTTGTATTAATAGAGCCCAACATCTAGGTTATTAGTTCAGATAGCTAAGATACTGTTGTATTAAGAGGGCCCAACATGTGGGTTATTAGCTCAGATAGCTAAGATACTGTTGTATTAAGAGGGCCCAACATCTATGTTATTAGCTCAGACAGCTAAGATACTGTTGATTTAAGAGAACCCAACATCTAGGTTATTAGCCCAGATAACTAAGATACCGTTGTATTAAGAGAGCCCAACATCTAGGATGTTAGCTCAGATAGCTAAGATACTGTTGTATAAAGAGAGCCCAAAGTCTAGATTATTTGCTCTGATGGCTTAGATGTTGTATTAAGAGAGCCCAACATCTAGGATATTAGCTCAGATAGCTAAGATACTATTTTATTTATAGAGCCCAACATCTAGGTTATTAGCTCAGATAGCTAAGATATCATCATCATCATCATCATCATTTCACCTTATCCATCTCCTGCCGGGTCGGGGTATTTATGGCACTTCTCCACTTTCGTCTTTCCTTCCACCATTCTTCTTCCACGATCTTGTCCCAGTCCAGATTTCTTTTTCTTACGCCGTTCTTCACTGAATCCATCCACCTTGTTCTAGGTCTTCCTCTTGGTCTCTTACCCTTGCACTTGGCCTCCAGCTTCTGTCTTGGTATTCTATTTTCCTCCATCCTCTTTACATGTCCAAACCACCTTAGTTTATTCTTCTCAATTCTCTCATTTAGTTTTCCCATCCCAACTTCCTTCCTAACATCTTCATTCCTCACTCTGTCTTTCCTTGTCTTTCCTATCATACTTCTTAGGAATTTCATTTCACTGGCTTGGATTCTACTCTCTTGCCTGCTTGTCAGGGTCCAAGTCTCAGCTGCATAAGTTAATATGGGTACATAGTACACTTTATACATTACCTCCTTGCTTTTCCTTGGTATTTCCTTATCCCAAACAAGTTTTCTTACACTTTGATAGAATGCATTGCTCTGCTGTACCCTCATGCCAATCTCCATGTCCAACCTACCAGTTTGCATCAATTCACTTCCTAGGTATTTGAACGTGTCCACAATTTCCAAACTCTGACTTCCAATTTTCACAGTGCCCTTTCCTTGTCTTTCCCCTCTTGTCATCACCATGGTCTTACTTTTCTCTATACTGATTTTCAGGCCATACTTCTGAATATTTTCGTTCAGTGCATCTAGTTCTTTTGCACTTCTTCGGTGTTCCTTCTCCAGACCACAATATCATCTGCAAATAACATTAACTTCATTTCTTTATGTTCATATGCTTCCTTTGTTTCCTTTACAATTTCATCCATCACCATTATGAACAAGAGAGGTGACAGCACACTCCCCTGTCTTAGTCCAGTCTTGTTCCTAAACCAATCTGTCTTTCCAACTGGGGTCAGTACCCTGCTAACACAGTTGTTGTACATTGCTTGCACCATTTCCAACATTTCTCTTCCCAGTCTCTTCCTAACCATGGTTTCCCATACTGTTGTATTAAGAGAGCCCAATATCAAGGTTATTAGCTCAGATAGCTAAGATACTGTTGTATTAATAGAGCCCAACATCTAGGTTATTAACTCTGATAACTAAGGTGCTGATGTATTAAGAGAGCCCATCATCTAGGAAATTAGCTCAGATAGCTAAGATAGTGTTGTATTAACAAAGCCCAACATCTAGGATAATAGCTCAGATAGCTGAGATACTGTTGTATTAATAGAGCCCAACATCTAGTTTATTAGCTCAGACAGCTAAGATACTGTTGAATTAAGAGAATCCAACATCTGGGTTATTTGCTCAGATACCTAAGATACTGTTGTATTAAGAGAGCCCTACATCTAAGATGTTAGCTCAGATAGCTAAGATAGTGTTGTATTACGAGAGTCCTACATCTAGATTATTAGCTCTGATGGCTAAGATATTGTTGTATTAGGAGAGCCCAACATGTGTGTTATTAGCTCAGATAGCATATATACTGTTTTATTAAGAGAGCCCAACATGTGTATTATTAGCTCAGATAGCTAAGATTCTGTTGTATTAAGAGGGCCCAACATGTGGGTTATTAGCTCAGATAGCTAAGATACTGTTGTATTAAGAGAGCCCAACATGAAGGTATAAGCTCAGATAGCTAAGATACTGCTGAAGTATGAGAGCCCAACATGTGGGTTATTAGCTCAGATAGCTAAAGATACTGTTGTATTAAGGAGCCCAACATGTGGGATATTAGCTCAGAAAGCTAAGATACTGTTTTATTAAGAGAGCCGAACATCTAAGATGATAGCTCAGATAGCTATTATACTGTTGAATTAAGAGAGCCCATCATCTAGATTATTAGCTCTGATGGCTAAGATATTGTTGTATTAAGACAGCCCAACATCTAGGATGTTAGCTTAGATAGCTATGATAATGTTGAATTAATAGAGCCTAACATCTAGTTTATTAGCTCATATAGCTAAGATACTGTTGTATTAATAGAGCCCAACATCTAGGTTATTAGCTCAGATAGCTAAGATGCTGTTGTATTAAGAGAGCCCAACATGTAGGAAATTAGCTCAGACAGCTAAGATAGTGTTGTATTACGAGAGCCCAATATCTAGGATAATAGCTCAGATAGCTATGATACTGTTGTATTTAAAAAGCCCAACATTTAGGTTATTAGCTCAGAGAGCTAAGATACTGTTGTATTAAGAGAGCCCAACATCTAGGTTATTAGCTCAGATAGCAAAGATACTGTTGTATTAAGAGAGCCCATCATCTAGGTTATTAGCTCAGATAGCTAAGATACAAGTTTATTAATAGAGCCCAACATCTATGTTATTAGCTCAGATAGCTAAGAACTGTTGCACTAAGAGGGCCCATCATCTAGGTTATTAGCTCAGATAGCTAAGATACTGTTGTATCAAGAGAGCTCTATATCTAGGTTAATAGCTCAGATAGCTAAGATACTTTGTATTAAGAGAGCTCTATATCTAGGTTAATAGCTCAGATAGCTAAGATACTTTGTATTAAGAGATTCCTAAATCTAGGTTATTAGCTCAGATATCTAAGATACTGTTGTATTAAGTGAGCTCAACATGAGGGTTATTAGCTCAGATAGCTAAGATGCTGTTGTATTAAGAGAGCCCAACATCTAGTTTATTAGCTCAGATAGCTAAGATATTGTTGTATTAAGAGAGCCCAACATGTGGGAACTTATCTCAGATAGCTAAGATACTGTTGTATTAATTGAGCCCAACATACAAGGTATTAGCTCAGATAGCTACGATGCTGTTGTATTAAGACAGCCCAACATGTAGGAAATAAGCTCAGATAGCTAAGATACTGTTGTATTAAGAGAGCCCAACATGAGGTTTATTAGCTCAGATAGCTAAGATTCTGTTGTATTAAGAGAGCCCAACATCTATGTTATTCGCTCAGATAGCTAACATACTGTTGTATAATGAGAGCCCAACATGAATGTTATTAGCTCAGATAGCTACGATGCTGTTGTATTACGAGAGCCCAACATGTAGGAAATTAGCTCAGATAGCTAAGATACTGTTGTATTAAGAGAGCCCAACAGGAGGGTTATTAGCTCAGATAGCTAAGACACTCTTGTATTAAGAGAACCCATCATGTAAGTTATTATCTCAGATAGCTAAGATATTCTTCTAATAAGAGAGCCCAAATTGAGGGTTATTAGCTCAGATAATTCTGTTATTTTTGTATCAAGAAAACCCAACATGTGGGTTATTGGCTCAGATAGCCAAGATACTGTTGTGTTAACAGAGCCCAAAATTTAGGAAGTTAGCTCAGATAGCTAAGATACTGTTGAATTAATAGAGCCCAACATCTAGGTTATTAGCTCAGACAGCTAAGAAACTTTGTATTAAGACAGCCCAACATCTCGGTCATTAGCTCAGATAGAAAAGATACTGTTGTATTAAGAGAGCCCATCATCTAGTTTATTAGCTCAGATAGCTAAGATACTGTTGTATAAAGAAAGCCCAACATCTAAGTTATTAGCTCAGATAGCTAAGGTACTGTTGTATTAAGAGAGCCCAACATCTAGGATTTTAGCTCAGATAGATAAGATACTGTTGTATTAAGAATGCCCAACATGTGGGATATTATCTCAGACAGCTAAGATACTGTTGTATTTAGAGAGCCCATCATCTGGGTTATTGGCTCAGATAGCTAGGATACTTTGTATTAAGAGAGCCCAACATCTAGGTTATTAGCTCAGATACCTAAGATACTGTTCTATAAAGAGAGCCCAACATCTAAGATGTTAGCTCAGATAGCTAAGATACTGTTGTATAAAGAGAGCCCAACGTCTAGATTAGTAGATCTGATGGCTTAGATTTTCTTTTATTAAGGGAGCCCAACATCTAGGATATTAGCTCAGATAGCTAAGATACTATTTTATTAATAGAGCCCAACATCTTGGTTATTAGCTCTGACAACTAAGATGCTGTTGTATTAAGAGAGCCCAACATCTAGGAAATTAGCTCAGATAGCTAAGATAGTGTTGTATTAACAGAGCCCAACATCTAGGATAATAGCTCAGATAGCTGAGATACTCTTGTATTAATAGAGCCCAACATCTAGGTTATTAGCTCAGACAGCTAAGATACTGTTTAATTAAGAGAACTCAACATCTAGGTTATTAGCTCAGATACCTAAGATACTGTTGTATTAAGAGAGCCCAACATCTAGGATGTTAGCTCAGATAGCTAAGACACTGTTTGATTTTACGAGCCCAACATCTAGTATATATGCTCAGATTACTAATATACTTTTGTATTAAAGAGCCCAACATGAGGGATATTAGCTCATATAGCTGACATACTGTTGTATTAAGAGAGCCCAACATCTAGTTTATTAGCTTAGATAGCTAAGATACTGTTCTATTAAAAGAGCCCAACATCTAGGATGTTAGCTCAAATAGCTAAGGTACTTTTGTATTAAGAGAGCCCAACATCTAAATTATTAGCTCTGATGGCTATGATATTGTTGTATTAAGAGAGCACAACATGCGGGTTATTAGCTCAGATAGCAAAGATACTGTTGTATTAAGAGAGCCCAGCATGTGTATTATTAGCTCAGATAGCTAAGATTCTGTTTATTAAGAGAGCCCAACATGTGGGTTATTAGCTCAGATAGCTTAGATACTGTTGTATTAAGGGAGCCCAACATGAGGGTATTAGCTCAGATAGCTAAGATACTGCTGTATTAAGAGAGCCCAACATGTGGTTTATTAGCTCAGATAGCTAAGATACTGTTGTATTAAAGAGCCCAACATGTGGGATATTAGCTCAGATAGCTAAGATACTGTTGCATTAAGAGAGCCAAACATCTAGGTTTTTAGCTGAGATAGATAAGGTACTGTTGTATTAAGAATGCACAACATGTGGGATATTAGCTCAGATAGTTTGGATATTGATGTATTAAGAGAGCCCAACATCTATTTTTTAGCTCAGATAGATAAAATACTGTTGTATTAAGAATGCCCAACATGTGGGTTGTTAGCTCAGATAGCAATGATACTGTTGTATTTAGAGAGCCCATCATCTAGGTTATTAGCTCAGATAGCTAGGATACTGTTGTATTAAGAGAGCCCAACATCTAAGTTATTAGCTCAGATAGCTAAGATACTGTTGTATTAAGAGAGCCCAACATGTGGGTTATTAGCTCAGATAGCTAAGATACTGTTGTATTAAGAGAGCCAAAAATGTGGGATATTAGCTCAGATAGCTAAAATACTGTTGTATTTAGGGTGCCCAACATCTAGGTTATTAGCTCAGAGAGCTAAGATACTTTGTATTAAAAGAGCCCATCATCTACTTTATTAGCTCAGATAGCCAAGATACTGTTGTATTAAGAGAGCCCACCATCTAGGTTAATACCTCACAAAGCTAAGGTACTGTTGTACTAAGAGGGCCCAACATCTAGGTTATTAGCTCAGATAGCTAAGATACTGTTGTATAAAGAGAGCTCTATATCTAGGTTAATAGCTCCGATAGCTAAGATACTTTGTATTAAGAGAGCCCATAATCTAGGTTATTACCTCAGATAGCTAAGATACTGTTGTATTAAGAGAGCCCTACATCTAGTTTATTAGCTCAGATAACTAAGATACTGTAATATTAAGTGATCCCAACATGAGGGTTATTAGCTCAGATAGCTAAGATGCTGTTGTATTAAGAGAGCCCAACATCAAGGTTATTAGCTCAGATAGCTAGGATACTGTTGTATTAAGGGAGCCCAACATGTGGGTTATTATCTCAGATAGCTAAGATACTGTTATATAAATAGAACCCAACATCTAGGTTATTAGTTCAGATTGCTAAGATACTCTTGTATTAATCTAGTCCAACATGAGGTTTATTAGATCAGATAGCTAAGATTCTGTTGTATTAAGAGAGCCCAACATGTGGGTTATTAGCTCCGATAGCTAGGATACTGTTTGATTATAAGAGCCCAACATCTAGGATATTAGCTCAGATAGCTAGTATACTGTTGTATTCAGAGAGCCCAACATGAGGGTTATTAGCTCAGATAGGTGACATACTGTTGTATTAAGAGAGCCCAACATCTATGTTATGAACTCAGATAGCTATGATACTGTTGTATAAAGAGAGCCCCACATCTAGGATGTTAGCTTAGATAGCTATGATACTGTTGTATTAATAGAGCCTAACATCTATGTTATTTGCTCAGATAGTTAAGATACTGTTGTACTCAGAGGTCCCAACATCTAGGTAATTAGTTCAGATAGCTAAGATACTATTGTATTAATAGAGCTCTATATCTAGGTTATTAGCTCAGATAGCTAAGATAATTTGTATTAAGAGAGCCAAAAATCTAGGTTATTAGCTCAGATAGCTAGGATACTGTTGTTTTAAGAGAGCCTTACATCTAGGTTATTAGATCAGATAACTAAGATACTGTTGTATTAAGTGAGCCCAACCTGAGTGTTATTAGCTCAGATAGCTAAGATACTGTTGTATTAAGAGAGCCCTACATGTGGGTTATTAACTCAGATAGCTAAGATAATGTTGTATTAATTGAGCCCGACATCTAGGTTATTAGTTCAGGTAGCTAAGATACTGTTGTATTAAGTGAGACCAACATGAGGTTTATTAGCTCAGATAGCTATGATACTGTTTTATTAAGAGAGACCTACATATGCGTTATTAACTCAGATAGCTAAGATAATGTTGTATTAATAGAGCCCAACATCTAGGTTGTTAGCTCAGATAGCTAAGATACTGTTGTATTAAGAGAGCCGAACATCTAAGATGATAGCTCAGATAGCTATTATACTGTTGAATTAAGAGAGCCCATCATCTAGATTATTAGCTCTGATGGCTAAGATATTGTTGTATTAAGACAGCCCAACATCTAGGATGTTAGCTTAGATAGCTATGATAATGTTGTGTTAATAGAGCCTAACATCTAGTTTATTAGCTAAGATAGCTAAGATACTGTTGTATTAATAGAGCCCAACATCTAGGTTATTAGCTCAGATAGCTACGATGCTGTTGTATTAAGAGAGCCCAACATGTAGGAAATTAGCTCAGATAGCTAAGATAGTGTTGTATTAAGAGAGCCCAATATCTAGGATAATAGCTCAGATAGCATATGATACTGTTGTATTTACAAAGCCCAACATTTAGGGTATTAGCTCAGAGAGCTAAGATACTGTTGTATTAAGAGAGCCCAACATCTAGGTTATTAGCTCAGATAGCTAAGATACTGTTGTATTAAGAGAGCCCAACATTTAGGGTATTAGCTCAGAGAGCTAAGATACTGTTGTATTAAGAGAGCCCATCATCTAGGTTATTAGCTCGGATAGCTAAGATACTGTTGTATAAAGAGAGCTCTATATCTAGGTTAATAGCTCAGATAGCTAAGATACTTTGTATTAAGAGAGCCCAAAATCTAGGTTATTAGCTCAGATAGCTAAGATTCTGTTGTATTAAGAGGGCCCTTCATCCAGTTTATTAGCTCAGATATCTAAGATACTGTTGTATTAAGTGAGCCCAACATGAGGGTTATTAGCTCAGATAGCTAAGATGCTGTTGTATTAAGAGAGCCCAACATCTAGGTTATTAGCTCAGATAACGACGATATTGTTGTATTAAGAGAGCCCAACATGTGGGTTCTTATCTCAGATAGCTAAGATACTGTTGTATTAATTGAGCCCAACATATAAGTTATTAGCTCAGATAGCTACGATGCTGTTGTATTAAGAGAGCCCAACATGCAGGGAATTAGCTCAGATAGCTAAGATACTGTTGTATTAAGAGAGCCCAACATGAGGTTTATTAGCTCAGATAGCTAAGATTCTGTTGTATTAAGAGAGCCCAACATCTATGTTATTAGCTCAGATAGCTAACATACTGTATAATGAGAGCCCAACATGAATATTATTAGCTCAGATAGCTAAGATATTGTTTAATTATGAGAGCCCAACAGGATGGTTATTAGCTCAGATAGGTAAGACACTCTTTTATTAAGAGAACCCATCTTGTAAATTATTATCTCAGATAGCTAATATATTCTTCTATTAAGAGAGCCGAAATTGAGGGTTATTAGCTCAGATAATTCTGTTATTGTTGTATCAAGAAAACCCAACATGTGGGTAATTAGCTCAGATAGCAAAGATACTATTTTATTAAGAGAGCCCAACATCTAGGTTATTAGCTCAGATAGCTAAGATATTGTTGTATTAAGAGAGCCCAACATGTGGGTTCTTATCTCAGATAGCTAAGATACTGTTGTATTAATTGAGCCCAACATATAAGTTATCAGCTCAGATAGCTACGATGCTGTTGTATTATGAGAGCCGAAGATGTAGGAAATTAGCTCAGATAGCTAAGATACTGTTGTATTATGAGAGCCCAACATGAGTTTTTTAGCTCAGATAGCTAAGATTCTGTTGTATTAAGAGAGCCCAACATCTATGTTATTAGCTCAGATAGCTAAGATACTGTTGTACTCAGAGGTCCCAACATCTAGGTAATTAGTTCAGATAGCTAAGATACTATTGTATTAATAGAGCTCTATATCTAGGTTATTAGCTCAGATAGCTAAGATAATTTGTATTAAGAGAACCCAAAATCTAGGTTATTAGATCAGATAGCTAGGATACTGTTGTATTAAGAGAGCCTTACATCTAGGTTATTAGTTCAGATAACTAAGATACTGTTGTATTAAGTGAGCCCAACATGGGGTTTATTAGCTCAGATAGCTAAGATTCTGTTGTATTAAGACAGCCCAACATCTAGGTTATTAGCTCAGATAGCAAACATACTGTTTTTATTATGAGAGCCCAACTTGAAGGTTATCAGCTCAGATAGCTAAGACAATCTTGTATTAAGAGATCCCAACCTGTAGGTTATTATCTCAGATAGCTAAGATATTCTTCTATTAAGGGAGCCCAAATTGAGGGTTATTAGCTCAGAAAATTCTGTTACATTTGTATCAAGAGAACCCAACATGTGGGTCATTAGCTCAGATACTGTTGTATTAAGAGAGACCAAAATGTGTGTTATTATCTCAGATAACTAAGATACTGTTGTATTAACCGAGCCCAACATCCAGGATATTAGCTCAAATAGCTAAGATACTGATGTATAAAGAGAGCCCAACGTCTGGATTATTAACTCTGATGGCTTAGGTATTGTTGTATTAAGAGAGCCCAACATCTAGGATATTAGCTCAGATAGCTAAGTTACTATTGTATTAATAGAGCCCAACATCTAGGTAATTAGCTCAGATAGCTAAGATAGAGTTGTATTAAGAGAGCCCAATATCAATGTTATTAGCTCAGATAGCTAAGATACTGTTGTATTAATAGAGACCAACATCTAGGTTATTAGCTCAGATAACTAAGATGCTGTTGTATTAAGAGAGCCTAACTTCTAGGAAATTACCTCACATAGCTAAGATACTGTTGTATTAATAGAGCCCAACATCTAGGTTATTAGCTCAGATAGCTAAGATACTGTTCAATTAAGAGAGCCCAACTTGAAGGTTATCAGCTCAGATAGCTAAGATACTGTTGTATTAAGAGAGCCCAACATGAGGGTTATTAGCTCAGATAGCTGACATACTGTTGTATTAAGAGAGCCCAACATCTAGGTTATTAGCTCAGATAGCTAAGATACTGTTGTATTAAGAGAGCTCAACATCTAGGATGATAGCTCAGATAGTTATTATACTGCTGAATTAAGAGAGCCCAACATCTAGATTATTAGCTCTGATGGCTAGGATATTGTTGTATTAAGAGAGCCCTACATCTAGCATATTAGCTTAGATAGCTATGATACTGTTGTATTAATAGAGCCTAACATCTAGGTTATTAGCTCAGATAGCTAAGATACTGTTGGGTTAATAGAGCCCAAAATCTAAGTTATGAGCTCAGATAGCTACGATGCTGTTGTATTAAGAGAGCCCCAATGTAGGAAATTAGCTCAGATAGCTAAGATAGTATTGTTTTAAAAGATCCCAATATCTAGGATAATAGCTCAGATAGCTATGATACTGTTGCATTTAGAAAGCCCAACATTTAGGTTATTAGCTCTGAGAGCTAAGATACTGTTGTATTAAGAGAGCCTAACATCTAGATTATTAGCTCTGATGGCTAAGATATTGTTGTATTAGGAGAGCCCAACATGTGTGTTATTAGCTCAGATAGCATATATACTGTTGTATTAAGATAGCCCAACATGTGTATTATTAGCTCAGATAGCTAAGATTCTGTTGTATAAGAGAGCCCAACATGTGGGTTATTAGCTCAGATAGCTAAGATACTGTTGAATTTAGAGAGCCCAACATGAAGGTATTAGCTCAGATAGCGAAGATACTCCTGTATTATGTGAGCCCAACATGTGGGTTATTAGCTCAGATAGCTAAGATACTGTTGTATTAAGGAGCCCAACATGTGGGATATTAGCTCATATAGCTAAGATACTGTTTTATTAAGAGAGCACAACATCTAGGTTTTAGCTCAGATAGATAAGATACTGTTGTTTTAAGAATGCCCAACATGTGGGATATTAGCTCAGACAGCTAAGATACTGTTGTATTTAGAGAGTCCAACATCTAGTTTATTAGCTCAAATAGCTAAGATGCTTTGTATTAAGAGAGCCCAACATCTAGGTTATTAGCTCAAATACCTAAGATACTGTTGTATTAAGAGAGTCCAACATGATGGTTGTTAGCTCCGATAACTAAGATACTGTTGTATTAAGAGAGCCCAACGTCTAGATTATTAGCCCTGATGGCTTTGATATTGTTGAATTAAGAGAGCCCAACATCTAGGATATTAGCTCAGATAGCTAAGATAGTATTTTATTAATAGAGCCCAACATCTATGTTATTAGCTCAGAGGGCTAAGATACGGTTGTATTAAGAGAGCCCAATATCAAGGTTATTAGCTCAGATAGCTAAGATACTCTTGTATTAGTAGAGCCCTACATCTAGGTTATTAGCTCTGATAACTAAGTTTCTGTCGTATTAAGAGAGCCCAACATCTAGGAAATTAGCTCAGATAGCTAAGATAGTGTTGTATTAACAGAGCCCTACACCTAGGATAATAGCTCAGATAGCTGAGATACTGTTGTATTAATAAAGCCCAACATCTAGGTTATTAGCTCAGACAGCTAGGATACTGTTCAATTAAGAGAACCCAACATCTAGGTTATTAGCTCAGATACCTAAGATACTGTTGTATTAAGAGAGCCCAACATCTAGGATGTTAGCTCAGATAGCTAAGATACTGTATGATTATAAGAGCCCAACATGTAGTATATATGCTCAGGTAGCTAATATAGTGTTGTATTAAGAGAGCCCAACATGAGGGATATTAGCTCAGATAGCTGATATACTGTTGTATTAAGAGAGCCCAACATCTAGGTTATTAGCTTAGATAGCTATGATACTGTTCTATTAAGAGAGCCCAACATCTAAGATGTTATCTCAGATAGCTAAGATACTGTTGTATTAAGAGAGCCCAACATCTAGATTATTAGCTCTGATGGCTAAGATATTATTGTATTTAGAGAGCCCAACATGTGGGTTATTAGCTCAGATAGCATTGATACTGTTGTACTATGAGAGCCCAACATGTGTATTATTAGCTCATATAGCTAAGATTCTGTTGTATTAAGAGAGCCCAACATGTGTGTTATTAGCTCGGATAGCTAAGATACTGTTGTATTAAGAGAGCTTAACATGAGTGTATTAGCTCAGATAGCTAAGATACTGCTGTATTATGAGAGCCCAACCTGTCGGTTATTAGCTCAGATAACTAAGATACTGTTGTATTAAAGAGCCCAACATGTGGGATATTAGCTCAGATAGCTAAGATACAGTTGTATTAAGAGAGCCCAACATCTATTTTTTTAGCTCAGATAGATAAAATACTGTTGTATTAAGAATGCCCAACATGTGGGTTGTTAGCTCAGGTAGCTAAGATACTGTTGTATTTAGAGAGCCCAACATCTAGGTTATTAGCTCAGATAGCTAAGATACTGTTGTATTAAGAGAGCCAAACTTGTGGGTTATTAGCTCAGATAGCTAAGATACTGTTGTATTAAGAGAGCCGAACATGTGGGATATTAGATCAGATAGCTAAGATACTGTTGCATTTGGGGGCCCAACATCTAGGTTATTAGCTCAGATAGCTAAGATACTTTGTATTAAGAGAGCCCATCATCCACTTTATTATCTCAGATAGCCAAGATACTGTTGTATTAAGAGAGCCCATCATCTAGGTTATTAGCTCACATAGCTAAGATACTGTTGATTTAAGAGAGCCCAACATCTAGGTTATTAACTCAGATAACTAAGATATTGTTGTATTAGAGAGCCCAACATCTACGTTATTAGCTCAGATAGCTAAGATACTGTTGTATTAAGAGAGCCCAACATCCAGGTTATTAAAAGCTCAGAGAGCTAAGATACTGTTGTATTAACAGAGCCCAACATCTAGGTTATTAGTTCAGATAGTTAAGGTACTGTTGTATTAAGAGAGCCCAACATCTAGGTTATTAGCTCAGACAGCTAAGATACTGATGTATTAAGGCAGCCCAACATCTAGGACATTAGCTCAGATAGCTAAGATACTGTTGTATTAAGAGAGCCCAACATCTAAGATGTTAGCTCAGATAGCTATGATACTGTTGTATTAATAGAGCCTAACATCTAGGTTATTAGCTCAGATAGCTAAGATAGTGTTGTATTAAGAGAGCCCAACATCTAGGATAATAGCTCAGATAGCAATGATACTGTTGTATTTAGAAAGCCCAACATTTAGTTTATTAGCTGAGAGAGATAAGATACTGTTGTATTATGAGAGCCCAACATCTAGATTATTAGCTCAGATAGCTAAGATACTGGTGTATTAAGAGAGCCCATCATCTAGGTTATTAGCTCAGATAGCTAAGATACTATTGTATTAATAGAGTCCAACATCTAGGTTATTAGCTCAGATAGCTAAGATACTGTTGTAATAAGAGAGCCCAACATGTGGGTTATTATCTCGGATAGCTAAGATACTGTTGTATTATTAGAGCCCAACATCTAGGTTACTAGTTCAGATAGCTAAGATTCTGTTGTATTAAGAGAGCCCAACATGAGGTTTATTAGCTCAGATAGCTATGATACTGTTGTATTAAGAGAGCCCTACTTGTGGGTTATTAATTCAGATAGCTAGGATAATGTTGTATTAATAGAGACCAACATCTTGGTTATTAGTTGAGATAGCTAAGATACTGTTGTATTAAGCGAGCCCAACTTGTGGTTTATGAGCTCAGATAGCTATGATTCTGTTGTATTAAAAGAGCCCAACACGTGGGACATTTGCTCAGATAGCTAAGATACGGTTGTATTTAGAGAGACCAAGATCTAGGTTATTAGCTCAGATAGATAAGTTACTTTATATTAAGAGAGCCCATCATCTAGTTTATTAGCTCAGATAGCCAATATACTGTTCTATTAAGAGAGCCCATCATCTAGGTTATTAGCTGAGATAGCTAAGATACTGTTTGATTATAAGAGCCCATCATGAGGGTTATTAGCCCAGATAGCTAAGATAATGTTGAATTTAGTGAGCCCAACATGTGGGATATTAGCTCAGATAGCTAAGATAATTTGTATTAAGAGAGCCCATCATCTACGTTATTAGCTCAGTTAGCTTTGATAATTTGTATTAAGAGTGCCCATCATTTACGTTATTAGCTCAGTTAGCTAAGATACTGTTTTATTATGAGTGCCCAACATCTAGGTTATTAGCTCAGAAAGCTAAGATACTGTTGTATTAAGAGAGCCCAACATCTAGGTATCAGCACAGATACTTAAGATACCGTTGTATTAAGAGAGCCCAACATCTAGGATGTTAGCTCAGATAGCTAATATACTGTTTTATTATAAGAGCCCATCATCTAGGATATTAGCTTAGATAGCTAATATACTGTTGTATTAAAAGAGCCCAACATGAGTGTTACTAGCTCAGATAGAAGACATACTGTTGTATTAAGAGAGCCCAACATCTGGGTTATTAACTCAGATAGCTAAGATACTGTTGTATAAAGAGAGCCCAACATCTAGCATGTTAGCTTAGATAGCTATGATACGGTTGTATTAATAGAGCCTAACATCTAGGTTATTAGCTCAGATAGCTAAGATACTGTTGTATTAATAGAGCCCAACATTTAGGTTATTAGCTCAGTTAGCTACGATGCTGTTGTATTAAGAGAGCCTAACATGTAGGAAATTAGCTTAGATAGCTAAGACAGTGTTGTATTAAAAGATCCCAATATCTAGGATAATAGCTCAGATAGCTATGATACTGTTGTATTTAGAAAGCCCAACATTTAGGTTATGAGCTCTGAGAGCTAAGATACTGTTGTATTAAGAGAGCCCAACATCTAAGTTATTAGCTCAGTTAAGTTACTGTTGTATTAAGGGAGCCCATCATCTGGGTTATTAGCTCAGATAGCTAAGATACTGTTGTATTAAGAGAGCCCAAAATCTAGGTTATTAGCTCAGATAGCTAGGATACTGTTGTATTAAGAGAGCCTTACATCTAGGTTATTAGCTCAGATAACTAAGATACTGTTGTATTAAGTGTGCCCAACATGAGTGTTATTAGTTCAGATAGCTAAGATACTGTTGTATTAAGAGAGCCCTACATGTGGGTTATTAACTCAGACAGCTAAGATAACGTTGTATTAATAGAGCCCAACATCTAGGTTATTAGCTCAGATAGCTAACATACTCTTGTATTATGAGAGCCCAACTTGAAGGTTATTATCACAGATAGCTAAGATATTCTTCTATTAAGGGAGCCCAAACTGAGGGTTATTAGCTCAGATAATTCTGTTACATTTGTATCAAGAAAACCCAACATGTGGGTTATTAGCTCAGATACTGTTGTATTAAGAGAGCCCAACATGTGGGTTATTAGCTCAGATAGCTAAGATACTGTTGTATAAAGAGAGCCCAACATGTGGGATATTAGCTCAGATAGCTAAGATACTGTTGTATTTGGGGGCCCAACATCTAGGTTATTAGCTCCGATTGCTAAGATACTGTTGTATTAATATAGCCCAACATCTATGTTATTAGCGCAGATAGCTAAGATAGTGTTGTACTAAGAGGGCCCAACATCTAGGTTATTAGTTCAGATAGCTAAGATACTGTAGTATTAAGAGAGCTCTATATCTAGGTTATTAGCTCAGATAGCTAAAATACTTTGTATTAAGACAGCAGAAAATCAAGGTTATTAGCTCAGATAGCTAAGATACTGTTGAATTAAGAGAGCCCAACATCTAGGTTATTAGCTCAGATACCTAAGATACTGTTGTATTAATAGAGCCCAACATCTAGGTTATTAGCTCAGATAGCTAAGATACTGTTGTATTAATAGAGCCCAACATCTAGTTATTAGCTCTGATAACTAAGATGCTGTTGTATTAAGAGAGCCCAACATCTAGGAAATTAGCTCAGATAGCTAAGATACTGTTGTATTAAGAGAGCCCAACATCTAGGTTATTAGCTCAGATATTTAAGAAACTGTTGTATTAAGTGAACCCTACATCTAGGTCACTAGCTCAGATATCTAAGATACTGTTGTATTAAGTGAAACCAACATGAGGGTTATTAGCTCAGATAGCTAATATGCTGTTGTATTAAGAGAGCCCAACATCTAGGTTATTAGCTCAGATATCTAAGATACTGTTGTGTTAAGAGAGCCCAACATGTGGGTTATTATCTCAGATAGCTATGATACTGTTGTATTAATAGAGCATAACATGAGGGTTATTAGCTCAGATTTCTAAGATACTGTTGTATTAAGGGAGCCCTACATCTAAGTTATTAGCTCAGATATCTAAGATACTGTTGTATTAAGTGAACCCAAAATGAGGGTTATTAGCTCAGATAGCTAATACGCTGTTGTATTAAGAGAGCCCAACATCTAGGTTATTAGCTCAGATATCTAAGATACTGTTGTATTAAGAGAGCCCAACATGTGGGTTATTATCTCAGATAGCTAAGATACTGTAGTATTAAGTGAGCCCTACATCTAGGTTATTAGCTCAGATAGCTAAGATACTGTTGTATTAAGAGAGCCTATATCTATGTTATTAGCTCAGATAGCTAAGATACTTTGTATTAACAGTGCCCAACATCTAGTTTAATAGCTCAGATAGCTAAGATACTGTTGTATAAAGAGAGCCCTCCATCTAGGTTATGAGCTCAGATATCTAAGATGCTGTTGTATTATGTGAGCCCAACATGAGTGTTATTAGCTCAGATAGCTACGATGCTGTTGTATTAAGAGAGCCCATAACCTAGGTTATTATCTAAGATAGCAAATATACTGTTTGATTTTAAGAGCCCATCATGTGGGTTATTAGCTCAGATAGATAAGATACTGTTGTATTTAGAGAGCCCAACATGTGGGATATTAGCTCAGACAGCTATGATACTGTTGTATTAAGAGAGCCCAACATCTAGGTTTTTAGCTCAGAAAGATAAGATACTGTTTTATTAATAGAGCTCAAGATCTATGTTATTAGCTCAGATAGCTAAGATACTGTTGTATAATGAGAGCTCTATATCTAGGTTAATAGCTCAGATAGCTAGGATACTTTGTATTAAGAGAGCCCAAAATCTAGGTTATTAGCTCAGATAGCTAAGATACTGTTGTAATAAGAGTGTCCAACATGTGGGATATTAGATCAGATAGCTATGATACTGTTGTATTTAGAGAGCCCAACATCTACGTTTTTAGCTGAGATAGATAAGATACTGTTGTATTAAGAATGCCCAACATGTGGGATATTAGCTCAGATATATAAGATACTGTTGTATTTAGAGAGCCCAACATCTAGGTTATTAGCTCAGATATCTAAGATACTTTTTAAAGAGAGCAAAACATCTACGTTATTAGCTCAGATAGCTAAGATACTGTTGTATTAAGAGTGTCCAAAATGTGGGTTAATAGCTCAGATAACTAAGATACTGTTGTATTTAGAGAGCCCAACATCTAGGTTATTAGCTCAGATAGCTAGGATACTTTGTATTACGAGGGCCCATCATCTAGATTATTGGCTCTGATAGGTAAGATACTGTTGTATTAAGAGAGCCCAACATCTAGGTTATTAGCTCAGACAGCTAAGGTACTGTTGTATTATGATGGCCCAACATCTTGGATGTTAGCTCAGATAGCTATGATACTGTTGTATTAAGAGAGACCAACATGTGGGATATTAGCTCAGATAGCAAAGATACTGTTTGATTATAAGAGCCCAACATCTAGGATATTAGCTCAGATAGCTAAGGTACTTTGTATTAAGAGAGCCCAACATCTAGGTTATTAGCTCAGATACTTAAGATACAGTTGTATTAAGAGTGCCCAATATCTTGGATGTTAGCTCAGATAGCTATGATATTGTTTGATTATAAGAGCCCAACATCTAGGATATTAGCTCAGATAGCTAATATACTGTTTTGTTAAGAGAGCCCAACATGAGGGTTATTAGCTCAGATAGCTGACATTCTGTTGTATTAAGAGAGCCCAACATCTAGGTTATTAGCTCAGATAGCTTTGATAATTTGTATTAAGAGTGCCCATCATTTACGTTATTAGCTCAGTTAGCTAAGATACTGTTTTATTATGAGTGCCCAACATCTAGGTTATTAGCTCAGAAAGCTAAGATACTGTTGTATTAAGAGAGCCCAACATCTAGGTATCAGCACAGATACTTAAGATACCGTTGTATTAAGAGAGCCCAACATCTAGGATGTTAGCTCAGATAGCTAATATACTGTTTTATTATAAGAGCCCATCATCTAGGATATTAGCTTAGATAGCTAATATACTGTTGTATTAAAAGAGCCCAACATGAGTGTTACTAGCTCAGATAGAAGACATACTGTTGTATTAAGAGAGCCCAACATCTGGGTTATTAACTCAGATAGCTAAGATACTGTTGTATAAAGAGAGCCCAACATCTAGCATGTTAGCTTAGATAGCTATGATACGGTTGTATTAATAGAGCCTAACATCTAGGTTATTAGCTCAGATAGCTAAGATACTGTTGTATTAATAGAGCCCAACATTTAGGTTATTAGCTCAGTTAGCTACGATGCTGTTGTATTAAGAGAGCCTAACATGTAGGAAATTAGCTTAGATAGCTAAGACAGTGTTGTATTAAAAGATCCCAATATCTAGGATAATAGCTCAGATAGCTATGATACTGTTGTATTTAGAAAGCCCAACATTTAGGTTATGAGCTCTGAGAGCTAAGATACTGTTGTATTAAGAGAGCCCAACATCTAAGTTATTAGCTCAGTTAAGTTACTGTTGTATTAAGGGAGCCCATCATCTGGGTTATTAGCTCAGATAGCTAAGATACTGTTGTATTAAGAGAGCCCAAAATCTAGGTTATTAGCTCAGATAGCTAGGATACTGTTGTATTAAGAGAGCCTTACATCTAGGTTATTAGCTCAGATAACTAAGATACTGTTGTATTAAGTGTGCCCAACATGAGTGTTATTAGTTCAGATAGCTAAGATACTGTTGTATTAAGAGAGCCCTACATGTGGGTTATTAACTCAGACAGCTAAGATAACGTTGTATTAATAGAGCCCAACATCTAGGTTATTAGCTCAGATAGCTAACATACTCTTGTATTATGAGAGCCCAACTTGAAGGTTATTATCACAGATAGCTAAGATATTCTTCTATTAAGGGAGCCCAAACTGAGGGTTATTAGCTCAGATAATTCTGTTACATTTGTATCAAGAAAACCCAACATGTGGGTTATTAGCTCAGATACTGTTGTATTAAGAGAGCCCAACATGTGGGTTATTAGCTCAGATAGCTAAGATACTGTTGTATAAAGAGAGCCCAACATGTGGGATATTAGCTCAGATAGCTAAGATACTGTTGTATTTGGGGGCCCAACATCTAGGTTATTAGCTCCGATTGCTAAGATACTGTTGTATTAATATAGCCCAACATCTATGTTATTAGCGCAGATAGCTAAGATAGTGTTGTACTAAGAGGGCCCAACATCTAGGTTATTAGTTCAGATAGCTAAGATACTGTAGTATTAAGAGAGCTCTATATCTAGGTTATTAGCTCAGATAGCTAAAATACTTTGTATTAAGAGAGCAGAAAATCAAGGTTATTAGCTCAGATAGCTAAGATACTGTTGAATTAAGAGAGCCCAACATCTAGGTTATTAGCTCAGATACCTAAGATACTGTTGTATTAATAGAGCCCAACATCTAGGTTATTAGCTCAGATAGCTAAGATACTGTTGTATTAATAGAGCCCAACATCTAGTTATTAGCTCTGATAACTAAGATGCTGTTGTATTAAGAGAGCCCAACATCTAGGAAATTAGCTCAGATAGCTAAGATACTGTTGTATTAAGAGAGCCCAACATCTAGGTTATTAGCTCAGATATTTAAGAAACTGTTGTATTAAGTGAACCCTACATCTAGGTCACTAGCTCAGATATCTAAGATACTGTTGTATTAAGTGAAACCAACATGAGGGTTATTAGCTCAGATAGCTAATATGCTGTTGTATTAAGAGAGCCCAACATCTAGGTTATTAGCTCAGATATCTAAGATACTGTTGTGTTAAGAGAGCCCAACATGTGGGTTATTATCTCAGATAGCTATGATACTGTTGTATTAATAGAGCATAACATGAGGGTTATTAGCTCAGATTTCTAAGATACTGTTGTATTAAGGGAGCCCTACATCTAAGTTATTAGCTCAGATATCTAAGATACTGTTGTATTAAGTGAACCCAAAATGAGGGTTATTAGCTCAGATAGCTAATACGCTGTTGTATTAAGAGAGCCCAACATCTAGGTTATTAGCTCAGATATCTAAGATACTGTTGTATTAAGAGAGCCCAACATGTGGGTTATTATCTCAGATAGCTAAGATACTGTAGTATTAAGTGAGCCCTACATCTAGGTTATTAGCTCAGATAGCTAAGATACTGTTGTATTAAGAGAGCCTATATCTATGTTATTAGCTCAGATAGCTAAGATACTTTGTATTAACAGTGCCCAACATCTAGTTTAATAGCTCAGATAGCTAAGATACTGTTGTATAAAGAGAGCCCTCCATCTAGGTTATGAGCTCAGATATCTAAGATGCTGTTGTATTATGTGAGCCCAACATGAGTGTTATTAGCTCAGATAGCTACGATGCTGTTGTATTAAGAGAGCCCATAACCTAGGTTATTATCTAAGATAGCAAATATACTGTTTGATTTTAAGAGCCCATCATGTGGGTTATTAGCTCAGATAGATAAGATACTGTTGTATTTAGAGAGCCCAACATGTGGGATATTAGCTCAGACAGCTATGATACTGTTGTATTAAGAGAGCCCAACATCTAGGTTTTTAGCTCAGAAAGATAAGATACTGTTTTATTAATAGAGCTCAAGATCTATGTTATTAGCTCAGATAGCTAAGATACTGTTGTATAATGAGAGCTCTATATCTAGGTTAATAGCTCAGATAGCTAGGATACTTTGTATTAAGAGAGCCCAAAATCTAGGTTATTAGCTCAGATAGCTAAGATACTGTTGTAATAAGAGTGTCCAACATGTGGGATATTAGATCAGATAGCTATGATACTGTTGTATTTAGAGAGCCCAACATCTACGTTTTTAGCTGAGATAGATAAGATACTGTTGTATTAAGAATGCCCAACATGTGGGATATTAGCTCAGATATATAAGATACTGTTGTATTTAGAGAGTCCAACATCTAGGTTATTAGCTCAGATATCTAAGATACTTTTTAAAGAGAGCAAAACATCTACGTTATTAGCTCAGATAGCTAAGATACTGTTGTATTAAGAGTGTCCAAAATGTGGGTTAATAGCTCAGATAACTAAGATACTGTTGTATTTAGAGAGCCCAACATCTAGGTTATTAGCTCAGATAGCTAGGATACTTTGTATTACGAGGGCCCATCATCTAGATTATTGGCTCTGATAGGTAAGATACTGTTGTATTAAGAGAGCCCAACATCTAGGTTATTAGCTCAGACAGCTAAGGTACTGTTGTATTATGATGGCCCAACATCTTGGATGTTAGCTCAGATAGCTATGATACTGTTGTATTAAGAGAGACCAACATGTGGGATATTAGCTCAGATAGCAAAGATACTGTTTGATTATAAGAGCCCAACATCTAGGATATTAGCTCAGATAGCTAAGGTACTTTGTATTAAGAGAGCCCAACATCTAGGTTATTAGCTCAGATACTTAAGATACAGTTGTATTAAGAGTGCCCAATATCTTGGATGTTAGCTCAGATAGCTATGATATTGTTTGATTATAAGAGCCCAACATCTAGGATATTAGCTCAGATAGCTAATATACTGTTTTGTTAAGAGAGCCCAACATGAGGGTTATTAGCTCAGATAGCTGACATTCTGTTGTATTAAGAGAGCCCAACATCTAGGTTATTAGCTCAGATAGCTAAGGTACTATTGTATTAAAAGAGCCCAACATCCAGCATGTTAGCTCAGATAGTTAAGATACTGTTGTATTAAGAGAGCCCTTCATCTAGATTATGAGCTCTGAAGGCTAAGATATTGTTGAATTAGGAGAGCCCAACATCTAGGATATTAGCTTAGATAGCTAAGATACTGTTGTATTAATAGAGCCCATCATCTACGTTATTAGTTTAGATAGCTAAGATACTGTTGTATTAATAGAGGCCAACATCTAGGTTATCAGCTTAGATAGCTAGGATGCTGCTGTATTAAGACAGCCCAGCATCTAGGAATTTAGCTCAGATAGCTAAGATAGTGTTGTATTAAGGAAGACCAATATCTAAGTTATTAGCTCAGATAGCTATGATACTGTTGTATATAGAAAGCCCAACATCTAGGTTATTGGCTCAGAGAGCTAGGACACTGTTGTATTAAGAGTGCCCAACATCTAGGATATTAGCTCAGATAGCTAAGATACTGTTGTATTAATAGAGCCCAACATCTAGGTTATTAGCTCAGATAGCTAAGATACTGTTGTATTAATAGAGCCCAATATCTATGTTATTTGCTCAGATAGCTAAGGTACTGTTGTACTAAGAGGGCCCAACATCTAGGTTATTAGCTCAGATAGCTATGATACTGTTGTATTAAGAGAGCATTATATCTAGGTTATTCGCTCAGATAGCTAAGATATTTGTATAAAGAGAGCCCAATATCTAGGTTATTAGCTCAGATAGCTAAGATACTGTTGTATTAAGAGAGCCCTACATCTAGGTTACTTGCTCAGATATCTAAGATACTGTTGTATTAAGTGAGCCCAACATGAGGGTTATTAGCTCAGATAGCTACGATGCTGTTGTATTAAGAGAGCCCATCACCTAGATTATTAGCTCAGATAGCCAAGATACTGTTGTATTAAGAGAGCCCAACCTATAGGTTATTATCTCAGATAGCTAAGATATTCTTCTATTAAGGGAGCCCAAATTGAGGGTTATTAGCTCAGATAATTCTGTTACTGTTGTATCAAGAAAACCCAACATGTGGGTTATTAGCTCAGATACTGTTGCATTAAGAGAGCCCAACATGTGGGTTATTAGCTCAGATAGCTAAGATACTGTTGTATAAAGAGAGCCCAACATGTGGGATATTAGCTCAGATAGCTAAGATACTGTTGTATTTGGGGGCCCAACATCTAGGTTATTAGCTCCGATAGCTAAGATACTGTTGTATTAATAGAGCCCAACCTCTATGTTATTAGCTCAGATAGCTAAGATAGTGTTGTACTAAGAGGGCCCAACATCTAGGTTATTAGTTCAGATAGCTAAGATACTGTAGTATTAAGAGAGCTCTTTATCTAGGTTATTAGCTCAGATAGCTAAAATACTTTGTATTAAGAGAGCAGAAAATCTAGGTTATTAGCTCAGATAGCTAAGATACTGTTGAATTAAGAGAGCCCAACATCTAGGTTATTAGATCAGATAGCTAAGATACTGTTGTATTAATAGAGCCCAACATCTAGTTATTAGCTCTGATAACTAAGATGCTGTTGTATTAAGAGAGCCCAACATCTAGGAAATTAGCTCAGATAGCTAAGATAGTGTTGTATTACCAGAGCCCAACATCTAGGATAATAGCTCAGATAGCTGAGATACTGTTGTATTAATAGAGCCCAACATCTTAGTTATTAGCTCAGACAGCTGAGATACTGTTGAATTAAGAGAACCCAACATCTAGGTTATTAGCTCAGACCTCTAAGATACTGTTGTATTAACAGAGCCCAACATCTATGATATTAGCTCAGATAGCTAAGATACTGATTGATTATAAGAGCCCAACATCTAGTATATATGCTCAGATAGCTAATATACTGTTGTATTAAGAGAGCCCTACATGAGGGATATTAGTTCAGATAGCTGACATACTGTTGTATTCAGAGAGCCAAACATCTAGGTTATTAGCTCAGATAGATAAGATCCTGTTCTATTAAGAGAGCCCAACATCTAAGATGTTAGCTCAGATAGCTAAGATACTGTTGTATTAAGAGAGCCCAACATCTAGGTTATTAGCTCAGATATCTAAGAAACTGTTGTATTAAGTGAAACCTACATCTAGGTCATTAGCTCAGATATCTAAGATACTGTTGTATTAAGTGAAACCAACATGAGGGTTATTAGCTCAGATAGCTAATATGCTGTTGTATTAAGAGAACCCAACATCTAGGTTATTAGCTCAGATATCTAAGATACTGTTGTATTAAGAGAGCCCAACATGTGGGTTATTATCTCAGATAGCTATGATACTGTTGTGTTAATAGAGCATAACATGAGGGTTATTAGCTCAGATTTCTAAGATACTGTTGTATTAAGAGAGCCCTACATCTAGGGTATTAGCTGAGATATCTAAGATACTGTTGTATTAAGTCAACCCAACTTGAGGGTTATTAGCTCAGATAGCTAATACGCTGTTGTATTAAGAGAGCCCAACATCTAGGTTATTAGCTCAGATGTCTAAGATACTGTTGTATTAAGAGAGCCCAACATGTGGGTTATTATCTCAGATAGCTATGATATTGTTGTATTAATAGAGCCCAACATCTAGGTTATTAGCTCAGATAGCTAAGATACTGTTGTGTTAAGTGAGCCCTACATCTAGGTTATTAGCTCAGATAGCTAAGATACTGTTGTATTAAGAGAGCCCAGCATGTGGAATATTAGCTCAGATAGCTAAGATAACGTTGTATTACGAGAGCCCAAAATGAGTGTTATTAGCTCAGATAGCTAAGATACTGTTGCATTAAGAGAGCCCTATATCTATGTTATTAGCTCAGATAGCTAAGATACATTGTATTAACAGTGCCCAACATCTAGATTAATAGCTCAGATAGCTATGATACTGTTGTATAAAGAGAGCCCTCCATCTAGGTTATTAGTTCAGATATCTAAGATACTGTTGTATTAAGTGAGCCCAACATGAGGGTTATTAGCTCAGATAGCTACGATGCTGTTGTATTAAGAGAGCCCATCACCTAGGTTATTATCTAAGATAGCAAATATACTGTTTGATTTTAAGAGCCCATCATGTGGGTTATTAGCTTAGATAGCTAAGATACTGTTGTATTTAGAGAGCCCAACATGTGGGATATTAGCTCAGACAGCTATGATACTGTTGTATTAAGAGAGCCCAACATCTAGGTTTTTAGCTCAGAAAGATTAGATACTGTTTTTTAATAGAGCTCAAGATCTATGTTATTAGCTCAGATAGCTAAGATACTGTTGTATAAAGAGAGCTCTATATCTAGGTTAATAGCTCAGATAGCTAGGATACTTTGTATTAATAGAGCCCAAAATCTAGGTTATTAGCTCAGATAGCTAAGATACTGTTGTATTAAGAGAGTCCAACATGTGGGATGTTAGATCAGATAGCTATGATACTGTTGTATTCAGAGAGACCAACATCTACGTTTTTAGCTGAGATAGATAAGATACTGTTGTATTAAGAATGCCCAACATGTGGGATATTAGCTCAGATATATAAGATATTGTTGTATTTAGAGAGCCCAACATCTAGGTTATTAGCTCAGATAGCTAGGATACTTTGTATTACGAGGGCCCATCATCTAGATTATTGGCTCTGATAGGTAAGATACTGTTGTATTAAGAGAGCCCAACATCTAGGTTATTAGCTCAGACAGCTAAGGTACTGTTGTATTATGATGGCTCAACATCTTGGATGTTAGCTCAGATAGCTATGATACTGTTGTACTAAGAGAGCCCAACATGTGGGATATTAGCTCAGATAGCAAAGATACTGTTTGATTATAAGAGCCCAACATCTAGTATATATGCTCAGATGGCTAATATACTGTTGTATTAAGAGAGCCCAACATGAGAGATATTAGCTCAAATAGCTGACATACTGTTGTATTAAGAGAGCCCAACATCTAGGTTATTAGCTCAGATAGCTAAGATACTGTTCTATTAAGATAGCCCAACATCTAGATTATTAGCTCTGATGGTTAAGATATTGTTGTATTAAGAGAGCCCAACATGTGGGTTATTAGCTCAGATAGCATAGATGCTGTTGTATTAAGAGAGCCCAACATGTGTATTATTAGCTCATATAGCTAGGATTCTGTTGTATTAAGAGAGCCCAACATGTGGGTTCTTAGATCAGATAGCTAAGATACTGTTGTATTAAGAGAGCCCAACATGTGGGTTATTAGCTCAGATAGCTGAGATACTGCTGTATTATGAGAGCCCAACATGTGGGTTATTAGCTCAGATAGTTAAGATACTGATGTATTAAAGAGCCCAACATGTGGGTTATTAGCTCAGATAGCTATGATACTGTTGTATTTAGAGAGCCCAACATCTAGGTTATTAGTTCAGATAGCTAAGATACTTTGTATTAAGAGAGCCCAACATCTAAGTTATTAGCTCAGATAGCTAAGATACTTTGTATTAAGAGAGCCCAACATCTAGGTTATTAGCTCAGATAGCCAAGATACTGTTGTATTAAGAGAGCCCATCATCTAGGATATTAGCTCAGATAGATATGATACTGTTGTATTAAGAGATCCCAACATCTAGGTTATTTTAAGCTCAGAGAGCTAAGATACTGTTGTATTTACAGAGCCCAACATCTAGGTTATTAGCTCAGACAGCTAAGATACTGTTGTATTAAGAGAGCCCAACATCTAGGATATTAGCTCAAATAGCTAAGATACTGTTGTATTAAAAGAGACCATCATCTAGGTTATTAGCTCAGATAGCTAAGATACTGTTGTATAAAAAGAGTCCAACATCTAACGTATTAGCTCAGCTAAGATATTGTTGTATTAAGAGAGCCCAACATGAGGGTTATTAGCTCAGATAGCTAAGACACTCTTGTATTAAGAAATCCCAACCTGTAGGTTATTATCTCAGATAGCTAAGATATTCTTCTATTAAGGGAGCCCAAATTGAGGGTTATTAGCTCAGATAATTCTGTTACTGTTGTATCAAGAAAACCCAACATGTGGGTTATTATCTCAGATACTGTTGTATTAAGAGAGCCCAACATGTGGGTTATTAGCTCAGATAGCCAAGATACTGTTGTATTAAGAGAGCCCATCATCTAGGTTATTAGCTCAGATAGATATGATACTGTTGTATTAAGAGAGCCCAACATCTAGGTTATTTTAAGCTCAGAGAGCTAAGATACTGTTGTATTTACAGAGCCCAACATCTAAGTTATTAGCTCAGATAGCTAAGATACTGTTTGATTATAAGAGCCTATCATGATGGTTATTAGCTCAGATAGCTAAGATACTGTTGCATTTAGAGAGCCCAACATGTGGGATATTAGCTCAGATAGTTTTGATATTGATGTATTAAGAGAGCCCAACATCTATTTTTTAGCTCAGATAGATGAAATACTGTTGAATTAAGAATGCCCAACATGTGGGATATTAGCTCAGATAGCTAAGATACTGTTGTATTTAGAGAGCCCATCATCTAAGTTATTTGCTCAGATAGGTAAGATACTTTGTATTAAAAGAGCCCAACATCTACGTTATTAGCTCAGATAGCCAAGATAATGTTATATTAAGAGAGCCCAAAATGTGTGTTATTAGCTCGGATAGCTAAGATACTGTTTTATTTGGGGGCACAACATCTAGGTTATTAGCTCAGATAGCTATGATACTTTGTATTAAGAGACCCCATCATCTACTTTATTAGCTCATATAGCCAAGATACTGTTGTATTAATAGAGTCCAACATCTAGGTTATTAGCTCTGATAACTAAGATGCTGTTGTATTAAGAGAGCCAAACTTCTAGGAAATTAGCTCAGATAGCTAAGATAGTGTTGTATTAACAGAGCCCAACATCTAGGATAATAGCTCAGATAGCTGAGATACTGTTGTATTAATAGAGCCCAACGTCTAGGTTATTAGCTCAGACAGCTATGATACTGTTGAATTAAGAGAACCCAACATCTAGGTTATTAGCTCCGATACCTAAGATTCTGTTGTATTAAGAGAGCCCAACATCTAGGATATTAGCTCAGATAGCTAAGATACTGTTTGATTATAAGAGCCCGACATCTATTATATATGCTCAGATAGCTAATATAATGTTATATTAAGAGAGCCCAACATGAGGGATATTAGCTCAGATAGCTGACATACTGTTGAATTAAGAGAACCCAACATCTAGGTTATTAGCTCAGATACCTAAGATACTGTTGTATTAAGAGAGCCCAACATCTAGGATATGAACTCAGATAGCTAAGATTCTGTTTGATTATAAGAGCCCGACATCTAGTATATATGCTCAGATAGCTAATATAATGTTATATTAAGAGAGCCCAACATGAGGGATATTAGCTCAGATAGCTGACATACTGTTGTATTAAGAGAGCTCAACATCTAGGTTATTAGCTCAGATAGCTAAGATACTGTTCTATTAAGAGAGCCCAACATCTAAGATGTTAGCTCAGATAGCTAAGATACTGTTGTATTAAGAGAGCCCAACATCTAGATTATTAGCTCTGATGGTTAAGATATTGTTGTATTAAGAGACCCAAAATGTGGGCTATTAGCTCAGATAGCATAGATGCTGTTGTATTAAGAGAGCCCAACATGTGTATTATTAGCTCATATAGCTAGGATTCTGTTGTATTAAGAGAGCCCAACATGTGGGTTATTAGATCAGATAGCTAAGATACTGTTGTATTAAGAGAGCCCTACATGAGGGTAATAGCTCAGATAGCTAAGATACTGCTGTATTATGAGAGCCCAACATGTGGGTTATTATCTCAGAAAGCCAAGATACTGTTGTATCAAGGAGCCCAACATGTGGGATATTAGCTCAGATAGCTAAGATACTGTTGTATTTAGAGAGCCCAACATCTAGGTTATTAGTTCAGTTAGCTAAGATACTTTGTATTAAGAGAGCCTAACATCTAGGTTATTAGCTCAGGTAGCTAAGATACTTTGTATTAAGAGAGCCCAACATCTAGTTTATTAGCTCAGATAGCCAAGATACTATTGTATTAAGCGAGCCCATCATCTAGGTTATTAGCTCAGATAGATAAGGTATTGTTGTATTAATAGAGCCCAACATCTATGTTATTTTAAGCTCAGAGAGCTAAGATACTGTTGTATTAACAGAGCCCAACATCTAGGTTATTAGCTCAGACAGCTAAGATACTGTTGTATTAAGAGAGCCCGACATCTAGGATATTAGCTCAGATAGCTAAGATACTGTTGTATTAAGAGAGCCCATCATCTAGGTTATTAGCTAAGATAGCTAAGATACTGTTGTATAAAAAGATCCAACATCTAACTTATTAGCTCAGATAGCTAAGATATTGTTGTATTAAGAGAGCCCAACATGTGGGTTATTAGCTCAGATAGCTAAGATACTGTTTTATTAAGAGAGGCCAACATGTGGGATATTAGCTCAGATAGCTAAGATACTGTTGTATTTAGAGAGACCAACATCTAGGTTATAAGCTCAGAAGGCCACGATACTTTGTATTAAGAGGGCCCATCATCTAGTTTATTAGCTCAGATAGCCAAGATACTTTTCTATTAAGAGAGCCCATCATGACGGTTATTAGCTCAGATAGCTAAGATACTGTTGGATTTAGAGAGCCCAGCATGTGGGATATTAGCTCAGGTAGTTATGATACTGTGTTATTTAGTGAGCCCAACATCTAGGTTATTAGCTCAGATAGCTAAGATACTTTGTATTAAGAGAGACCATCATCCACTTTATTACCTCAGGTAGCCAAGATACTGTTGTATTAAGAGAGCCCATCATCTAGGGTATTAGCTCACATAGCTAAGATTCTGTTGTTTTAAGAGAGTAAAACATCTACGTTATTAGCTCAGATAGCTATGATATTGTTGTATTAGAGAGCCCAACATCTACGTTATTGGCTCACTTAGCTAAGGTACTGTTGTATTAAGAGAGCCCAACATCTAGGTTATTAGCTCAGATAGTTAAGATATTGTTGTATTAGGAGGGCCCAACTTCTAGGATATTAGCTCAGATAGCTATGATACTGTTGTATTAAGAGAGCCCAACATCTAGGATGATAGCTCAGATAGCTATGATTCTGTTGTATTAATAGAGCCTAACATCTAGGTTATTAGCTCAGATAGCTAAGATACTGTTGTATTAATAGAGCCCAACATCTAGGTTATTAGCTCAGTTAGTTACGATGCTGTTGTATTAAGAGAGCCCAACATGTAGGAAATTAGCTCAGATAGATAAGATAGTGTTGAATTAAGAGAGCCCAACATCTAGGATAATAGCTCAGATAGCTATGATTCAATTTGTATTTAGAAAGCCCAACATTTAGGTTATTAGCTCTGAGAGCTAAGATACTGTTGTATTAAGAGAGCCCAAATCTAAGTTATTAGCTCAGATAGCTAAGTTACTGTTATATTAAGGGAGCCCATCATCTAGGTTATTAGCACAGATAGCTAAGATACTATATCTAGGTTATTAGCTCAGATAGCTAAGATACTTTGTATTAAGAGAGCCTAAAATCTAGGTTATTAGCTCAGATAGCTAGGATACTGTTGTATTAAGAGAGCCTTACATCTAGGTTATTAACTCAGATAACTAAGATACTGCTGTATTAAGTGAGCCCAACATGAGGGTTATTAGCACAGATAGCTAAGATACTGTTGTATTAAGAGAGCCCTACATGTGGGTTATTAACTCAGATAGCTAAGATAATGTTGTATTAATAGAGCCCAACATCTAGGTTATTAGTTCAGATAGCTAAGATACTGTTGTATTATGCGAGCCCAACATGAGGTATATTAGCTTAGATAGCTAAGATTCTGTTGTATTAAGAGTGCCCAACATGTAGGTTATTAGCTCAGATAGCTAATATACTGTTGTATTATGAGAGCCCAACTTGAAGGTTATCAGCTCAGATAGCTAAGATACTGTTGTATTAAGAGAGCCCAACAGGAGTGTTATTACCTCAGATAGGTAAGACACTCTTGTATTATGAGATCCCAACCTGTAGGTTATTATCTCAGATAGCTAAGATATTCTTCTATTAAGGGGGCCCAAATTGAGGGTTATTAGCTCAGATAATTCAGTTACTGTTGTATCAAGAAAACCCAACATGTGGGTTATTAGCTCAGATACTGTTGTATTAAGAGAGCCCAACAAGTGGATTATTAGCTCAGATAGTTAAGATACTGTTGTATTTAGAGAGCCGAACATGTGGGATATTAGCTCAGATAGCTAAGATACTGTTGTATTTGGGGGCCCAACATCTAGGTTATTAGCTCAGATAGCTATGATACTTTGTATTAAGAGAGCCCATCATCTACTTTATTAGCTCAGATAGCCAAGATACTGTTGTATTAAGAGAGCCCATCATCTAGGTTATTAGCTCACATAGCCAAGATACTGTTGTATAAAAAGAGTCCAACATCTAAGTTATTAGCTCAGATAGCTAAGATACTGTTGTATTAAGAGAGCCCAACATGTGGGTTATTAGCTCAGATAGCTAAGATACTGTTGTATTTAGAGAGCCCAACATCTATGTTATTAGCTCAGATAGCTAAGATACTTTGTATTAAGAGAGCCCAACATCTAGGTTATTAGCTCAGATAGCTAAGATACTTTGTATTAAGAGAGCCCAACATCTAGGTTATTAGCTCAGATAGCCAAGATACTGTTGTATTAAGAGAGCACATCATCTAGGTTATTAGTTCAGATAGATAAGATACTGTTGTATTAAGAGAGCCCAACATCTAGGTTATTAAAAACTCAGAGAGCTAAGATACTGTTGTTCTAACAGAGCCCAACATCTAGGTTATTAGCTCAGACAGCTAAGATACTGTTGTATTAAGACAGCCCAACATCTAGGATATTAGCTCAGATAGCTAAGATACTGTTGTATTAAGAGAGCCCATCATCTAGGTTATTAGCTCAGATAGCTAAAATACTGTTGTATAAAAAGAGTCCAACATCTATCTTATTAGCTCAGATAGCTAACATATTGTTGTATTAAGAGAGCCCAACATGTAGGTTATTAGCTCAGATAGCTAAGATACTGTTGTATTAAGAGAGCCCAACATGTGGGATATTAGCTCAGATAGCTAAGATACTGTTGTATTTAGAGAGACCAACATCTAGGTTATAAGTTCAGAAAGCCGAGATACTTTGTATTAAGAGAGCCCATCATCTAGTTTATTAGCTCAGATTGCCAAGATACTGTTCTATTAAGAGGGCCCATCTTCTAGGTTAATAGCTCAGATAGCTAAGATACTGTTTGATTATAAGAGCCCATCATGATGGTTATTAGCTCCGATAGCTAAGATACTGTTGGATTTAGAGAGCCCAACATGTGGGATATTAGATCAGATAGCTAATATACTTTGTATTAAGAGAGCCCATCATCCACTTTATTATCTCAGATAGCCAAGATACTATTGTATTAAGAGAGCCCATCATCTAGGTTATTAGCTCACATAGCTAAGATACTGTTGTTTTAAGAGAGCCCAACATCTAGGTTATTAGCTCAGATAGCTAAGATACTGTTGTATTAAGAGAGCCCAACATCTAGGTTATTAGCTCAGATAGTTAAGATACTGTTGTATTAAGAGAGCCCAACATCTAGGATATTAGCTCAGATAGCTATGATACTGTTGTATTAAGAGAGCCCAACATCTAGGATGTTAGCTCAGATAGCTATGATTCTGTTGTATTAATAGAGCCTAACATGTAGGTTATTAGTTCAGATAGCTAAGATACTGTTGTGTTGATAGAGCCCAATATCTAGGTTATTAGCTCAGTTAGTTACGATGCTGTTGTATTAAGAGAGCCCAACATGTAAGAAATTAGCTCAGATAGCTATGATAGTGTTGTATTAAGGGAGCCCAACATCTAAGTTATTAGCTCAGATAGCTAAGATACTGTTGTATTAAGGGAGCCCATCATCTAGGTTATTAGCACAGATAGCTAATATACTATATCTAGGTTATCAGCTCAGATAGCTAAGATACTTTGTATTAAGAGAGCCCAAAATCTAGGTTATTAGCTCAGATAGCTAGGATACTGTTGTATTAAGAGAGACTTACATCTAGGTTATTAGCTCAGATAACTAAGATACTGTTGTATTAAGTGAGTCCAACATGAGGGTTATTAGCTCAGATAGCTAAGATACTGTTGTTTTAAAAGAGCCCTACATGTGGGTTATTAACTCAGATAGCTAAGATAATGTTGTATTAATAGAGCCCAACATCTAGGTTATTAGTTCAGATAGCTAAGATACTGTTGTTTTTTTAGCGAGCCCGACATGAGGTATATTAGCTCAGATAAATATGATTCTGTTGTATTAAGATAGCCCAACATGTAGGTTATTAGCTCAGATAGCTAACATACTGTTGTATTATGAGAGCCCAACTCGAAGGTTATCAGCTCAGATAGCTAAGATTTTGTTGTATTAAGAGAGCCCAACAGGAGGGTTATTAGCTCAGATAGCTAAGACACTCTTGTATTAAGAGATCCCAACCTGTAGGTTATTATCTCAGATAGCTAAGATATTCTTCTATTAAGGGAGCCCAAATTGAGTGTTATTAGCTCAGATAATTCTGTTACTTTTGTATCAAGAAAACCCAACATGTGGGTTATTAGCTCAGATACTGTTGTATTAAGTGAGCCCAACATGTGGATTATTAGCTCAGATAGCTAAGATACTGTTGTATTAAGAGAGCCGAACATGTGGGATATTAGCTCAGATAGCTAAGATACTGTTTAATTTGGGGGCCCAATATCTAGGTTATTTGCTCAGATAGCTATGATAGTTTGTTTTAAGAGAGCCCATCATCTACTTTATTAGCTCAGATATCCATTATACTGTTGTATTAAGAGAGCCCATCATCTAGGTTATTAGCTCACAAGGCTAAGATACTGTTGTTTTAAGAGAACCCAACATCTAGGTTATTTAGCTCAGATATCTAAGATATTGTTGTATTAGAGAGCCCAACATCTACGTTATTAGCTCAGTTAGCTAAGATACTGTTGTATTAAGAGAGCCCAACATCTAGGTTATTAGTTCAGATAGTTAAGATACTGTTGTATTAAGAGAGCCCAACATCTAGGTTATTAGCTCAGACAGCTAACATACTGTTGTATTAAGAGAGCCCAACATCTAGGATATTAGCTCAGATAGCTGAGATACAGTTGTATTAAGAGAGCCCAACATCCAGGATGTTAGCTCAGATAGCTATGATACTGTTGTATTAATAGAGCCTAACATCTAGGTTATTAGCTCAGATAGCTAATATACTGTTGTATTAAAAGAACCCAACATCTAGGTTATTAGCTCAGATAGCTACGAAGCTTTTTCATTAAGAGAGCCCAACATCTAGGAAATGTGCTCAGATAGCTAAGATAGTGTTGTGATAAGAGAGCCCAACTTCTAGGATAAGAGCTCAGATAGCAATGATACTGGTGTATTTAGAAAGCCCAACATTTAGGTTAATAGCTGAGAGAGCTAAGGTACTGTTGTATTATGAGTGCCCAACATCTAGGTTATTAGCTCAGATAGCTAAGATAGTGTTGTATTAAGAGAGCCCAACATCTAGGTTATTAGCTCAGATAGCTAAGATACTGTTGAATTAAGAGAGCCCATCATCTAGGTTATGAGCTCTGATAGCTAAGGTACTGTTGTATTAAAAGTGCCCTACATGTGGGTTATTAACTCAGATAGCTAAGATAATGTTGTATTAATAGAGCCCAACATCTAGGTTATTAGTTCAGATAGCTAAGATACTGTTGTTTTAAGCGAGCCCAACATGAGGTATATTAGCTCAGATAGCTATGATTCTGTTGTATTAAGAGGGCGCAACATCTAGGTTATTAGCTCAGATAACTAAGATGCTGTTGTATAAAGAGAGCTCTATATCTAGGTTAATAGCTCAGATAGCTAAGATACATTGTATTAAGAGAGCCCAACATCTAGGTTATTAGCTCAGATAGCTAAGATAGTGTTGTATTAAGAGAGCCTTACATCTAAGTTATTAGCTCAGATAACTAAGATACTGTTGTATTAAGTGAGCCCAACATGAGGGTTATTAGTTCAGATAGCTAAGATACTGTTGTTTTAAGCGAGCCCAACATGAGGTATATTAGCTCAGATAGCTATGATTCTGTTGTATTAAGAGGGCCCAACATCTAGGTTATTAGCTCAGATAGCTAAGATGCTGTTGTATAAAGAGAGCTCTATATCTAGGTTAATAGCTCAGATAGCTAAGATACATTGTATTATGAGAGCCCAAAATCTAGGTTATTAGCTCAGATAGCTAAGATACTGTTGTATTAAGAGAGCCCTACATCTAGTTTATTAGCTCAGATAACTAAGATACTGTTGTAGTAAGTGAGCCCAACATGAGGTATATTAGCTCAGATAGCTATGATTCTGTTGTATTAAGAGGGCCCAACATCTAGGTTATTAGCTCAGATAGCTAAGATGCTGTTGTATAAATAGAGCTCTATATCTAGGTTAATAGCTCAGATAGCTAAGATACATTGTATTAAGAGAGCCCAAAATCTAGGTTATTAGCTCAGATAGCTAAGATACTGTTGTATTAAGAGAGCCCTACATCTAGTTTATTAGCTCAGATAGCTAAGATACTGTTGTTTTAAGCGAGCCCAACATGTGGGATATTAGCTCAGATAGCTAAGATACTGTTGTATTTGGGGGCCCAACATCTAGGTTATTAGCTCCGATAGCTAAGATACTGTTGTATTAATAGAGCCCAACATCTATGTTATTAGCTCAGATAGCTAAGATAGTGCTGTACTAAGAGGGCCCAACATCTAGGTTATTAGTTCAGATAGCTAAGATACTGTAGTATTAAGAGAGCTCTTTATCTAGGTTATTAGCTCAGATAGCTAAAATACTTTGTATTAAGAGAGCAGAAAATCTAGGTTATTAGCTCAGATAGCTAAGATATTGTTGAATTAAGAGAGCCCAACATCTAGGTTATTAGATCAGATAGCTAAGATACTGTTGTATTAATAGAGCCCAACATCTAGGTTATTAGCTCAGATAGCTAAGATACTGTTGTATTAATAGAGCCCAACATCTAGTTATTAGCTCTGATAACTAAGATGCTGTTGTATTAAGAGAGCCCAACATCTAGGAAATTAGCTCAGATAGCTAAGATAGTGTTGTATTACCAGAGCCCAACATCTAGGATAATAGCTCAGATAGCTGAGATACTGTTGTATTAATAGAGCCCAACATCTTAGTTATTAGCTCAGACAGCTGAGATACCGTTGAATTAAGAGAACCCAACATCTAGGTTATTAGCTCAGACCTCTAAGATACTGTTGTATTAACAGAGCCCAACATCTATGATATTAGCTCAGATAGCTAAGATACTGTTGTATTAAGGGAGCCCATCATCTAGGTTATTAGCACAGATAGCTAATATACTATATCTAGGTTATCAGCTCAGATAGCTAAGATACTTTGTATTAAGAGAGCCCAAAATCTAGGTTATTAGCTCAGATAGCTAGGATACTGTTGTATTAAGAGAGACTTACATCTTGGTTATTAGCTCAGATAACTAAGATACTGTTGTATTAAGTGAGTCCAACATGAGGGTTATTAGCTCAGATAGCTAAGATACTGTTGTTTTAAAAGAGCCCTACATGTGGGTTATTAACTCAGATAGCTAAGATAATGTTGTATTAATAGAGCCCAACATCTAGGTTATTAGTTCAGATAGCTAAGATACTGTTGTTTTTTTAGCGAGCCCGACATGAGGTATATTAGCTCAGATAAATATGATTCTGTTGTATTAAGATAGCCCAACATGTAGGTTATTAGCTCAGATAGCTAACATACTGTTGTATTATGAGAGCCCAACTCGAAGGTTATCAGCTCAGATAGCTAAGATTTTGTTGTATTAAGAGAGCCCAACAGGAGGGTTATTAGCTCAGATAGCTAAGACACTCTTGTATTAAGAGATCCCAACCTGTAGGTTATTATCTCAGATAGCTAAGATATTCTTCTATTAAGGGAGCCCAAATTGAGTGTTATTAGCTCAGATAATTCTGTTACTTTTGTATCAAGAAAACCCAACATGTGGGTTATTAGCTCAGATACTGTTGTATTAAGTGAGCCCAACATGTGGATTATTAGCTCAGATAGCTAAGATACTGTTGTATTAAGAGAGCCGAACATGTGGGATATTAGCTCAGATAGCTAAGATACTGTTTAATTTGGGGGCCCAATATCTAGGTTATTTGCTCAGATAGCTATGATAGTTTGTTTTAAGAGAGCCCATCATCTACTTTATTAGCTCAGATATCCATTATACTGTTGTATTAAGAGAGCCCATCATCTAGGTTATTAGCTCACAAGGCTAAGATACTGTTGTTTTAAGAGAACCCAACATCTAGGTTATTTAGCTCAGATATCTAAGATATTGTTGTATTAGAGAGCCCAACATCTACGTTATTAGCTCAGTTAGCTAAGATACTGTTGTATTAAGAGAGCCCAACATCAAGGTTATTAGCTTAGATAGCTAAGATACTGTAGTATTAAGAGAGCCCAACATCTAGGTTATTATAAGCTCAGAGAGCTAAGATACTGTTGTGTTAATAGAGCCCAACATCTAGGTTATTAGTTCAGATAGTTAAGATACTGTTGTATTAAGAGAGCCCAACATCTAGGTTATTAGCTCAGACAGCTAACATACTGTTGTATTAAGAGAGCCCAACATCTAGGATATTAGCTCAGATAGCTGAGATACAGTTGTATTAAGAGAGCCCAACTTCCAGGATGTTAGCTCAGATAGCTATGATACTGTTGTATTAATAGAGCCTAACATCTAGGTTATTAGCTCAGATAGCTAATATACTGTTGTATTAAAAGAGCCCAACATCTAGGTTATTAGCTCAGATAGCTACGAAGCTTTTTCATTAAGAGAGCCCAACATCTAGGAAATGTGCTCAGATAGCTAAGATAGTGTTGTGATAAGAGAGCCCAACTTCTAGGATAAGGGCTCAGATAGCAATGATACTGGTGTATTTAGAAAGCCCAACATTTAGGTTAATAGCTGAGAGAGCTAAGGTACTGTTGTATTATGAGTGCCCAACATCTAGGTTATTAGCTCAGATAGCTAAGATAGTGTTGTATTAAGAGAGCCCAACATCTAGGTTATTAGCTCAGATAGCTAAGATACTGTTGAATTAAGAGAGCCCATCATCTAGGTTATGAGCTCTGATAGCTAAGGTACTGTTGTATTAAAAGTGCCCTACATGTGGGTTATTAACTCAGATAGCTAAGATAATGTTGTATTAATAGAGCCCAACATCTAGGTTATTAGTTCAGATAGCTAAGATACTGTTGTTTTAAGCGAGCCCAACATGAGGTATATTAGCTCAGATAGCTATGATTCTGTTGTATTAAGAGGGCGCAACATCTAGGTTATTAGCTCAGATAACTAAGATGCTGTTGTATAAAGAGAGCTCTATATCTAGGTTAATAGCTCAGATAGCTAAGATACATTGTATTAAGAGAGCCCAACATCTAGGTTATTAGCTCAGATAGCTAAGATAGTGTTGTATTAAGAGAGCCTTACATCTAAGTTATTAGCTCAGATAACTAAGATACTGTTGTATTAAGTGAGCCCAACATGAGGGTTATTAGTTCAGATAGCTAAGATACTGTTGTTTTAAGCGAGCCCAACATGAGGTATATTAGCTCAGATAGCTATGATTCTGTTGTATTAAGAGGGCCCAACATCTAGGTTATTAGCTCAGATAGCTAAGATGCTGTTGTATAAAGAGAGCTCTATATCTAGGTTAATAGCTCAGATAGCTAAGATACATTGTATTAAGAGAGCCCAAAATCTAGTTTATTAGCTCAGATAGCTAAGATACTGTTGTATTAATAGAGCCCTACATCTAGTTTATTAGCTCAGATAACTAAGATACTGTTGTAGTAAGTGAGCCCAACATGAGGTATATTAGCTCAGATAGCTATGATTCTGTTGTATTAAGAGGGCCCAACATCTAGGTTATTAGCTCAGATAGCTAAGATGCTGTTGTATAAATAGAGCTCTATATCTAGGTTAATAGCTCAGATAGCTAAGATACATTGTATTAAGAGAGCCCAAAATCTAGGTTATTAGCTCAGATAGCTAAGATACTGTTGTATTAAGAGAGCCCTACATCTAGTTTATTAGCTCAGATAGCTAAGATACTGTTGTTTTAAGCGAGCCCAACATGTGGGATATTAGCTCAGATAGCTAAGATACTGTTGTATTTGGGGGCCCAACATCTAGGTTATTAGCTCCGATAGCTAAGATACTGTTGTATTAATAGAGCCCAACATCTATGTTATTAGCTCAGATAGCTAAGATAGTGTTGTACTAAGAGGGCCCAACATCTAGGTTATTAGTTCAGATAGCTAAGATACTGTAGTATTAAGAGAGCTCTTTATCTAGGTTATTAGCTCAGATAGCTAAAATACTTTGTATTAAGAGAGCAGAAAATCTAGGTTATTAGCTCAGATAGCTAAGATACTGTTGAATTAAGAGAGCCCAACATCTAGGTTATTAGATCAGATAGCTAAGATACTGTTGTATTAATAGAGCCCAACATCTAGGTTATTAGCTCAGATAGCTAAGATACTGTGTATTAATAGAGCCCAACATCTAGTTATTAGCTCTGATAACTAAGATGCTGTTGTATTAAGAGAGCCCAACATCTAGGAAATTAGCTCAGATAGCTAAGATAGTGTTGTATTACCAGAGCCCAACATCTAGGATAATAGCTCAGATAGCTGAGATATTGTTGTATTAATAGAGCCCAAAATCTTAGTTATTAGCTCAGACAGCTGAGATACCGTTGAATTAAGAGAACCCAACATCTAGGTTATTAGCTCAGACCTCTAAGATACTGTTGTATTAACAGAGCCCAACATCTATGATATTAGCTCAGATAGCTAAGATACTGATTGATTATAAGAGCCCAACATCTAGTATATATGCTCAGATAGCTAATATACTGTTGTATTAAGAGAGCCCTACATGAGGGATATTAGTTCAGATAGCTGACATACTGTTGTATTCAGAGAGCCAAACATCTAGGTTATTAGCTCAGATAGATAAGATCCTGTTCTATTAAGAGAGCCCAACATCTAAGATGTTAGCTCAGATAGCTAAGATACTGTTGTATTAAGAGAGCCCAACATCTAGGTTATTAGCTCAGATATCTAAGAAACTGTTGTATTAAGTGAAACCTACATCTAGGTCATTAGCTCAGATATCTAAGATACTGTTGTATTAAGTGAAACCAACATGAGGGTTATTAGCTCAGATAGCTAATATGCTGTTGTATTAAGAGAGCCCAACATCTAGGTTATTAGCTCAGATATCTAAGATACTGGTGTATTAAGAGAGCCCAACATGTGGGTTATTATCTCAGATAGCTATGATACTGTTGTGTTAATAGAGCATAACATGAGGGTTATTAGCTCAGATTTCTAAGATACTGTTGTATTAAGAGAGCCCTACATCTAGGGTATTAGCTCAAATATCTAAGATACTGTTGTATTAAGTGAACCCAACTTGAGGGTTATTAGCTCAGATAGCTAATACGCTGTTGTATTAAGAGAGCCCAACATCTAGGTTATTAGCTCAGATATCTAAGATACTGTTGTATTAAGAGAGCCCAACATGTGGGTTATTATCTCAGATAGCTATGATATTGTTGTATTAATAGAGCACAACATCTAGGTTATTAGCTCAGATAGCTAAGATACTGTTGTGTTAAGTGAGCCCTACATCTAGGTTATTAGCTCAGATAGCTAAGATACTGTTGTATTAAGAGAGCCCAGCATGTGGAATATTAGCTCAGATAGCTAAGATAACGTTGTATTACGAGAGCCCAAAATGAGTGTTATTAGCTCAGATAGCTAAGATACTGTTGCATTATGAGAGCCCTATATCTATGTTATTAGCTCAGATAGCTAAGATACATTGTATTAACAGTGCCCAACATCTAGATTAATAGCTCAGATAGCTATGATACTGTTGTATAAAGAGAGCCCTCCATCTAGGTTATTAGTTCAGATATCTAAGATACTGTTGTATTAAGTGAGCCCAACATGAGGGTTATTAGCTCAGATAGCTACGACGCTGTTGTATTAAGAGAGCCCATCACCTAGGTTATTATCTAAGATAGCAAATATACTGTTTGATTTTAAGAGACCAACATGTGGGATATTAGCTCAGACAGCTATGATACTGTTGTATTAAGAGAGCCCAACATGTAGGTTTTTAGCTCAGAAAGATTAGATACTGTTTTTTAATAGAGCTCAAGATCTATGTTATTAGCTCAGATAGCTAAGATACTGTTGTATAAAGAGAGCTCTATATCTAGGTTAATAGCTCAGATAGCTAGGATACTTTGTATTAAGAGAGCCCAAAATCTAGGTTATTAGCTCAGATAGCTAAGATACTGTTGTATTAAGAGAGTCCAACATGTGGGATGTTAGATCAGATAGCTATGATACTGTTGTATTTAGAGAGACCAACATCTACGTTTTTAGCTGAGATAGATAAGATACTGTTGTATTAAGAATGCCCAACATGTGGGATATTAGCTCAGATATATAAGATATTGTTGTATTTAGAGAGCCCAACATCTAGGTTATTAGCTCAGATAGCTAGGATACTTTGTATTACGAGGGCCCATCATCTAGATTATTGGCTCTGATAGGTAAGATACTGTTGTATTAAGAGAGCCCAACATCTAGGTTATTAGCTCAGACAGCTAAGGTACTGTTGTATTATGATGGCTCAACATCTTGGATGTTAGCTCAGATAGCTATGATACTGTTGTACTAAGAGAGCCCAACATGTGGGATATTAGCTCAGATAGCAAAGATACTGTTTGATTATAAGAGCCCAACATCTAGTATATATGCTCAGATGGCTAATATACTGTTGTATTAAGAGAGCCCAACATGAGGGATATTAGCTCAAATAGCTGACATACTGTTGTATTAAGAGAGCCCAACATCTAGGTTATTAGCTCAGATAGCTAAGATACTTTGTATTAAGAGAGCCCAACATCTAAGTTATTAGCTCAGATAGCTAAGATACTTTGTATTAAGAGAGCCCAACATCTAGGTTATTAGCTCAGATAGCCAAGATACTGTTGTATTAAGAGAGCCCATCATCTAGGATATTAGCTCAGATAGATATGATACTGTTGTATTAAGAGATCCCAACATCTAGGTTATTTTAAGCTCAGGGAGCTAAGATACTGTTGTATTTACAGAGCCCAACATCTAGGTTATTAGCTCAGACAGCTAAGATACTGTTGTATTAAGAGAGCCCAACATCTAGGATATTAGCTCAAATAGCTATGATACTGTTGTATTAAAAGAGACCATCATCTAGGTTATTTGCTCAGATAGGTAAGATACTTTGTATTAAAAGAGCCCAACATCTACGTTATTAGCTCAGATAGCCAAGATAATGTTATATTAAGAGAGCCCAAAATGTGTGTTATTAGCTCGGATAGCTAAGATACTGTTTTATTTGGGGGCACAACATCTAGGTTATTAGCTCAGATAGATATGATACTGTTGTATTAAGAGATCCCAACATCTAGGTTATTTTAAGCTCAGAGAGCTAAGATACTGTTGTATTTACAGAGCCCAACATCTAGGTTATTAGCTCAGACAGCTAAGATACTGTTGTATTAAGAGAGCCCAACATCTAGGATATTAGCTCAAATAGCTAAGATACTGTTGTATTAAAAGAGACCATCATCTAGGTTATTAGCTCAGATAGCTAAGATACTGTTGTATAAAAAGAGTCCAACATCTAACGTATTAGCTCAGCTAAGATATTGTTGTATTAAGAGAGCCCAACATGAGGGTTATTAGCTCAGATAGCTAAGACACTCTTGTATTAAGGAATTCCAACCTGTAGGTTATTATCTCAGATAGCTAAGATATTCTTCTATTAAGGGAGCCCAAATTGAGGGTTATTAGCTCAGATAATTCTGTTACTGTTGTATCAAGAAAACCCAACATGTGGGTTATTATCTCAGATACTGTTGTATTAAGAGAGCCCAACATGTGGGTTATTAGCTCAGATAGCCAAGATACTGTTGTATTAAGAGAGCCCATCATCTAGGTTATTAGCTCAGATAGATATGATATTGTTGTATTAAGAGAGCCCAACATCTAGGTTATTTTAAGCTCAGAGAGCTAAGATACTGTTGTATTTACAGAGCCCAACATCTAAGTTATTAGCTCAGATAGCTAAGATACTGTTTGATTATAAGAGCCCATCATGATGGTTATTAGCTCAGATAGCTAAGATACTGTTGCATTTAGAGAGCCCAACATGTGGGATATTAGCTCAGATAGTTTTGATATTGATGTATTAAGAGAGCCCAACATCTATTTTTTAGCTCAGATAGATGAAATACTGTTGAATTAAGAATGCCCAACATGTGGGATATTAGCTCAGATAGCTAAGATACTGTTGTATTTAGAGAGCCCATCATCTAAGTTATTTGCTCAGATAGGTAAGATACTTTGTATTAAAAGAGCCCAACATCTACGATATTAGCTCAGATAGCCAAGATAATGTTATATTAAGAGAGCCCAAAATGTGTGTTATTAGCTCAGATAGCTAAGATACTGTTTTATTTGGGGGCACAACATCTAGGTTATTAGCTCAGATAGCTATGATACTTTGTATTAAGAGACCCCATCATCTACTTTATTAGCTCATATAGCCAAGATACTGTTGTATTAATAGAGCCCAACATCTAGGTTATTAGCTCTGATAACTAAGATGCTGTTGTATTAAGAGAGCCAAACATCTAGGAAATTAGCTCAGATAGCTAAGATAGTGTTGTATTAACAGAGCCCAACATCTAGGATAATAGCTCAGATAGCTGAGATACTGTTGTATTAATAGAGCCCAACGTCTAGGTTATTAGCTCAGACAGCTAAGATACTGTTGAATTAAGAAAACCCAACATCTAGGTTATTAGCTCCGATACCTAAGATTCTGTTTTATTAAGAGAGCCCAACATCTAGGATATTAGCTCAGATAGCTAAGATACTGTTTGATTATAGGAGCCCGACATCTAGTATATATGCTCAGATAGCTAATATAATGTTATATTAAGAGAGCCCAACATGAGGGATATTAGCTCAGATAGCTGACATAATGTTGAATTAAGAGAACCCAACATCTAGGTTATTAGCTCAGATACCTAAGATACTGTTGTATTAAGAGAGCCCAACATCTAGGATATGAACTCAGATAGCTAAGATTCTGTTTGATTATAAGAGCCCGACATCTAGTATATATGCTCAGATAGCTAATATAAAGTTATATTAAGAGAGCCCAACATGAGAGATATTAGCTCAGATAGCTGACATACTGTTGTATTAAGAGAGCCCAACATCTAGGTTATTAGCTCAGATAGCTAAGATACTGTTCTATTAAGAGAGCCCAACATCTAAGATGTTAGCTCAGATAGCTAAGATACTGTTGTATTAAGAGAGCCCAACATCTAGATTATTAGCTCTGATGGTTAAGATATTGTTGTATTAAGAGACCCAAAATGTGGGTTATTAGCTCAGATAGCATAGATGCTGTTGTATTAAGAGAGCCCAACATGTGTATTATTAGCTCATATAGCTAGGATTCTGTTGTATTAAGAGAGCCCAACATGTGGGTTATTAGATCAGATAGCTAAGATACTGTTGTATTAAGAGAGCCCAACATGAGGGTAATAGCTCAGATAGCTAAGATACTGCTGTATTATGAGAGCCCAACATGTGGGTTATTATCTCAGAAAGCCAAGATACTGTTGTATCAAGGAGCCCAACATGTGGGATATTAGCTCAGATAGCTAAGATACTGTTGTATTTAGAGAGCCCAACATCTAGGTTATTAGTTCAGTTAGCTAAGATACTTTGTATTAAGAGAGCCTAACATATAGGTTATTAGCTCAGGTAGCTAAGATACTTTGTATTAAGAGAGCCCAACATCTAGTTTATTAGCTCAGATAGCCAAGATACTATTGTATTAAGCGAGCCCATCATCTAGGTTATTAGCTCAGATAGATAAGGTATTGTTGTATTAATAGAGCCCAACATCTATGTTATTTTAAGCTCAGAGAGCTAAGATACTGTTGTATTAACAGAGCCCAACATCTAGGTTATTAGCTCAGACAGCTAAGATACTGTTGTATTAAGAGAGCCCGACATCTAGGATATTAGCTCAGATAGCTAAGATAATGTTGTATTAAGAGAGCCCATCATCTAGGTTATTAGCTCAGATAGCTAAGATACTGTTGTATAAAAAGATCCAACATCTAACTTATTAGCTCAGATAGCTAAGATATTGTTGTATTATGAGAGCCCAACATGTGGGTTATTAGCTCAGATAGCTAAGATACTGTTTTATTAAGAGAGGCCAACATGTGGGATATTAGCTCAGATAGCTAAGATACTGTTGTATTTAGAGAGACCAACATCTAGGTTATAAGCTCAGAAGGCCACGATACTTTGTATTAAGAGGGCCCATCATCTAGTTTATTAGCTCAGATAGCCAAGATACTTTTCTATTAAGAGAGCCCATCTTCTAGGTTATTAGCTCAGATAGCTAAGTTACTGTTTGGTTATAAGAGCCCATCATGACGGTTATTAGCTCAGATAGCTAAGATACTGTTGGATTTAGAGAGCCCAGCATGTGGGATATTACCTCAGGTAGTTATGATACTGTGTTATTTAGTGAGCCCAACATCTAGGTTATTAGCTCAGATAGCTAAGATACTTTGTATTAAGAGAGACCATCATCCACTTTATTACCTCAGATAGCCAAGATACTGTTGTATTAAGAGAGCCCATCATCTAGGGTATTAGCTCACATAGCTAAGATTCTGTTGTTTTAAGAGAGAAAAACATCTAGGTTATTAGCTCAGATAGCTATGATATTGTTGTATTAGAGAGCCCAACATCTACGTTATTGGCTCAGTTAGCTAAGGTACTGTTGTATTAAGAGAGCCCAACATCTAGGTTATTAGCTCAGATAGTTAAGATACTGTTGTATTAAGAGGGCCCAACATCTAGGATATTAGCTCAGATAGCTATGATACTGTTGTATTAAGAGAGCCCAACATCTAGGATGATAGCTCAGATAGCTATGATTCTGTTGTATTAATAGAGCCTAACATCTAGGTTATTAGCTCAGATAGCTAAGATACTGTTGTATTAATAGAGCCCAACATCTAGGTTATTAGCTCAGTTAGTTACGATGCTGTTGTATTAAGAGAGCCCATCATGTAGGAAATTAGCTCAGATAGCTAAGATAGTGTTGAATTAAGAGAGCCCAACATCTAGGATAATAGCTCAGATAGCTATGATTCAATTTGTATTTAGAAAGCCCAACATTTAGGTTATTAGCTCTTACAGCTAAGATACTGTTGTATTAAGAGAGCCCAAATCTAAGTTATTAGCTCAGATAGCTAAGTTACTGTTATATTAAGGGAGTCCATCATCTAGGTTATTAGCACAGATAGCTAAGATACTATATCTAGGTTATTAGCTCAGATAGCTAAGATACTTTGTATTAAGAGAGCCTATAATCTAGGTTATTAGCTCAGATAGCTAGGATACTGTTGTATTAAGAGAGCCTTACATCTAGGTTATTAACTCAGATAACTAAGATACTGCTGTATTAAGTGAGCCCAACATGAGGGTTATTAGCACAGATAGCTAAGATACTGTTGTATTAAGAGAGCCCTACATGTGGGTTATTAACTCAGATAGCTAAGATAATGTTGTATTAATAGAGCCCAACATCTAGGTTATTAGTTCAGATAGCTAAGATACTGTTGTATTATGCGAGCCCAACATGAGGTATATTAGCTCAGATAGCTAAGATTCTGTTGTATTAAGAGAGCCCAACATGTAGGTTATTAGCTCAGATAGCTAATATACTGTTGTATTATGAGAGCCCAACTTGAAGGTTATCAGCTCAGATAGCTAAGATACTGTTGTATTAAGAGAGCCCAACAGGAGTGTTATTACCTCAGATAGCTAAGACACTCTTGTATTATGAGATCCCAACCTGTAGGTTATTATCTCAGATAGCTAAGATATTCATCTATTAAGGGAGCCCAAATTGAGGGTTATTAGCTCAGATAATTCAGTTACTGTTGTATCAAGAAAACCCAACATGTGGGTTATTAGCTCAGATACTGTTGTATTAAGAGAGCCCAACAAGTGGATTATTAGCTCAGATAGTTAAGATACTGTTGTATTTAGAGAGCCGAACATGTGGGATATTAGCTCAGATAGCTAAGATACTGTTGTATTTGGGGGCCCAACATCTAGGTTATTAGCTCAGATAGCTATGATACTTTGTATTAAGAGAGCCCATCATCTACTTTATTAGCTCAGATAGCCAAGATACTGTTGTATTAAGAGAGCCCATCATCTAGGTTATTAGCTCACATAGCCAAGATACTGTTGTATAAAAAGAGTCCAACATCTAAGTTATTAGCTCAGATAGCTAAGATACTGTTGTATTAAGAGAGCCCAACATGTGGGTTATTAGCTCAGATAGCTAAGATACTGTTGTATTTAGGGAGCCCAATATCTATGTTATTAGCTCAGATAGCTAAGATACTTTGTATTAAGAGAGCCCAACATCTAGGTTATTAGCTCAGATAGCTAAGATACTTTGTATTAAGAGAGCCCAACATCTAGGTTATTAGCTCATATAGCCAAGATACTGTTGTATTAAGAGAGCACATCATCTAGGTTATTAGTTCAGATAGATAAGATACTGTTGTATTAAGAGAGCCCAACATCTAGGTTATTATAAACTCAGAGAGCTAAGATACTGTTGTTCTAACAGAGCCCAACATCTAGGTTATTAGCTCAGACAGCTAAGATACTGTTGTATTAAGACAGCCCAACATCTAGGATATTAGCTCAGATAGCTAAGATACTGTTGTATTAAGAGAGCCCATCATCTAGGTTATTAGCTCAGATAGCTAAAATACTGTTGTATAAAAAGAGTCCAACATCTATCTTATTAGCTCAGATAGCTAAGATATTGTTGTATTAAGAGAGCCCAACATGTAGGTTATTAGCTCAGATAGCTAAGATACTGTTGTATTAAGAGAGCCCAACATGTGGGATATTAGCTCAGATAGCTAAGATACTGTTGTATTTAGAGAGACCAACATCTAGGTTATAAGTTCAGAAAGCCAAGATACTTTGTATTAAGAGAGCCCATCATCTAGTTTATTAGCTCAGATAGCCAAGATACTGTTCTATTAAGAGGGCCCATTTTCTAGGTTAATAGCTCAGATAGCTAAGATACTGTTTGATTATAAGAGCCCATCATGATGGTTATTAGCTCCGATAGCTAAGATACTGTTGGATTTAGAGAGCCCAACATGTGGGATATTAGATCAGATAGCTAATATACTTTGTATTAAGAGAGCCCATCATCCACTTTATTATCTCAGATAGCCAAGATACTATTGTATTAAGAGAGCCCATCATCTAGGTTATTAGCTCACATAGCTAAGATACTGTTGTTTTAAGAGAGCCCAACATCTAGGTTATTAGCTCAGATAGCTAAGATACTGTTGTATTAAGAGAGCCCAACATCTAGGTTATTAGCTCAGATAGTTAAGATACTCTTGTATTAAGAGAGCCCAACATCTAGGATATTAGCTCAGATAGCTATGATACTGTTGTATTAAGAGAGCCCAACATCTAGGATGTTAGCTCAGATAGCTATGATTCTGTTGTATTAATAGAGCCTAACATGTAGGTTATTAGTTCAGATAGCTAAGATACTGTTGTGTTGATAGAGCCCAATATCTAGGTTATTAGCTCAGTTAGTTACGATGCTGTTGTATTAAGAGAGCCCAACATGTAAGAAATTAGCTCAGATAGCTATGATAGTGTTGTATTAAGGGAGCCCAACATCTAAGTTATTAGCTCAGATAGCTAAGATACTGTTGTATTAAGGGAGCCCATCATCTAGGTTATTAGCACAGATAGCTAATATACTATATCTAGGTTATCAGCTCAGATAGCTAAGATAATTTGTATTAAGAGAGCCCAAAATCTAGGTTATTAGCTCAGATAGCTAGGATACTGTTGTATTAAGAGAGACTTACATCTAGGTTATTAGCTCAGATAACTAAGATACTGTTGTATTAAGTGAGTCCAACATGAGGGTTATTAGCTCAGATAGCTAAGATACTGTTGTTTTAAAAGAGCCCTACATGTGGGTTATTAACTCAGATAGCTAAGATAATGTTGTATTAATAGAGCCCAACATCTAGGTTATTAGTTCAGATAGCTAAGATACTGTTGTTTTTTTAGCGAGCCCGACATGAGGTATATTAGCTCAGATAGCTATGATTCTGTTGTATTAAGATAGCCCAACATGTAGGTTATTAGCTCAGATAGCTAACATACTGTTGTATTATGAGAGCCCAACTCGAAGGTTATCAGCTCAGATAGCTAAGATTTTGTTGTATTAAGAGAGCCCAACAGGAGGGTTATTAGCTCAGATAACTAAGACACTCTTGTATTAAGAGATCCCAACCTGTAGGTTATTATCTCAGATAGCTAAGATATTCTTCTATTAAGGGAGCCCAAATTGAGTGTTATTAGCTCAGATAATTCTGTTACTTTTGTATCAAGAAAACCCAACATGTGGGTTATTAGCTCAGATACTGTTGTATTAAGTGAGCCCAACATGTGGATTATTAGCTCAGATAGCTAAGATACTGTTGTATTAAGAGAGCCGAACATGTGGGATATTAGCTCAGATAGCTAAGATACTGTTTAATTTGGGGGCCCAATATCGAGGTTATTTGCTCAGATAGCTATGATAGTTTGTTTTAAGAGAGCCCATCATCTACTTTATTAGCTCAGATATCCATTATACTGTTGTATTAAGAGAGCCCATCATCTAGGTTATTAGCTCACAGAGCTAAGATACTGTTGTTTTAAGAGAACCCAACATCTAGGTTATTTAGCTCAGATATCTAAGATATTGTTGTATTAGAGAGCCCAACATCTACGTTATTAGCTCAGTTAGCTAAGATACTGTTGTATTAAGAGAGCCCAACATCAAGGTTATTAGCTTAGATAGCTAAGATACTGTAGTATTAAGAGAGCCCAACATCTAGGTTATTATAAGCTCAGAGAGCTAAGATACTGTTGTATTAACAGAGCCCAACATCTAGGTTATTAGTTCAGATAGTTAAGATACTGTTGTATTAAGAGAGCCCAACATCTAGGTTATTAGCTCAGACAGCTAACATACTGTTGTATTAAGAGAGCCCAACATCTAGGATATTAGCTCAGATAGCTGAGATACAGTTGTATTAAGAGAGCCCAACATCCAGGATGTTAGCTCAGATAGCTATGATACTGTTGTATTAATAGAGCCTAACATCTAGGTTATTAGCTCAGATAGCTAATATACTGTTGTAATAAAAGAGCCCAACATCTAGGTTATTAGCTCAGATAGCTACGAAGCTTTTTCATTAAGAGAGCCCAACATCTAGGAAATGTGCTCAGATAGCTAAGATAGTGTTGTGATAAGAGAACCCAACTTCTAGGATAAGAGCTCAGATAGCAATGATACTGGTGTATTTAGAAAGCCCAACATTTAGGTTAATAGCTGAGAGAGCTAAGGTACTGTTGTATTATGAGTGCCCAACATCTAGGTTATTAGCTCAGATAGCTAAGATAGTGTTGTATTAAGAGAGCCCAACATCTAGGTTATTAGCTCAGATAGCTAAGATACTGTTGAATTAAGAGAGCCCATCATCTAGGTTATGAGCTCTGATAGCTAAGGTACTGTTGTATTAAAAGTGCCCTACATGTGGGTTATTAACTCAGATAGCTAAGATAATGTTGTATTAATAGAGCCCAACATCTAGGTTATTAGTTCAGATAGCTAAGATACTGTTGTTTTAAGCGAGCCCAACATGAGGTATATTAGCTCAGATAGCTATGATTCTGTTGTATTAAGAGGGCGCAACATCTAGGTTATTAGCTCAGATAACTAAGATGCTGTTGTATAAAGAGAGCTCTATATCTAGGTTAATAGCTCAGATAGCTAAGATACATTGTATTAAGAGAGCCCAACATCTAGGTTATTAGCTCAGATAGCTAAGATAGTGTTGTATTAAGAGAGCCTTACATCTAAGTTATTAGCTCAGATAACTAAGATACTGTTGTATTAAGTGAGCCCAACATGAGGGTTATTAGCTCAGATAGCTAAGATACTGTTGTATTAAAAGAGTCCTACATGTGGGTTATTAACTCAGATAGCTAAGATAATGTTGTATTAATAGAGCCCAACATCTAGGTTATTAGTTCAGATAGCTAAGATACTGTTGTTTTAAGCGAGCCCAACATGAGGTATATTAGCTCAGATAGCTATGATTCTGTTGTATTAAGAGGGCCCAACATCTAGGTTATTAGCTCAGATAGCTAAGATGCTGTTGTATAAAGAGAGCTCTATATCTAGGTTAATAGCTCAGATAGCTAAGATACATTGTATTAAGAGACCCCAAAATCTAGGTTATTAGCTCAGATAGCTAAGATACTGTTGTATTAAGAGAGCCCTACATCTAGTTTATTAGCTCAGATAACTAAGATACTGTTGTAGTAAGTGAGCCCAACATGAGGTATATTAGCTCAGATAGCTATGATTCTGTTGTATTAAGAGGGCCCAACATCTAGGTTATTAGCTCAGATAGCTAAGATGCTGTTGTATAAATAGAGCTCTATATCTAGGTTAATAGCTCAGATAGCTAAGATACATTGTATTAAGAGAGCCCAAAATCTAGGTTATTAGCTCAGATAGCTAAGATACTGTTGTATTAAGAGAGCCCT